>CAWUFW010014686.1:0-401960 GCA_963921515.1 Calotriton arnoldi | reverse complement strand
TTCCGAATTCAAGTTACGCAGTGTTTCAACACTTACAAGTTCATCCTCCTTCGAGTCTTTGCGTAAATTGGGAGATTCATGCCCTTCTTATGAGAGAGTAGAAGGATGCTGACAAGACTGATCTTCCCAGATTTTTTACAAGAGTTTATTTCTTAACCAAAGACGAACAGGAGCCTCCTTCAGCAGTCAAGCTAGATCCAATGTTATCAAATCTAGCTGGCCGATCTGCTGTGGTATCTGAGGATGCCTCTGTTTCAGATAGTGCGGACAGAAGAATTGATGTTACCCTTAAAAGAAGCTACACTTTTCTCAACCTGACCACAAGAGCCAGAATTACATTAATGCAGTCTATGCTTTCCAGTCATTGGTCAGAGGTTTCCAGGTGGTTGCTACTGCTGCTCAAGTCAGTAAAGACTAGTCTAGCTTGCAAGCACATATGGAGTTGCAGGCAAAGCTTTTGTCTGACATAACTTGTGACATTCTGAAGGCATTTGCTTTTTCCACTGCCTCAAATAGTGCAGCAAATCATTAAAAAATATTTAGGAGAGTGGGAGCCAGAAGGGGTGCAAAAGGCTAGTTTGTTGCATTTGCCTTTCGAGGGTGGTCAGCATTTTGGAAACTAGTTGGGAGATCTTCTATTTCGAGCTTTTAAATTAAAAGCAAACTCATGTCTTCAAAGCTGAAAATAAGCCAGCTGAAACCTTTTGAGGTTCCTTTTAAGCCATCGCCCTAAGCGTCCTCCAACACCAGGCAAACACCAGTCCTCCGTTCAAAACCAGAGCAAACAACCTCTTCTAAACCCAAACAGCATCCAGACTATGTCACCCCCCGCTCATTGCTTTAGTGGGAGGTGGTCAGGGCTTTTTCATGGACTTTTTGGAAATCCAATCAGATTCCAGAATTGTTTCAACAGCTTGGCTTGGGAATCTAGTCTGTCAACAAGCTTTTCATCAAAAAGTTTTCGTACATGGAATCTCAGACCTAGCCCACAAATGAGCCATTGTTCCAGTTGTGTGTTACCATCTACGAAGAACTTTAGATTGACCAAAATCCGATGGGGCTCAATCAGTTTATAAAGTTCATAAAAAAAGGACTAGCGTAACATAGGAGACTTGCGCCAAAGCACTCCGCTGATATCTCCGGTAGAATGCATGACACCCACAGATCTTCAGGACCTGTACCTCCACATGCAGATTCATCCAGACCATGCAGTTCCAAACATTTTGTGTTCAAGCTTTCCACTGGAAGTTTCAGGTCCTCCCTTTCTGACTAACCTCAGCCCCAAGGATATTCACAAAGTAGCTCTCCTTCACAGTTCAGAAATCGTGCACCCTTCCCTGTACCACTGGCTAATCCACTCTCCATCTGCAGCAGAGACGTCTCAGGACACAGTTAAAGTCTGTCATCACCTTATAAATGCAAAGCAGTCCTCTTTCAGTCCTTCCCAAGATCTGGAATTCCTCTGCGCCAGGTTCAAGACAACAGAGGTATTTGTTTACCTTCCGGAACTGAGAGCAGCAATGTTGAGACTTCCACTATCCAGTCTTCTAGCCCAGTGCGATCCTCCATCAGGGACTGGCTTCAAGTACTGGGAGCTCCACATTTGAAGGATTCTAGTTCAGGAAAATTGTAATTTAGCTGTGATCTGACCAACAGTTTCGTGTTTTAGTCTCTTTTGCTATAGAACTCCAATGTATTTGTGTTTCCCTAGGCTCACCAGGACTTGGGCCCACTGGACGGACATCTTACCCATTTTTGGCTTTCTTCCTCTCAGAAGTGCGACCTTGGCAATTCCAGCATCTTCTTCATTCAAAGATTTAATTTCGCTTCCCAGCCAGTGCCAGGGCTTACAAGGCACATTGGTGTCCGGTGACCACTTATTTAGTGGATTTTCACAGACCAGGATGATGTGTATCTAATAGAGAGGGCCACTCTTCTTCTGTATATTCCTTTGAGAGACTAGTCCGCCACTTCTCACAAGTGCTTCTCAGTGTTGGGGTCGGGCATAGTTCTGTCATCACAGTGTTAGCAGGTGAGCCACCACTCCCTTATATGAGCCCATGATCTTATATATGTATGAGAGATGTAACTAGTGGTTGTGTCTGCATGCCCAGGTTACATGATACACAGTGTATTAATTGTCTGCGACACCAGTCTTGATTCCCTTCAAGCCTTAATTGTGTTTTCCAATCTTCAAAAGTGAGCACTGATTCCTTAGGTACTGTAAGAGTGATTCCTTTATTTACCCAGTCTCTCCAGTAAATGGTACGTCTGTTTATTTTTAATTCTCATTGTTTCATGATAGGGTAATGCCCCATCATGGCATCATGGTGTATGTGTGGATTTACTCTCATGGATTTTTGTACTGCCAGACAAGTCATTAGCAGAGAACTAGTTAAAGGATTCAGTTCATGGGCGTAGGAAGTGTGGGGGACGCGGGGGATATATCCCCCCCAGATTTTGGAGTGGGGGGGACACAGGGGACAAGGGTGGGGGAATGAGGGGACTAAAGAATTTCACCTCTCCCATGTGTGATTCGCAGGGCCATTAGCGCGAAAGCGCTACGTATAATGGCCCTGCACTTGTCTGCCTCCAGTTACCTGTGATCATGCCTGTAACGCCCATAGGGCCCTGCTCCCTCCCCCCCTCACCCATGTGTCTCAGCCCGGGGTGCTGCAGCTTGAGCTGCTGTGGTCTCGGCTGGGCGAGTTTTTCACAGGTCTTTAAAAGGCCATTTACGTCCCTTTGGAAATGGTTAGGGAGGCTTTGTTTGTTTTATTCACTGGGTTCAGTACCCCTTGGGTCAGCACTCTCCAGTGCAGTTTAGCCCCTGCTCACATCTTAGCCGTAATTGTTGGCTAGTGAACTGACCAGGCTGCACGTTTCACGTGTGAGATGCCAGAGCCAGGAACTATTCCCAAGGAGTTTATTTACAGTAATCCTGAAGCCAGATAGGCCCTTCGCCACACTATTTGACTCTGTCCTAACTGACACTAATATAACTTAGGTGGGCAATGACTTTTATTCCGTCATAGACACTTGCATCACAAACACCATGATATTCCAGGACACGCCCCCACCTACCCATTCACAAAAAGAACCTAAAAGACAATAGCAATAATGTAATCTGACAATCTAAACACTACAGTGCCACACAGCAGAAAGACCACCAAAGAGTCATATAAACTACAAAACATATATACCCACAACATAAAAAACATAACATAAATCAGAATAGTTAGAATAACACCACAATGGATCTCCTTTAGGCTAGGGGGGAATTTCATTTACGCAAGCATAATCTCACATGACGTCTGGCATTTTCCATTATGATTGTTAAACGAAAAGGCCTGAGATTACGCCACGTCACGTAACTGAATCTACGTTTGGGTAAAAATCCTATGACTGGAACACAGGAAGAGAGTGAGTGAACCTAAAGTGAGCTACTGTTGCTGGTGTCAGGAGCAATTTAGCTTTTCTTTTAGTGTGAAATGTGTTCTCGTGCCAAAAACAAATGCAAGGACACATTTTGTTCTAAAAAACAATGCAAAAGGATAAAGCCGGGATTTTGCGTAATTTCTGTGATTTGTTTTGGACATTTCGCATAATTTCTGCAAAGGAAAATATGCTAATTCTAATCACAAAGACCCTAAAATATACACCTATCCTTACCCGTGCAAGGCAAGCACCCATTCAAAGATGTATAGGTTAAGAATCGCTAAAGAACCTGCTGACATGCACATCACCTATAATGGAAACCACCCATCGATAAACTAGACAAAACAAAACACCATGAGGAAAAGTGCCCTACAGGGTAGTACCCTGGACAATTTAGCGCCTATTCAATCATCTACTAGCAACATGTACCAGCCCTTGGGAGCAAACTACTGGAGTAATCCACTGGATTACATACTGAACACTATTGAAAATAGTATTAGAAATACCAGCATTTGTAGTGCACAGCTACCTCCGGAGAGGTGTCCCGGTGCTGTGGGCCGTCGGGAAGATTAAGCGAGCTATTGCCCAGAGTCACAAGGTGCTGGGCTAACCTGCCGCCGACGATCGAACCGTGAGCCGCTGTGTTCCTGAGTCAGCCGCCCTGGCCGCTGCACCACACCACACTATTGTACTCTTACTCAAATTATATCCTGCAAACACTTCTGATAAACAGTATATAGAGAATAGCAAAGATGCCCAATGAAACGGTATGCTGTGGGCTACCAGAAATGGCTCATTTCGTACCCATGTTCGCTCTATAAGTCAGCTTGTCACCAGAAAGTAGGAACATCCAGGACACCAACGTAAATGAGTGTCTTCCAACATGCACTCAGCCAAGAAGTGTTGTGTGCCCAGAGCTCAAACTCCTGCTCACCCCACACACAGGGTGACCTTGCATCCAGTGGAGCTCTGGTCCTCCACATCCTAAGCACGGTAACATTTTACACCATAAACCTGCAGATGCTTCAGTCCTGATTGGAGTGGGACAGAAAATAGTCCCGGGCACCAAAATAAATGTGGCCTCTACTAGTAAATTAGTGGCCCACATTTAAAAATTGAGGCAGTTCTGAACTCCTAAAGAAATGCTGTATAAGTGTTTGCAAGGTTTGAACAAATGCATAAATTTGCACTTGCTGTAGGCAATGTTTGTTTTAATATCAGGGAAATCAACAGTAAAAACCGGCCCAGCAAACTATAATACAGGCCCACAAACTGCTAAAAAACCGGCCCAAACACTGATGTTTGGGAACAGCCCACTGGGCACTGCCTGACACCCCTACAGGCCAGCCTGGCCCTGGCTCGAGGCTGTGCACTCTCGGTGGAAAACAAAGGAGCAGAGAAATATGGCAGCACTGCCACCACGGTTTTAAGAGCCCCATGAAATACGTTAATAGAGATACACATGAGGGCGGCAGCCATGTTCAAACCGGATGCACATCACAGAAGATCAGTACTCAGTCTGGGGACCGGGACACCGGCACTCCCAAAATATACGGAATGTAAACATGGAACTAATGGACATGATCTATAATAGCCCGTTTCAATTTCAGTACGTCTGTTTTTGAATGTACAATCTACTAACAGGAGCTTTTAAAATGTAACTGCAGTCATGGGCGTAGGAAGTGTGGAGGATGAGGGGGATATATCCCCCCAGATTTTGGAGTGGGGGGCACGAGGGACAAGGGTGGGGGGACGTGGGGACAAAAGAATTTCCCCTCTCCGTTCTGTGATTCGCAGGGCCATTAGCGCGGAAAGCGCTACGTATAATGGCCCTGAACTTGACCTGTGACCTGCCTCCAGCTACCTGTGATCAGGAGTGCAAAACCCATAGGGCTGAAAGGGCTTTAGCCCACCCTCCTTCCCCCCTTCCCCCTTGTGTGTCTCAGTCTGGGCTGCTGCAGCTTGAGCTGCTGTGATCTCGGCTGGGCCGTGTCTGGAGTCTTATCTCTGCCACACCCAAGTTTTTCACAGGTCTTTAAAAGACCATTTACATCTCTTTGGAAGTGGTTAAGGAGGATTTGTTTGTTTTGTTCACTGGTTCCAGTACCCCCTGGGTCTGCCTATTCCTTACATTAGTATTTTATTTTTCCTGCCACAGTGAGAGAATGCATTTAATGAAAAGGTATCTCACAAGTAGGGATGCCGTCTTTCCAAAAGAAAAATACCAGCCTGTAAATAAAATGGTATGTATTCATTTGTAACATGACTTTTCGGTCTTTGTTTCCTTTTGTTTAATTTTATTTTTAATTTATTTTTTTATTTTGAAGGTTTTATATAGCGCGAACAAGACCCTTGCGGGTATCAGAGCGCTTTACATGTCGGATGAGGGAAACAAGAGTAGGCATAGCAAACACAGTTATAAGTGATTCAGATAAACGATATTCAGAAAGGTAAAAAAAAAAACTAGCGATTAAAATATGGAGCTTAAAAAACAGAACTAGTAATTAAAATACAGTACTAAGTCAGTAAATTCACGTGAATTTAGCCATGAGAATCGCTTTCACTTCTTTTTTGAAGGAGGCAGTGGAAGGGTTCAGTCTTGTTTCAGTGGGCAAAGCATTCCAGATCCTGGGAGCCATACCAGAGAAGGATCGGTTATAGGTTTTTTTCTTGGCAAATCGTTGTGGTTTCAGTAGAAGAGTCTTGGCACTCCTGGAGGCTCTATTGCCCGCAGAGAGCACCAGTTTCTGAGCTAGGTAGTGCAGGTAGGTAATGAAACCTAAACTGTAATTATTAGTCATGGATCATTCATGCAGCCCTAGAACACATTTAAAAGTGCTTTATATTTGTATTTGCTGTTTGAAGTACGCACAGATAAGTGCTAAAAATACCGCCTTTAGGTGATTTTTCTTATTTTTGTAATGGCTGAGACATCAAAATACCGGTGGTGCCGGTAGAAATCCGATCAGCTGGCAACCCTAATCAGGAGACTGAAAGTTTGTTGCAGGATCAGCACATTATTTATTTCCTCCACCCTCCATCCCTGATTGATGCCATAATAGAAATAGTTTAACATATTGGAAGCCCTAAGCCAGCCGTCAGTACAATTCTGAGTTACTCCGGGTGTCTGGGTATACATCCTGCATTCAGACAACTCACTCCTCATTCTCATCACTCACCCTTCACTTTCACGCTCACCCTGCACTCACAGCGATCACACTGCTCACCATGCACTCAAGCTAATTCACCCTCATCCTACCCTGCATTCACACAAGAACACCGCTCACTCTTCATGCACATGACACTCCACTCACTTGTTACTTTCACTGCTCACCACACACTCACAGCGATCACACTGCACTCACGCTGTTACCCTACACTCACACTGTTCATCCTCCTTTTACCCTGCTCTCACATCAGCACACCGCTCACAGTGATCACACTGCACTCACACCACTCACCAAGCACTCACGCTTTTCACCGTGCACTTACACGAGCACACCACTCACCCTGCACTCATGTGACACTTTACTCACCTGTCACTCTCACTGCGGACTTTGCAATCTCACTCAAACAATCACATGTTTCACCATGCATTCATTCCTCCCACTCTGCACTATCACCCACACTCAAACTTGTCACATCACTCACCCTACTCTCACACTGTCACATCGCTCACTGTGCACTCACATAGGAACTCCTGTCACTCACACAGCTCACCCTTTACGCACATCTTTACTCTCATGGGCAATGTACTCACCCTGCACTCACACCACACAAACAAGCACAGCGCTTACCCTGGAGTCACACCACTCACCCTGCACTTCCTCCTCTCACCCTGCACTCACACGGACAAACCTCTCAGCCTGCATTCATACAGGCACTCTGTTCATCCTGCCTGCACACAGGGACAATAGTCTGTATGAACTCATAGGGGCACACCACTCATTCTGCACTAACTCCCTTCACTATGCACTCTCAAGTTACTCTCACAGATATACTCTTCACTCAGGCCGTTCATTGTGCAGCACAAACAGGCACACCACCCTGCATTTACACTACTCACACCACCCTGAACTCACTTCTCTCACTCTGCACGCACTCCTTACACCTGACACTGACATGGGCCCTCCTCTCAGATTACATTCATGCAGCTCACCTGACAATCACATCCGCATATTTTTCACCCTACACTCGCACCACTCATGCTGCATTCACTCTTCACCATCACCCAGCACTTACATGAGCACACCTCTTACTCTGCACATATAAAAATTACACAACTCAAATGAATCTACACATATTTCTACTAAAGCACCCACAGAATACCTGCTCTTTCCTTGGTCCAAGATGCCTACTTAATTCCATCATCAACAACAGGGCTGGTGCAAGAGGGGAGAGTGGACTGAGAATGTGGGATGGCACAAGGGGGGAGACTAGGGTTGAGGCTTTGGGGTATGGTGCTGGATTGAGGATTGTGTGGCACCTTCAGCCATTCCTGGCTTTCCATACACCACAATGCTTTATTCCGGGACACATAGTTTTTACATTGCAATTGGGTCTGAAAAACCAGAAAATGCGGTGTTACTTGATGAAATCCATGGTTGCCGAAGAAGTCAAGCATTTCATAAGGTCATTTGGATGCTGTGATACTACATGTTAGAACGTGGATTAGTTCATTTCCAATACTGTAACTGGTTGATCCACATGTGAAATCAAATCTAGGCCCTGTACAGCTATTTTAAGGAAGTGCACTTTTCATTCACATCATACTTGTAACAAACATTGACATGGCAATATATTATTATTTTTGAAAAGCGATTAGAGAATATGTTTTTATTAAGTATCACTAAAAGGCAAGGCAGGAATAGCAGAAGCAGCAGGGCAAGCTTTTCAAACACAAAAAAAGCAAATTGACTAATGGAAGTGTGAGTGGCAGTGTGTCTGTGTGTGAGTGTGACAGAGTACAAATGTACAAAAGAGTGCAAGAAATATAGTGAGAATGTGTGTGAGTGTGTGTGTGTGTGTGTGTGTGTGTGAGTGTATGTTTGTTATATATTCAAGTGTGATGCTGGTCTGGCATACTGGAGGTTATTCTTGCCTTATGGACAAGGGCACTACCAGCACTACCAGCATATGGATGGGGGGTGTTACCTATGGCAAACTGCAGGCCCTGACATGCTTCTATGAAGACACCATCATTGGCTGTGGGGACTCAAACTGCCTAACTGAGAAAGCTGCTAACCCAGTCATACCCAGCAGCAGGGACACAGAACACGCGCCACCACATCCGGCCGAAGGCCCTGACATGATGCAGGTAAATCTTAGTGAATGGGGTGGATCCACAGCAAAATGTTGGAACTGATATTTGAGGTAACTCTTGTCATAAGATTTCCTGTACTCATTTTATAGAGGGTGTCAATGGCAAAATGCTGACCCTTGTATAACGGAGGGAATTTTTAGAGATACCAATGACTGTGGCTGAAGTATCCATGATAAATTTCCGGCACTGTCATACTGAATGTACTCGTTGGCAGAAGGGGCTCACCCTTAAAAAAATGATGACATTGGAATAGTGGAAGTCGTGACTTAAATACATTTGAAAAAAAGAGATCTACTCCTAGGAAAGGCCAGGCTTCCCTGGTGCACCATGAAAGTACTGGAATATTTCATGAATTCCCTATAAGGTTGAAGCGTTTTAGAAATTTGATCCTAACAATTTCAAAAAATTCTCAGGGGAGAACTCTACTCTCCCATAAATCATCTACAAGAAATATGTTAAATTGTTTTGCTTGCTGGAATTTGATGGGAAGTATCATACCCCTCCACTTACATAGATATTTTTCTTCATATAATAGCTATAAGGTTAGCTCTCACCCCATTTCTGGAAATGCTTGTCCTGCCCCATTGCTGGGAGCAGGACTGGCTTTTGGGTGGTGCGAGCGGTGCAGCCTCACCTGGCATCGACTTTGGTGGGGGGCGCCGTGTTTAAAAATAATTTGTGGTTTAAAAGCACATGAACTTCCTTGTGCATCAGACAGATTTCAGGCAACAATAAAAATGTCAAGATTAATCTAGTGATTAATGTTCCTACTAGTGAGAGTTCGGAATTTTGTCTAGTGAAAGTTTTAGCTCATTGGAAAGTAGTGCGGAGGGTTAATGTGCCTGCTGCAAAGAACGTGTACCATGCAGATCACAGAACTGAGTGTGAGTGAACTATGAGTAACACTATAAAAAATACGTGATTTTTCACATTTGGTTTAATTACTTTGTGAATGTAAATACCAGTAAAGCATACTTGCAAACTGTGACTACATGCCTGTCTTTCACAATATTTCACTTCAAAACTATGTGATTGTATTCGTTTAACGTGCGTACGGTCTCACGCTACGGGCGATTTGTATAGGATCACTGGAAAGTCTACAAGGTCATCCCTGTCCCCCCCAGAAATTTTGTGTCTCCTACACCCCTGATTCAGTTGGTGTTGGAGAGGTTGTGTGGCTTCTATTGTTCAAGTGTGGCCTTTATTTCGAGTCCGACCCAGAGGGGAAGTAGTGTTGATTCACTCATACGGTGAGTCATTTGGGATATATGATGAACAGCTTGATATATCTCTATCTGAGGAACTCTCAATCCTTTTGCCGCTGTGCGTTCAAATAATTTGGAAGGTTTTACGTGTGGCCTCTACCCAGTGCTTAATTTTAGGCAGTGGTTGCAGGTGAGCCACCCCAGGCACTCATGTTAGGGGACTTGCGCTTATTTTTCCTTATCAGATTTTGACCCAGAGTAAGAGAGAGAAAAACACAAAAGGTGGAAAGGAGGAAGAGAAAGATGGAAAAACGGTGACAAAGTGAAAGCAAGGATGAAAAAGAATCTGCAAGAGTGGCATAAAGAGGCAGGATGTTCATGGTGGTGGATGAAAGAGGAATGGGGTGGAATCACGACTCGGCAGTCTTGGTATTCAGCAACCTGAACTACGATAGCACCGGCTGCAAGCTTCTGAGCAAAACTGTAGGACCTAGCCCTTATTCATTTTCAAATTATCACTGCCTATCTCCATTCCACAGGAAACTGTATGCTACGTCACATATTATGGGAATGTTTGAACCCTGCAGCATATTGGACAGATGTTTAGGATACACTGACTACAAACAGCTACATCACCTTCCAACCATCTATGCAATCAGCACTAATACATGGCATCTGATATTGCGGAAGATGGTTTGCCACAGCTCTAACAATACCCGAAATTTGTATACTACGCTACTGGAAATCTAGGATATCCCATATACATGAGGGATGGTTATTAGAGCGTTTCCGATTGGCCTCTTATGAGAGGATGATATATAGAGTGCAATAATCTTTGAATCTTTTCAACAAAATTTGGGCCCTTCCATTTAAAAGTACACAGGACCATAACAACTAGACCCCAGATATGTTATATTTTGAGGATTTATATTGCGCATGGCTGCCCTATGTCAGGGTTTCCGTACCACGTACCAGAAGCAGGGAAATACACAGACGTTTACAGCTGGAACAGCCAGGTCTTAAGCTGCTTTCTAAAGCTAAAGTGAGGGTGCACTGTTCTTAAATGTCCAGGGAGTTTGTTTCATAGATTGGGTGCCAGTACACGAAATGACTGTCCTCCCTGTCTTGCTTTCATAAAGCGAGGGGTGAATGTTTGACATTGCTCAGCATTCCATCCATAAATTGTTCTTTTTGCATTTTTCGAACCGAGTGGGACGGGTATGCCCAGACGTGGGCCCTGTACTTTCCATATCACTGGAGTCAAGCTAACCTGGCTGATGAGGGGTGATACCCAGAAACCAGTCCCAGGATGCCTCTTTCCGGTCCAGGGAAGACCTAGCCGGGCAGTTCGGGCTGGACGGTTCCCATGGGGAGCAGGGTCAAGACTGATTTGCATATGGCTGGGTCCAAACTGGGATGGCATTGTGAGCAAGAAAACAATGGACATATGCCCAGATCTCTGTACTGGGGGTGAATGTTTGGCATTGTTCAGCATTCCGTCCATCAATGGTTCTTTTTGCATTTGTCATCCCGAGTGGGACGGGTATGCCCAGACGTGGGCCCCCCTGCTCTCCATGCCAAGGGAGTCAAGCTAACCTGGCTGATGAGGGGTGATACCACGAAACCGGTCCCAGAATGCCTGTTTCCGGTCCAGGGAGGTTCTGGCCTGGCAGTTCGGGCTGGACTGTTCCTACGGGGAGCAGAACCAAGACTGATTTGCATTTGGCTGAATCCAAACTGGAATGGCACGGTGAGCAAAAAAACAATGGATTAAGGCCCAGATCTCTGTACTGGGGGTGAATGTTTGACATTGTTCAGCATTCCGTTCATCAATTACGAGCTATTGTCTGTGACACCAGTCTTGATTCTCTTCAAGCCTTAATTGTGTTTTCCAATCTTCAAAAGTGAGCACTGATTCCTTAGGTACTGTAAGAGTGATTCCTTTATTTACCCAGTCTCTCCAGTAAATGGTACGTCTGTTTATTCTTACTTCTCATTGTTTCATGTTGGGGCATTAGGGTGTATGTGTGGATTTATTTTCATGGATTTTTGTACTGCCAGACAAGTCATTAGCAATTGTTCTTTTTGCACTGTTAAAGCAAGGGATCACCGCTAAATTAAGCTTTGCATATTAAGATAGGTATATATCATCCTATCCTATTCCATTTTTGCATGGTAAGGATCCGCAATTATAGCGAGCTGATGGGAAATTGAAACAAAATATTGCAGAATACATTTTTGCAACTTTTCTTTCTTTTGAATACTTTATTTCGGTCAATAGACCGTAAATGTGCAGGTGCAATAAATCATACAATACATTTTAAAAAACAATCATAAAATACACATTCACATGTCGAGCAAAGACCTGATTTACAGTTACAATTGACAAACCTGCACCCCACTGAATGTCCAAAAAGAGATCTAACGGATATATTATACCCTGTTGGAAAATGCTAATAATATACAAAATTGGAAGATTCAGTTTTAGAAAATATACAGTCTATTGACCCCAAAAAATAACCCCTGGAGTGAAAAATACTTAAAATAGGTATACAATGCTCCCTCAAGCTAGAAATCCACTAAAACTATTTAAAACTAGCAAAATATGAGATAAATTTGATTAAAAATAGACCAAGACTCGTTAAAAAATACATCAACTTACAACTGTGGGTTGATTTCTAAATATGACTTGCGCACACACCACATAGAAAATAGAAAGCGCGACACCGCAAAAACGATAGGCTTTTCAGTATTATATTTCAGGAGCCTAAATACCTCTACAGAACATTTAGACCCAGGTTTCTGCACAGTTGGATCAGCCATCGATGTCTGGCTTTGATGTAGCCAGGACAGAAAAGAATACATGAAGTTCTGTCTCCACCTCAGTGCTACAAACTGGGCATCCTAAAGAAAACGTGCCTGCCCACTTGTTGGAAAATGCGCGCAGGGGAAGGGCC
This sequence comes from Calotriton arnoldi, assembly GCA_963921515.1. NCBI lineage: Eukaryota > Metazoa > Chordata > Amphibia > Caudata > Salamandridae > Calotriton > Calotriton arnoldi. The sequence continues at coordinate 389,037 of CAWUFW010014686.1, read as the reverse complement.
CCGTGTCTAAATTGTATATATAATTTCCTTGCCAGTGCTGGTTGGATATCATCCATGAAAGACTCTAAGGTATAATATTCCTTAACTCTCATGAATGTAACTATTAGAGTACCTATTGCTGAGCTCTCCTGGGCAAGTTTTCTCTCCCTATAGCTCCCGACTAATTCATTCCTAGTAATTGCAGGACATGTTACCTCAGGATTATCCCATAGGCTTGATCAGCCTATACTTCAGAGTGCATCCCTGATATGTACAAACCATGCTAATTTCCCTGCACCCGGTAGACCCAGTACCTTCTTCAGCTCTGCCCTATATACAGCCAGTCACCCATAAACAACGCCAAAAGGTTAGAGGTCTAAGAGCAATTTCCTCTGCGATTGGTCTCACCCCTAGATCCAAACGCACAGGAGTAAGTGGGGAGCTGGGGGGGGAGACCAAATAGCTGCCTGGTAAAATTGTTCTCAGACTTAGTGATATTCCTTAGAGAACAATGCCCCCATAGTTCAGCCCCATACATTACAGCACCCCTTGCTTGCGCTTTGTATATCTCCATAATCGGACCAACAGGTTTATGGAAAGAATTCCTAAATAGCTTGACCAGCCCCCCTGTTGTTTGCGCTAACCTGAGGCATGTTTTATTTATTTGTGTCCCCCATTCCATTTTTTCTGCTAGGGTAACCCCTAGGTACTCAAATACAGATACCCTCTCCAGTGGGATGCCCTTCAAACAGGGATTAGGTCATGTTGAGCTAACTGGGTTAAAGACCATATATTTTGTCTTCTGAATGTTAATTTCCAGCCCCCTGTGTTTATAAAAGGCATCATAGCTGGAGAGGATCCTCTGGATACCCATTGGTGACTTGGAAAGCAGTAATGTGTTGTCGGCAAACATCATTGCCGGCACTTTGCTGTGCGCTATTTTTGGTGCATCAATGTCCTTCTCCATATTCAGTGTATTAACCAAAGCGTTAATGTACAGACAGAACAAGGTGGGAGCAAGCACACATCCTTATCTGACACCTCTATTTACTGCTAATGGTGTGGTGAGTTTACCCTGTTTTCCGTACCTAATTTGGGCATAATTGCCTTCATGTAAACGCCTAAGCAGATGACACAGATAAATAGGGACCCCTAGATTGCTTAATACAGCCCATAGTTTATCTCTGGGAACCAGATCAAATGCGGATTTTAAGTCCACAAAGATTATGTCGAGGCTGCCACCCTCTATGGACACCGTTTTCCAGTAAAGAAGGTTAAGCATTCCTGGTTTGATGATAGTTGCTGGAAGGCCAAATTGGCTCTGCTAGATGCCTTTTCGCAACTAGTATCCCTAATATTGTAACATCACCTTACCCATGAGTTCTCAAAGTGATTTCTTCCACACACTCCCCCCTCTGAATTCCCTCCACGGGATCCCATTGAAAACTTAGGGCCTGGTTTATATCTTGTTGGTACTCACACTGTCCCTCTGTGGCGGTGGTGCCAAGTTCTTCGTCGAGTGGATGGAGTCCCGCCCATCATATTTATATGTGTACTGGCTCCGCCACTGTCAAGTTGGCGGTATTCTGTAGAGCCTATTTAAATGCCCCTGTTGTGCTGGTGTTGTCCTGACCTACCGGCAGTTTGCTGATGGAGTGAGACCCTGGTGGAGTGGAAACTGATAAGTAAAACTTGTTTTCGTGTCAATACACATACATGTTGTGTTTTCCTCAAAAACATATGTAGGTAATATGTTATGCCCCTTTTTGTTACATATTGCATGCCACACATACAACATACACACACTATTGAATGTACACCCACAGGCATCACCAGCACAACACCCACAACCACCAAACAAACTATAATATTTTTTAAGTGTCAATACCGGTTGTTCATTTTATCTTGAAAAGTTGCAAAATGAACACTATTGCATTACACATAAGAAAAAAGTGTATGTAAGAGCAATGCAAAAATACATCAGGCTAGAGCAATTGTCAACACACAATTCATAGTGAGACATTTGTAAAGGTTGCTTACCTTAGATCCCAGCAACAATGGAGTCGTTTGGCGTCGTGGTAGAGTCGGAGCTGCAAAGAAGGAACCTGGACAATGGAGTTCAAGACGGAAAAGGAAGTGGAAAACAGTAAAAAAAAAAAGGTAAGTTCTTACCTCATTTCCTGCAATTCCGCCAACTCAAAATATGAGGTATTCCCGCCACAGTTGCCTTGACGGAAAGCAAAATTATGATTAGCTCGGGGGTCATATTAGCTGGACTCCTGCTAACACTTCCAAGACTTTTTTATTTGGAAGCCTACCAGACAGCACAGCTGTCTGGTTTGCCAATATCATCTTGGGAACATTTGCAAAGTTTCCCTGGTAATGAATTCTGCTCATTGCTTACCATTGGCTTTGTTGTTTGCAAGGCACATTTTCTGGCTTTCTGTTTGCTGGCTTTATTTGCTTTTGGTTGCCCAGCTTGAGTTTGTCCCGTCTGCTGCCCAAACCATGTTTACTGTATTATTCCACTGGTGCTCAATTTCTGCAAATAGGCCTTTAAATCATGTTCTTATCTTGTTACATTTGTTGAACACTCAAAATGTCAGGCTCTGTCTTCCGGTCGCTAATTTAGTTTACTCTCTGGCAGACATTCTACCTTCTTACTCATTGCGGTATACCAACTTGGTGGTTATAGGCGACTTCAATCTTCATTTTGAGGATAGAACGTGTCGTCTGGCTTCTACGCTTATGGAGGATTTAGATATCCGCCAGATTTCACAACAAGTCTCTGCTTCGACTCATACTCGAGGGCATATGCTTGACCCAAGTTTTTTCAAACTCTGCAGCGTTGACAGTTGGGAATCCTTTCCCTGTTATATGGTCTGACCATTACCTTATCCCGTTCCAGCGTTTGTTGTCCGGACCTACCACCATACGCAAGGAAGGGGTGAAATGTAAAATTAGGAAATGGGCTAAGCTTACCCCCAAGACTTTAACTGATGAACTTATGATTGATAAATCTGTGCTAAGCAAGGATACTGATTTAGCAAATCAGCATTTGGAAAGATGGATTTTTGGGGCCCTAGACAGGATTGCTCCTCTAGTAGACCATGTAGCAACGTGGGTAAAACCATCTGCGGAATGATTCAATTAAGAACTTTTACAATTGAAAAAGACCTGCAAACGACTGGAGCGCCTATGGCGCAAAGATCCCAGTATCAATACTAAAGCGGAATACCATCGGCCTTGAAGTTATTTCATAAGAAAATTCGCCCCACATGTAGATTATTCTACGCTCACAAGATTGAATCCTCTCATAATTCTTCAAGAGAACTGTTCTCTATTGTAAAATCCCTGTCATCACTGGAATGTGTTTCTGCACAGACTACCCCTTAACTTGAGCGGCTGAAAACTAAGTTGATGTAATTAATCTTTACTCGTACATGCACAATACCATTGCACAATACTAAGTTGTGAAATATAGGGATGCAATGCATTGAAAGTGATATATGCAATGATTGGGTAATGTGATGGATTTCAAGTTGCAACTTTAATGTACACTTTGGAAAATTTGATAATTTTTTTTTGATAAAGTATATCTGCTTTCAAATGTATAGTTCTTCTCCCATTTTCTATTTTCTTCTTCCTTCTTCTTTTCTAACGGGTTCCCTTTAGTTCTTACTAGTCTCCTCTGTTTCATTAGGATGCGTTCTCCTATATATTTTTTCCTATCCTCAGAATAAAGAAAAAAAATGTGATCTTCTCCGTGTCTATCACCCTCTCTTCGGCTTGCTGAGAGGGCAATGGCTTGTTCTAGAAATCTCTCTCCAAACTATGACCTAGTGAGCTCAAATCCCAAAATACCAGTGCCATTAAAAAAAAGAAAACATAAAAGAAAAAACAACAACTCGCTTCAATATTTACGCCTCCCACTCCTGTTAGTATTTACGCCTCCCGTTTGTCAGGATCGATGCCTCCAACCTCGTATACAGGCTCTAACCTGGTTAGGCCACGCTCCCTGTTGAATGTGGCTAGGGCCGGATGCCTCTCCGGTCCCACTGATGCTAGGGTGGCATGGAAGCGGTGGCCTCCCGTTGTCCTAGGGCTCACCTTCGATCTGTGAAGCTCACGGATCTTCTAGGTTGCGTTCTCTGCAGCTTGACGTGCTACCCCCTCGAGTCTTCGGCCTGGCGTCTTCTCTCTTGTCTCTGCGGCTCCTGTATCGCCAGTCCTTTTCCTACTTCTCTCTCCTTGCCTAACTTCCGACATCCTTCTTCCTGTCTTTTCTCCTGTTGAGAAAGTGTGAGTCTGTTCTTTGTTTCTGTGATGTTTTTGTGCCTAAACATTTGTCCTTCTTTCATTTCTCCCCCTGTTTTCTTTTATCTGTAGGGCTGGTGACGGAGGACCCTGGTCAGCCTATTGAGTGGACTAGAGGTTATGTTAATGTTAGGTGTTTTTATAAAACACACTGTTACCCTGGGGTGTCCTGGTGCTAGCTCCAAAGAACAGAACAGAGCTAAAATGGCCTAGTTGCTAAAAAGCCTAGTTTTCAAAACCTTCCTGAATGCAAGCAAGCCAGGGACCGCACGAATGAAGGGGGCGAGGGGTAGCTCATTCTAAGCCTTGGCTGTGCCAATAACGAAGCTTCTTCCGCTCCAATTAGCTTTTTTAAATCTGGGACAACCAAGGTTCTAGCGCCTGAAGATCATAGGTTTCTGTTAGGTACATACCATGCGAACTTCTGTTTGAGATGATCGGGGCCAATGTTGTGAAGAGCCTTGTAGGCAATACAGAAGGATTTGAACTTAATCCTGTTTCTAACTGGTAAACAATGAAATTCCTGGATTACTGACTTAACAGACAGAATTTGGGAGTGCCAGAATGGAGTCTGGCAGCTGCATTTTGCAGCATCTTCAGCTTCTTCAGATGTTGCTGCTGCAGGTAAGTATGTGATTCCGTCCGACTCCAGATCCTCGCCTTACTGACAGACGCTCTCCTCCAATAAACTCAACTCTAATGGATGGAAAGCAAGATGGCCGCGGGGAAGGAGCTCTGAAATCGAGCTCCCGGGATTGGGATCACAAACTTAGTGAAAATCCCACCCGACTCCCCCCCATCTACACCCCCAAGAGATACAGGACTCACCGGAACAGAACCAAACGGCGGTGAGCCAGAATCGCGTCGCATCCTCCCTAGGAAACGACGATCCTCGCCCCGGTGCCTCCAGGACGGCAAGCGCTCCCTCGGAGGTGACCGTCGCGGTGGAGCCCTCCAAGCGCAAGACCCGCAAGAGTCCCGAATCTGACGGATGATCACACCTAGGCACGGTTACCAGGACCCTGGATCGAGAAGAACTCCCATCCGGACCTGCATTGAGCACCGTCCCTCAAGTGTGACTGCCTGACCTTACGATGGCTGCTCATGGCCCACTCATAGATCCTTCCCCAAGGATTACTATGTCCCGCTGAGCTTCGGACCTCTCATCACAGCGAAGCTTGGCTCCCACCTTCCACGACCAGTCCGGAGAGGACCTTGGACTGAGACGAAGACGACACCGGACCTGCACCGAGCACCATCCCTCAATCGAGACTGCCTGACCTCACAATGGCCACTCATGGCCCACCCATGGTTCTCTCCCCAAGAAGGACTAGGTCCCGTTGAGCATCGGACCACCCATTGCAGCGAGGCTCGGCTTCCTCCATCCACCTTCCACGACCTGGAACTGAGACGAAGCCAACACCGATCTAACGCTAAGCTCCGCTCCTCATAGCGAGAATGCCTGACCTTATGATGACCGCCACCGGCATACCCACGGACCCATGGAGCAATATGTGCCGCTAAAGACCAGCTAAAGACCGGACCAACCCTACAAATCCAATTCCCCCAAGTCGAGCACCGCAAGCAATTCACCGTCGATCCTACGGCCATGAAAACGCAGCGACATGGTCCCTACCTCCACGCCACTGCCGGACTTGCCTGACCTTGTGATGGTCGTTAAGGGGGAACTCCCGGTCAATTACGCTGCGCTGTTGACCACCGGACTGCCCAAAAGAAGCGGTCCTCTCGGCAGACCATTCACACCCACTCGCCCCGGACCCGCTGGGCATCATCCTTCAAAGGAACGCAGACCCTACACTAAAACCAATGCCTCCAGCGTTACTACATGATCGCAGGATGGCCGCCCACGGTTTATTCAATGAACTCACCCGGGTCCCGAAACTGCGCAGCCGAAACCCCGAGAACCTATGATAAGGAGCTTCTCAAGTGAATCAGGCAACGACTCGCCCCTGACTGCCACGGCTGTCAAGGCAACAAGGAATCACAGACCCGAGAATAAAAGACTCAGATGCCTGGCACCAAAAATTGCCGCCCATGGCCCAGTCATGGAACTCCCACGGCGGCGTAACCCCGCCGATGTGACCCCGTCAACCGAAGAAAGGATGCTCATCAAGAGCCCCGTGCAGCAACTCGCCCCCGATAAGCTGCTCTTGGCAGCAAGGAGCCACAGGCCCGCTGGTAAATTACCCGGATGCCTGACCCCAAAATGGCGGCTCCGTGAGCTCAGTCCCCCCTGATCAGCAATCTCAGATAGCGGGAGGAGCGACTCTGTCCCACGCCATTCCGCATCCGGACCTCGCAACAATTTGGCAATGAAACTGTCCAGTCTGGGGATCAACTGCCCGAGCATTGCCTGGAACCTGAAGCCATTGGGGTAAAAGGAAGTTAAGGGGCTGCACAGCAGGTCAGTAAGCCCTACCTCCCTGACCCATTTGAAGGCGGCACACCACAACCACCTCCCCGCCGAAGCGCCCAGCACCACAACATCACTTAGAGTACTGCAGGTAATATATCAAGCCCGATTTCTAACCAGAGCAGACCTCAAAAGAGTGGTCCCATCACACTACAACCATTCTGTAAGCAGATTAATGCCCTCCGCACCACACAATACCCCACTGACCTCTTCGTACCTCAGACCAGGGCAACAGTTAATCACAGATACCCGATACCTCCGCCCCTCCGCTTAGGGTAACACCTAAGCACAGACCCACGGACCCATAATTAGAGAGGGCCCACCCTCGCCTACCATTCTCACTACGAGACCCTTATCCCCTAGATGGCGGCCCCTGACCATTTCTAATCCCTCACCCTGATAGAACCACGTTCTCCCCCTCTCGGAAATGCAACAATGTCATCTGGCACGCCAATTTCCACTAGCCCCCCGTACCGACCTACTTGAAACCACACAGCACAAACTCCTTCGCGATCAGTTCCCCCCCTACCTCTCACTTAAAGCGAAAAGAAACTTCAAACAGAGACTGATTAGACAGCACCCAGAAACACTAGTCGCGGACATATACCACTGCTCCTCCAAAGGGCAGATAAAAATGGATCTCATCTTCCACACAGAAAGATCCAATAACTGGAACACCACGTTCAGAACACAGCTTCACATCTCCAAAACTACGATTACTCCACATAGCTGCAAACTGACGACCTCACTCACTAACCGTTCGAGACGGAGCGGGAACACTTCTGTGACCATCTACTCGAACGGCACAGTCCTGATACAAGCCAACAATGAGAACCTAGAGGCCTTCGACTCCCTCTTCCCCTCACTTCGAAACGCCCACCTGCACACGCTCCTACCTTCCATGACCCACTCCTTACCCCCGGTCAGCCTGTCTCGCCAGGAGAGTCGAACAATCATTCCCGCGCCCTTTGCCAGAACCACCATCCTCCCTCCACGAGTCATCACCCGCACCTCCGCCCCCAGGAATCAGGATCTCCAACCCCCACCGAACGTCACCCACACCCTCCCCCATATCACCTCCACCACCATACCATATAGGCCAATTTCTCGGCTACCTGCACCAGCCAAAATGTTGGAAAAATTGGTGCAGCGCCAATTGACCAATTTTATTGAAAGCCAAGGCATTCTGCATGACACCCAATCTGGGTTCCGAGCTGGTTTCAGCGCGGAGACGGCGCTTCTGGAAGTGGCGGAGGCGGTAAGGATGGCGACAGACTCAGGGGCATCAGCTATGCTGGTGCTCCTGGATCTGTCGGCTGCCTTTGATACGGTTGATCATTCACGGCTGGTTCAGCGCCTCCAGGACAGTGGTATTGGAGGTGTAGCCCTTGCCTGGCTAAAGTCTTTTCTTGAAAACCGTACTCAAAGAGTCTCGCTGAGACCCTACTTATCTGAACCCAAAAGTTTATGGTGTGGGGTGCCCCAGGGCTCGGCGTTGAGTCCGCTTCTTTTTAATATTTATCTGGCACCATTGTTCACGCTTATAGCAAACTGGGGCGTGAGGGCGATATCTTACGCCGATGATACACAGTTGGTGTTCTCTTTTAAAGACCAGATGGCGGATTCTTTTAAAAATTTTAAAGGCTGCCTGAAGGACATAGCTCTTTGGATGAATAATAACCAACTTAAATTCAATGCTGAGAAAACGGAGGTATTATTTTTCGGCAAGATCCGGCCTCCTGTAGCGGATCTGTGGTGGCCAATGGAGATGGGCACGCCGCCCATTCCAGCAGGCATAGTAAAAAATTTGGGGGTAAAATGGGAGGCTGATCTCTCCTTCTCGGCGCAGATACAGCAAGTAACAGCTGCTTGTTTCAGCAAGCTGAGACACTTGCGAAAATTCCTACATTTGTTGCCGGAAGTCTCTCGCCGGGTCATAGTTCATGCCACGGTGACATCTAGGCTGGACTATGCCAACGGTCTATACTTGGGCTTGCCAGCGTATCTAATCAAAAAATTACAGATGATACAGAACGCAGCTGCAAGATTGATTAGACGCGTTCCATTTCATCACCATATCTCTCCGCACATCAAAGAGCTGCACTGGTTACCGGTGAAAAAAGAATCAAATTCAAAGCCTTAACGTTAGCTTTCCGGTCAGTTCACGGGAGGTGTCCCAGCTATCTGCGACAACGTTTATGTATCTACAGACAGAATCGCACTTTAAGGTCCAACTCCCAAAATTTGCTTTGTATTCCGCGAGTTAAGAAAGCCCGACTCGGCGGCAGATCATTTACAGTGGGGGCATCCAAGCTTTGGAATTCTTTGCCCAACTGTATACGGCTGATTAAGTCTGAATTACTATTCAGGAAAGCTGCAAAAACATGGCTTTTCAGCTCAGTCTAATAGCTCTCTGAACCCGGACATGACACTGCCTGGTTGCTCGCTGCTGACTGTCTCTATAGCGCCGGGACACCTCTGCTGGAGGTAACTGTTCGCGCTTAACAAATGGCTTTATTATTATTATTATACCAGGAATGACCCAGACCTGCAAGCACAGACCACCAACTACATTACCCCACCTGTAGGCAACAGGACGGTGAAACCACGACACGACCCATTGCACCCCTTGCCCACGGTCCCAAACAGAGGCAACACGGACAGCACAATCAGCAATAGACATCACAACACTGACATGCCCACCACCTCCCGGGACGACCCTGCCCAAGACACCCTCACCCCCGCCTCGGAAAACATGGCGCATCGTCTTACCCTATTAGAAAGCCAGCTAGAAACTATAATCCTGGGCCTGAACGAAATCTTAACTAACCTCGACAGGGCCTGAAAGTCTAGTCAAACCCCTCCCCGGTCTCCACTCTGACCAGCCCCACCCAACTAAGGCCTGCCAAAGTTCCGCGCCCTAGTGGGATCAACCACCTTTGCGACCCGGACACAGAGACCCATAAGAACCGATACAGAGAACCGGTTACAGAGACCCACAAGAACTAAAGTCGCAATGTCCTCAGAGGAAGCGGCTGATCTAGCTTCAACGTACGACTCTCCCCCCACAGTCTCCCCTAAATCCAAGATCCAAGTGATCACTGGATTCGGAAGAGATTACACCCCCCTGAAATCCCCAAGACCCCCGGCCCTCCTTACTACCATACCTAGGGCCCCCCCTGGAAAGAAACACAACAAAGAGGGGTCCTCCACCAACTGCATGCTCATAAACTGCAGATCAGCCTCCAAACATGCAACAGAACTAGCAGAAACCATTCTCTCCCATGACATAGACATCGCGTTCATCACAGAGACTTGGCTAAATGAGTTCTCTGCACCAAGCTTGGATATGCTTGTGCCCCCAGGCTTTACTATTATCAACAAAGACAGAAAAGATCAAAGAGGTGGGGGTATAGCAATCATACACAAGAACAACATCGCCATTGTGGAAATGGACACCTTCAAGTACAGCACCATTGAATGTCTCACCGCCAACATCAAGACAAATGACAATAGAGCAATACTCTGCCATCTTCTATATCACCCCCCAGGCAACACCACCGCATTCGGGGAACACTTCTCCGACTTGATTGCTCATTGCTCACTTGGAGACTCAAACAACTTAATTCTTTGGGACCTCAACCTACGTTGGAATGAAGTAAACAACTCGCTAATTTAAACCCTAAACAATCTTTTACATGACAACAATCTTTCCCAACACTGCTCAGAGGAAACACACTATAAAGGAGCAACCTTGGATGCCATTATCGCTCAACGCGACGCAGTTACAATCGACCACATCCTCCCCGTGGACTGGTCCGACCATCACATCATCCTATTCCACATCAACCAGAAAGTGCTATTCCAGCCCCCCTCGCAAGACCCCCCCAAATTGACTAGAAATCTAACTCAGATTCCCCTAGCCGACCTAGAAGAAAGGATAAGCTCGCTCCTCCCTAGCGCCAATGATTACCTCACCACAACTGAACTCACCTCGCACTACAACTCAAATATGTCGGCCATTCTTGATCAACTAGCCCCCCTGAAATAAAAAAAAACAAGAACACTCCATCCAGATCATTGTTTAACACTGACATCAACTCCGAAAGGAGACAACTAAGAGCCACAGAAAGACTTTGGAGGAACAACCCTTCAGTTATCCTCCGCGAGCAACTCAAAGTAGCTAGCAGAAAATACAAAAAGCACATCAAGAACGAAAAAACCACGTTTTTCTGCACCGCGCTAGACAACGCAAAAAACAGACCCAAGGAGCTCTTTAACACCATTAGGAAACAAACCTCTAAGCCCGCTACGTCCTCAGTGCGGGCTTCCAAAGAACTGTGCAACAACTTCGCCAACTTCTTTAATGACAAGACCACCAAGATTGAGCTCTCACTGGACATCAACATCATCCCCCCCATCAAGAGCATCATGCCTGGGACCAAAGACAACGCATCCAAGCCCCCTACAAAATCCTGGAAATCCTTCAACCCCATTCAGGAAGCAGAGATAGTCAAACTGATCTCCACCTCCAATCCCTCATCCCACGTCCTAGATCCTTTACCTCCACAACTGGCCAAAAAGCTGAAACTCTCCCTAGCCCCGCTCTGGTGCAAGATCATAAACAGCTCCCTGAGAACCGGAGTCGTTCCAGACTGCCTCAAAGTTGGACAAGTCACGCCACTGCTGAAAAAACCAGGCCTTGACATAAACGACCTGAATAACTTCAGACCTGTCTCTAACTTCTCTTCTATCCAAAATCCTGGAAAGATCCGTGCTCCTACAACTAACTCAACACATGGATAGCATCAACCTTCTTGATTCCCACCAATCGGGCTTCAGAAAAGGCTGCAGCACTGAAACCGCGATCCTCAACGTCATTGATGATATCCACAAGTCACTTGATTCGGACCAATGCTGCCTACTCATTCTCCTAGACCTATCGGCAGCCTTCGACACGGTCGATCACAAACTTCTCATTAAGGTTCTTCAAGAAAGGACAGGTCTTGATGAGGTGGTCCTACACTGGTTTTCTTCCTTCCTTCACAACCGCACCCAAAGTATAAAAATCAAAAACTTTGCGTCCGACCTACACCCCGTCAGCAGGGAAGTCCCCCAAGGTTCAGTGCTCTCCCCGCATCTTTTCAACATCTACATGGAACCCCTCACCACCCTACTCAAAAAAGCCAACATTCCCTTCCATCTGTATGCAGACGACACACAGATTTATCTGGAAACCTCCTCCATCGATGACATTCAGAGACTCAACGACACACTAAGAGAAGTCCAACCCTGGCTTTCAAGTAACCACCTAAAACTCAATCAAGACAAAATGGAAATACTCCTCATCTCTAACAAAGAAGAGAACCCCCAAATTGCGGAATGGCTAAAAGCTATTGATGCGCTCAACGGTAACCTCACCCTGGCCGACTCTGTAAAATCACTAGGTATCATGCTAGACCCAAAATTGGACATGACCAAACACATTAAGAACTCAGCCAAGAGCGCCTTCCTTAACCTGAAGCTACTGAACAAAATAAAACCTTTCATCCCGCCCAAGGACCTCAAACAAGCCACCCAAGCATTGGTGTTGTCAAGACTAGACTATGGGAATGCAGTCCTCTCAGGGATAGCAAAATCACACCTTGCTCCCCTCAAAACAACTCTCAATGCAGCAGCCAGAATGGTCACCGGATTCAAGAAATTCGATCACATTTCACCCGCACTCAGAGAACTAAAATGGCTCCCAGTTGAAATGCGTGCTAGCTTCAGAACAGCCTGCCTCACGCACAAAGCCCTTCACACAGGCAAACCAGAATACCTGGCTTCGAAACTCAAGAAAGCCGGTCAGACCAGGAACCTCACGAGCTCGAACACTCTACTACTCATCCCGCTGAAAACACGCAAACAAAGAACCGCAGCCCGGTCCTTCGCTGGTAATGCGCCCAAAATCTGGAACTCTATTCCCCCCCACATCAGAACTATCCCCTCCTTTGCAAAATTCAAAAGACAGCTTAAAGTCCTTTTCCTTGATCGTTCCCTAGCGAACCGGTAGGAGCCGCCGAAGCGCCGAAGCCGGCACTTCGCACCACTTCGACCCTGTGTCCCCAAGTCTTCTACCTCCTTCACTTCCCAGACCCCGATCTCGTTCACTCCTCCCTGAAAGAGGAGCTCTGCTCAAGACAACAACACTCTTCTAAAGCATTCCAAGACTTCAGCGCTCCAAGCTTACACAACGCACTGGAACTCTCCATCCACGATCTATACTATTACTGTATTATGTGATTTGTTTTGCAGCACGACTGTTGTAAAGTGCTCCGATACCCTCGGGTCTGGCCAGCGCTATATAAAACTTAATAAATAAAATAAAATAAATAAATACTCCACTCTTACACTCTACAATACTACTCTACCCAACGACACTCTACGCAACTCCCTCTATCCCTCTTCATGCCACTTTACTTCACTCTGTATTATGACACTCTACTCTACGCCACTCGACTCTATGCCACTCCAGTCTACTCTACGTCCCTCTATTCTACAACACTCTACTATATTCCATTCCACTCTCCTATACTACTCCACTCTATGCCACTCCACTCTACGACAATCTACTCTGCTCTACACCACTCCACAACACTCTATGCAACATCCTCTACACCACTCCACTCTGCTCTACACCAGTCCACAACACTCTGTGCCACTCTGTTCTACGACACTCTACTGTACTCTGACACTCTACTCAACTCTATTCCACTCTACGCCCTTTTACTCTACAACATTCTACTCCCTCAACGACACTCTACACCACTCCATGACACTCCACACCACTCCATGACACTCCACACCACTCAACTCTACACCACTCTTCGCCACTCCATAACACTTCACTCTACTCCACTCTACGGTACTCCACTCCAAGCCACTCTCCTTTACCCCACTAACTTTTAGCCAGGATGAACAGCAGCCATGCTGGTGTACAACATGGCTAAAACATATTGGCAAAGCCAATAGCTCTTACAGAGGTGAGATCTATTGGCTTTGCCAAAGCTTGTTATCATTAACCATTGCTAAAATACCTGAACTACTACACAAAGGGTGATCTGAAGAATGCTTGCAATTTGTCTAACCACTGGCAATTGATTGGCCAGCATTCCAACCTATCATTCTTTTGCACACTGATGGAGCAGGGAAACAAAATATTTTTGTGTACCCCTTGGAAGTTAATGACCCCATAACGATTAATGATACTAACCGTTAAGAAACGCATGAACTAATCAACAAATGCACTTTTATTAAACATTACACGTGGGCAACTTGCTGGCATTGCAAAACTCTAATTTATTTACAAATATGAAGCAAAATAACATTAGTATTGTGATTTGCGTAGTAAATAGAGTAAAATTGCATGATTTATGTTGCGTAGTTAAAATTGCACCGTGGCAAAGAATGCAGATGGTAAGTAAAATGGCTTTAAATGTCGCTTCTGCTAGGTAATACCTAACACGGGTCTTTAGAATGGCGAGTGGTAAACAGAAAGGCTTATTTTCCATGTTTTAATTTCTGTCGTGTTTGTTCTTATATTAGTTTCGTTCGGGCCTGCTAGGCCATGCTTCGAAAATGGCCGCTGGAAAAGGACGAGATTGCGTGTGCTGAATAAAATGGCCCACGCGCATGGGCAGAGTGAAAGCTCCAGTCACGTGTATGCGGCCTGTGCCCAGAGTGAGAGATGTCAAGGCCAGTCTGACCTGCAACAAGGATCGTGCCAAGAGTTCAGCATATATGCATGGGAACGGATGCGAGAATCGAGCGACCAAGGATGAGCTAATATGTGACCATCGGAGTTTGTTACAAAATACATTAACAAATTGAATTACCTTTGGACATTGTTGAGCACGAGAACTATTGTATGCATTATTGTCCCCAAACCGGTTCGAACAAGGAGGACGATGAGGTGACCATCACCACCCCTCCAATGGACCAATTAGCGTGATTTCTGCCCCTAAAGATTGCAACTTTAAGTGTAGCGAGTCAGAGAATAGGGTATAAGAGAGTCTGCTCTTATGTTGGTTGGGTTATTATTATGGGTGTTGTTGTTCGCATCTACTATCCTGATGCTGCAAGAGACTCTGTCATTCTGGACTTCGGACTTTGACTGGGGAAGGAACGAGATCGCTGCGGGAGTTGCCCGGGAGGAGATTGCGTCCGAGGAGGTTAGCGGGACAGTCAGTCAGTTGTGGGAGTCCCATCCTGTGACCTGCGGTTCATCTTTTCTTTCCTGGTGAACCATTCTTGTCATCACCCTATGGCCAAGGGTAATGAGTATTTTCCATTTTCTATTCTCAAAATTTCACTTAAATGCTTATTGATAATGTAAATGTATTTTGCCTAATAAAGAACTTTACTTATCTGCTCAAAGAATTTAGATAAAATTATATGCTAACTCTAAATGAGTATGTGGTTCTTTAAAATAAAATTGTGATTAATAAATGTTAAAGGTTTTAATTGTGATTGAGCTGGACTTAATCGCCATCAACTGATTCTACTAGTTGGTCCATCGACCGAATAGCGGAGTACCTTGATGTTTAGAACCCACAGGATCCTAAATTAATGTATATAATGTGTAGGTTATAATTCTGTCATATAATAAGGTATTCCGTTTGTCCAGCAGCTCATTTTCCTTAGCGTTTGATCCAGAAAATTGAGTGAATGTATATATGCGGTGTTATGGGCCCCACCGACATAGGTTTTTATATGATTAAAGTTGAGTAAGTGTTTTCCTGGGTTAGTGTCATAAGGAAAATTTATATTAGCCGCGCTTGATCAGTTTTCTTGGTAGCAGAGTTATGGTTACTATAGATTAGTTTGGTGATTATTGATTATTGATTTTTTCATGTCTAACACTCTATGTTGAATTTGTATTACGTTATGTGTAGTCGGAATTTTGAAGCTTCCGGGAAGTAGGAAGTGGACACGTGTGGCAAGAGAAGTCACATGGAATTGTACATTGTCTGATTTCAAATTTTGGTGATAACACAAGACTGTGTTATGTTAGGGAAATTTCACGTGAATTGCATTTGAGTGAAATAGCGACAGGTTTTCTTGTGAAACTTTGGCCTTAATTCTCAGGAGCAGTGTAGTCTCCACATGTGTTTTATCCCCAGAGAAACGGGTTTACCTCTTGCTTGAGAGAAGGGTAAGGTAGAGAGAAGTGCTACACTTATCGAACGAAACAGTATTCTTGTAAGTTAGAATAAACTATCTCTTTTGTTTAGAGAAACATACAACGGTAATGTGTTTTATGTTGTAACTAATCGATTTAGTAGAAAAGAAAAGTTAAAGAAAAGTGCCGATAATTTTTGTAAAGGAGGGGTCAATAGAAGCAGGAGTAGAACTGACGTCAACAAGAACCGTGCTGGTATTGGCCAGTTGTGGAAGAACGAAGGGTTTTCTGATTGGTGCGTTGGTGTGAGACGCGCTGGGATAGCTCAGAATAGCCGAGCGGTAGAAAGAACCGATTGGTAAAGAATTGTGTGAATTAGCTTCGGCAAAACAACAGTGAAATATGGCTTATTACAATGAACGTGATAAAGAGAAACCGTCATGGTTTGCAAAGCTTAAAAATCTTTTTAAGGAAGATAAAAAGGTTGTTGTGAGAAGTTGGCCTGGCATATGCTGTCCACTAGTTATAGTGGGCACCTTGCACAAGTCCAAACGACCTTTATTGATGATAGGTTTAAAGACAACCTTTCTTGAAAGCTATCCTAGTGGTAGCTATGGAGAGCAGCCTTCAGGCTAAGTCTTGAAGGAGTGTTAAGCTGTTTGTTTTACCAATTATAATCTCGTGAATGACCAAATGAAAGGAGAACCACACCAGGTATATATATAAAATATATGTATTTATTACTAAACAATACCCAATAGTCTCTTTATGAGGCTAGAGGTCAAAGTACACAGGTTACAAGTCAAATATCACAGTAAATTAGCACAATATACGATTAGCCCTAGGGGCGTACCAAACCATATATTAAGAAAGTGGTATAAGAACCACGACTTAAGTAGACACAAGGCCTAGAGCCTGTAGAATTGCTGGGACCCCAAGGAACCACCCAAGGTAGTGACACAGGGGACCCACGGGGGCTGTGTGCAGTGTGTGAACACAGCCGCGAGCTCCATTAAAGTCTATGGGAAAGTCGCGGTACGAGTTTTTGAGTTTAAGGACACTTAGAAATGGACTAGGACCAAACCCTCTTGGACTTAGACAGTTCTAGGGTTAACACCCACGGGAGCACCGGAGTACTCGAGTTACCTCACCCAGGGAAGCCGGGTGCATAGGTGTCGAATGGTGTCGGGTCGCGTCGTCGATTTCAATGGCAGCCTGCAAAGAAGTGCTGCTGCCGGGAAGATGCGAAGTGTCCGAAGAGATCCAAGCCTGGATCGGAGGTGAGAAGAACCTGAAAGCATAGGGGACAGAGTCTGGGTCACTTGCCAGTGACCAGGGGCACGATAGACGAATGCCCACCGATGTCGGGTGTTTCAGGTGAAGGAGGTTAAGCTTGACTCTTCAGCCACGAGGCCCCGGAGGCGTCAATGACGACCAGGAGCTGGATTCGAGCTGTCCCACGAAGGATGTCGAGTGCTGCAGTGTTGGTGTCCGGATTGAACACAACAAGCCTTGGCAACAGCAACCCACGCAGAAAGGAGAAAGATGCTTCGGTGCAGACCAGCAAGGTCTGAGGGACTCACCACGCGGTGGGGAGTCAGGGCACGTCTGGAGCAACCAGAAAAGCCCAAAGAAAATCAGAGTTGCCTTCTCAGAGACCCACAAGTCGACGGACCAGGGATCGCGAAGGAGCCTCGAGCGTAAATGCAAGAAGCGGGCCCACGGAACACTCGTGGAGTGTAGGCTCACAATCTTCGGTGCAGATGGTGCTCAGGGCCTGGGCCACAAGTAACCCAAAGCAGGACTTCAAGAGACATCGAGAAGTCAATGCACTAGCAAATGTGCACGGTGACCAGGAGTTCCGGTTCCACGCTACTCACGAGGGCTGCGGGTCTCAGCTTTGCTGGGGACTCGGGTCGGCCACTGAGATGTCTGAAAATCCTCTTCCTGTGTTGCAGATGCTTCGGAGTCCGGCGGGAGCTTCGGAGATGCAGACCGGCAAAATGCTTCGTTAGTGCCTGCCAAGCAGGGGAGTCACTCCTTGATCCCAAGGGAGATTTCTTCAGTCCTCTAGTCTTGAGTAGAGCGTCGAAGTTCCAGGATTCAGCTTCAGAGTTTCGTCCAGGGATATCTAAAGTCCTGTTGCCAGGGGTTCCTTACTTATACCTAAGAAAGGGGTTGGACTAACTCTGGGGACCCACCTATGGGAGGGTTTGGAAAGAGGGGTGGCTACACCCATTTCCTTTGTCCAGTTTCACGCCAGAGCAGGGGCTGGCAGCCCCTGCAACCGGTTTGAACTGGGGTATGCACGAGGACACCAAATGTGCCCCCAGTGCAGGACTTCAAAGCACTCTTGGAGTGCACCCACCCAGCCCAAATCCACTAAGGCCTGTCTGGGAGGTGGTAACACCTCCCTGGGACAGGAAACCTACTGTCCAGGCCTCCCCTGCCGGAGTTTCGGTCAGCAGCAGGAGGCCAGATTCGTGTCTGTGGCTGCAGCATCCATTTTGTGATGCTAGGCTCTGTAAAGTCTCTACCGGGTATACCGGTGATGTCATGTCTCTCCCTCTAGAAGGGTGGGATCATACTCCCACACCAGTTACTGGTGTGGGGGTATTATTCCAAGGTGTTTGACACCAAACACGACATGTTTCCGTGCAGCCATCCCAAAGTTAGCATTTACAGCGAGGATATAATGCACTTAAGAGTATATGGTCAGGCTGCACCACAGACAACCCCGGAGAGGAGATTCCGAAGGCTGCAGAGGGGCTCTGCTCATGCATGGGCACCCTCTCACATAAAACCAAGCACCCTGCCATCAGGATTGATAAGGCCTGCCATAGGGGTGACTGATAGGTTTCTATGTGCAGTGATAGGTGATGTAGGAAGGTGGAATCTGACTATATGGTTGCCCCCACTTTTTTTATGGTGTTTTGCTGGTTTATGACTTAGTTGGACTGGGATCCTGCTATTCAGGGCCCCAGTCTATCTGCTTTCTCTGTAAAAGGTTTCCATGTGCCTTAGGCACATCTCTGATTGGAATCTGGAGTGCCCTTATAAGTCCCTAGTATATGGTATACTATGTACCAAGGGCATAGGTACCTCAGAGGCCTGCCAGGGGCTGCAGCATGTATTATGCCACCCCTGGAAGGCCATCCAAACTGACACCACAGGTCTGCTACTGCAGCCTGGGTAAGGTGGTGCATGCACCCCTTACTGTGATATAGGTTACCTATATCACTAAATACATACACACATATAAACCTATAAGTCATTATCAATCCTAAAGGCAGAGTGCATGGTTCCTATGTGAGAGGGTGCCCCTGCATGAGCAGGGCCCCTCTGCAGCGTTCGGAGACCATCTCTGATGCTGTTTGTAGTGCAGCCTGACCATATACTCTTAAGCGCATTATATCCTCGCGGTAAAATGCTAACTTTGGAATGGCTGCACCTAAACATGTCGTGTTTGGTGTCAAACATCTTGGAATACTACCCCCCGCCAATCCTGGCGGCGGGGGTAGCATTCCACCCTTCTAGAGGGAAAGACATGTTAACTCTGGCTTACCCGGTAACTTCTTTCTGAAGCCCTGGCATCACAAAATGGATGCTGCTGCCACAGACACAAGTCTGGCCTCCTGCTGCTGGACGAAACTCCGGCAGGGGAGGCCTGGACAATAGGTTTCCTGTTGCAGGGAGGTGTGACCACCTCCCCAGACAGGATAATGTGTATTGGGGCTGGGTGGGTGCACTCTTAGAGTGCTTTGAAGTCCTGCACTGGGGGAGCAAAGGCTCCTCTGTGCATATGCCAGTTCAAACCAGCTCAGGGGCTACCTGCCCCTGCTCTGGCGCGAAACTGGACAAAGGGAAGTGGGTGTAGCCACCCCTCCCTTGACCCTCCCATAGGTGGGGTCATAGAGTTAGTCCCTCCCTGTTTTACTGGTTAAAATGGGGAACCCTTGCCACAGCAAGATTAGATTATACCTGGACGAAACTCTGAAACTGAATCCTGGACCTTCGACGCTCTACGACAAGATTAGAGGACTGAAGAATCTCCCTTGGGGTCAAGGAGTGACTCCCCTGCTTGGCAGGCACCAAAGAAGCATCTGTCCGGTTCGCATCTCTGAAGCTCCTGTCGGACGCCGAAGTCATCGCATCACCAGAGGTGGATTCTCAGACTTCCCCGAGGCTACCCTGAGTCCCCAGCAAAGCTGAGGCCCGTGGCTATCGTGGGTGACGTGAGACCGTGACCCCTGGACACCGAGCACATTTGCAAGTGCACCATCTTCTGGGTCTCCCAAAAAGTCGTGCTTTGGGCTCCGAGTAGCCCTAGCCTCCAGCACCACCTGCACCGAAGATCACTGGCCCCCACTCCACGAGTGTCCTGTAAGCCAGCTCCACGTGCGGCGTCACGAGGCTCCTTCGCGGTCGCTAGCCCGTTGGCTAGTAGCCCTTAACGAAGGCCAATCCTTTTCTTTCTTGGCATCCTGGTTGCTCCAGGCCTGCCCTCACTTACCCTCGCTGGGTGAGTTCCACAGACCTTGCTGGTCTGCACCATCGACGATCTACATCTTCCTCGAGACTTGCCATTGACAAGGCTTGTTGGGTCCAATCCGGTCGCCGACACCTCAGCACTCGACAGACATCGAGCACCAGCCCGAATCCTGCTCCTGGTCACCGACAACGCCTCCCGGACCTCGTGGCTGAAGAGTCAAGACGACCGTCAACGCACCTGAAGCACTCGACATCGGTGGGCATCTGTCCATCGCCTTCCTGGTCACTGGCTAGTGACCCAGACTCTGTCCCCTCTGCTTTCAGGTTCACCAGAACTCCGATCCACTGTTGGATCCACCCGGACACTTTTCTCTTGGCCGCCAGCAGCACTTTGCAGCAGATCGCCATTCGAATCGACGACGAAACCCGACCCCGAAAGGCACCTATGCACCCGGCTTCCCTGGGTGAGGTAACACGAGTACTCCAGTGCTCCCATGGGTAGAGACTCTTCAAAGTCCTAGATCTCAAAGGGTTTTGTCCTAGTCCTCTTTTAAGTGTCCCTTTCCTCTATTTTCCCGATCCCGACTTTCTCCATAGAAGTTAACGGCGTATCGCGGTTGTGTATTTACACTGCACGCGTCTCCCGTGGGTCCCCTGTGTCACTACCTTGGGTGGTTCCTTGTGGTCCAAGCACTTCTAGAGGCTCTAGGCCTAGTGTCTAGTTCAGTCGTGGTTCGCATACCACTTTATTGGTATATGGTTTGGTACGCCCCTGGGGCCCAAACGTGTATTTGTGCTATTACTGTGATTTAATATCTTATAACTTATGTACTTCGAACTCTAGCCTCATAAAGAGACTAGAGGGGTGTGTTTAGCAATAAATACATATATTTTGAATATATACCTGGTGTGGTGCTCTTTCATTTGATCACTCAAGAGATTATAGACTGGTAAAACAAGCTGCTTTACATTCCTTCAAGACTTAGCCTGAAGGCTGCTCTCCATAGCTACCACTAGGATAGCTTTCAATAAGGTTGTCTTTAACCTATCTCCAATAAGGGGTTGTTTGGACTGGTGCAAGGTGCCCACTATAATTAGTGGACAGCATATGCCAGGCCAACTTCTCACATTGGTGTGCAGCGTGTGGGATTCCAGCTTGCTATCGTTTTACCAGATAATCTCAATTGAATTGATCAACTGAAAACCACTAAAGGTACCTAAGGTACATATAATTTAAGCTTAGAATAACAGTAAGTTCTACTGAACTTAGAGTTGTGTGTTAAGGGATAGCACAACCCTTTCTACAACTCAAGAGAGTTTAGTAGGCTACACTAGAGTAGGTAGTGCATACACCACACCACACTAGTAATGTCTTTAAGGGCAGGATCCAAAGAATCCTTGCAGGAAGCCATTGAGCTTCCACCCTCCAAGTATGATACACTCCCATTCTTGGAATTGAGAGCTTTATGCAACTTGAGAAAAATAAGGACAGGCCAAAGCCCCACCACCCAACACCTCAAGGAGCTGTTGGTGGCTTATGACCTTAGTAAGCCTGTAGGGACTGAAGGGGTAGGAGCTGAGGGTGGGGCAGAAGAAGAGGAGGAGGCCAGGGGTACCAATACCCCAGCCCCCCTCTGAAACTGGCCAGGAGGGTGACAATGACCCTGACCTGGAAAACCCAATCCCTCCTGTGGATGATGATGAGGATGATCAAGATGATGCCCTCTTTGTCCCCCAGGAAGGATTAAGAGTGTGCCCAGGAAGTCTAGATCTCCTTCTCAGGAGTCTAACCACTCTGGCACCTCTATAGGGAGCTCTGTCTCATCTCATAGGAGAGAATCCTCTCATGAGAGAAGAAAGAGGCTAGTCCAGTATGAGGAAACTCAGCTGGAACTCAGAAAAAAGCAATTAGCTTTAGATAGAGAATCCCTAGATCTCCTTAGAGAGAGAAGAAAGTTGGGACTAGAGTCCCATGGTGGCAGCCATGTCCCTAGAGATGGGGAAAGGTCCTATGACCATAGGAACCTGAGCAAGATTGTCCCTCCCTACCAGAGTGGGGATGACATCCACAAATGGATAACTGCACTGGAGAGGGCCTGTAAAGTTCAGAAGGACCCCCAGAGGCAGTGGGCAGCAATCTTGTGGCTCTCCTTTGCAGACAAAGGTAGAGACAAGCTCCTCACTGTAAGAGAAGAGGATGCTGACAATTACACAGTCTTGAAGAGTGATCTGATAGATGGGTTTGGCCTAACCACTGAACAGTATAGGTTGAAGTTCAGAGACACCCAAAAAGCTCAGACTCAAGACTGGGTTGATTTTGTAGATTGTGCTACAAAGGCTCTGGAAGGCTGGATACATGGCAACAAAGTGCATGACTTTTTAGGATTGTACAATTTGATTATGAGGGAGCAGATCCTTAATAATTGTCAAAACCAGCTTTTGCACCAGTATCTGGTGGACTCTGATCTGACCTCTCCCCAAGAATTGGGAAAGAAGGCAGACAAATGGGTTAGAACCAGAGTAAAAACTAGAAATCAGGGTGGTGACCAGAAGAAAGATTCTACTAAGTCCCAAGAGAAAGGTGGGGATAAATCTAAGGATAAGTCCCCTACAGGGCCCCAAAATTCCTCTTCTGGGGGTGGGTCCCAAACTCCTTCCTCTCCTGAAAAGAAACCATATTGCCATGTCTGTAAAAAGCCTGGGCACTGGAAAACTGATCCCAGTTGCCCCAGGATTGGCAATAAAGAAAATGTTCCTCCCACCACTACTACCACCCCTCCTGGGACTACCAGTAGTAATCCTCCAGTTGGGAGTAGTGCACCCAAAAAGTTAGGTGCTTTTGCAAGAGGAACAGAGGTGGGCCCTAGTTTAGACAGGGACCCCTCAACAGACTCCTCTGACTCTGATGGTGGTATAGGATTTGCCACCTTTACCATGGGTCCCATAGCATTGGGCAGGTACAGATTGGAGCCAATAATTAATGGTCAGAAAGCTGTGGCATTTAGGGACACAGGGGCTAGTGTCACCATGGTGGCAGGGAAACTAGTCCCCCCTCACCAGCTTTTACCTGAGTTTAAATACCAGGTGACCAACATTGATGGTGTCAGAACAGATCACCCCATGGCCATAGTCAATCTCAGCTGGGAGGGGGTCACAGGCCCAAAAAGAGTGGCAGTGTCCCCAACCCTACCTGTAGATTGCCTGATGGGCAATGATCTGGAAATTTCAGCCTGGGCTGAAGTTGAACACCAAACCCATCTCAGGATGCTGGGCATCCCTGTAAAGGTTAGTGGGGCTGTAATGGCCACAGCCCCAGCCCCAGCCCAAGAATTTGGAAAGATGGAGCCTGAAAGAATGGCCCACTCTCCCCCAAAAGAGAGCACAAGGGTTGAAGAAAAGTCTTCTTCCCTCCAGACAGTAGGTAAGGGTCAGCCTCCTCAGGGAACTGACCCTACCCCTAGTGAAGGAACTGCCCCAGAGGTAGTCAGGCCTGGCCTGGCCACACCCCTGATGGCAGAGGACCCTTCCAAGGTGGTACCCAGTCTGGAGCAGGTAACCTGCCCCTCTCTACCCTGCCTCAGCCAGCCCAGGGCTGCAGAGGTCAGGGAGGTCAGTGGACCCCCCAGGGCCCCCTGTCCAGAGGAACCCCCATCAGCAGATTAGGGGCACCCAGTCTAGTAGCCCTAGCCAGGTGAAAACTCCTCTACACACTGAGGGATCCCCCATGCCTTTATGTAGGGACCTCCCCAGAAGGACTCTGGTAGGCAAGGGCAAACCTGGGACCTGAAGGTTCCAAACCTGCCCTGTCCCTCCAGTAGTCCATCCAAAGGGACCCAACCCCCAGCTGTAGGCAGCCAAAGGTTGACCCTTAGAGCAAAGTGCAACTCAGTCATGGAAAGACAGGCATACATGGTGACCAGTGATCTGAGGAAGCTGAGGCCAACATTCCTAGGGCCTCACTTCCCTACTCAGACACCTCACCAGCCTTGTACTTTACCTAAGCACACCAGAGGTAGTGATTCCCCATGGTGGAGACCCTCTCATACCCTTAGGGTGAGGGATTGCTTAGTGGACCATAACATAGGGGGCAACCATGCTAGTGCAGGTGCTTCCTTATATGGCCACTTAGTCAATATAGGCTCAACTGGCCAAGGTTAGCCTTATCTCCTTTCGTTTGGGGGGTTATGTAGGAAGGTGGAATCTGACTATATGGTTGCCCCCACTTTTTTTATGGTGTTTTGCTGGTTTATGACTTAGTTGGACTGGGATCCTGCTATTCAGGGCCCCAGTCTATCTGCTTTCTCTGTAAAAGGTTTCCATGTGCCTTAGGCACATCTCTGATTGGAATCTGGAGTGCCCTTATAAGTCCCTAGTATATGGTATACTATGTACCAAGGGCATAGGTACCTCAGAGGCCTGCCAGGGGCTGCAGCATGTATTATGCCACCCCTGGAAGGCCATCCAAACTGACACCACAGGTCTGCTACTGCAGCCTGGGTAAGGTGGTGCATGCACCCTTACTGTGATATAGGTTACCTATATCACTAAATACATACACACATATAAACCTATAAGTCACTCCTAAGGCAGGCCTTATCAATCCTAAAGGCAGAGTGCATGGTTCCTATGTGAGAGGGTGCCCCTGCATGAGCAGGGCCCCTCTGCAGCGTTCGGAGACCATCTCTGATGCTGTTTGTAGTGCAGCCTGACCATATACTCTTAAGCGCATTATATCCTCGCGGTAAAATGCTAACTTTGGAATGGCTGCACCTAAACATGTCGTGTTTGGTGTCAAACATCTTGGAATACTACCCCCCGCCAATCCTGGCGGCGGGGGTAGCATTCCACCCTTCTAGAGGGAAAGACATGTTAACTCTGGCTTACCCGGTAACTTCTTTCTGAAGCCCTGGCATCACAAAATGGATGCTGCTGCCACAGACACAAGTCTGGCCTCCTGCTGCTGGACGAAACTCCAGCAGGGGAGGCCTGGACAATAGGTTTCCTGTTGCAGGGAGGTGTGACCACCTCCCCAGACAGGATAATGTGTATTGGGGCTGGGTGGGTGCACTCTTAGAGTGCTTTGAAGTCCTGCACTGGGGGAGCAAAAGGCTCCTCTGTGCATATGCCAGTTCAAACCAGCTCAGGGGCTACCTGCCCCTGCTCTGGCGCGAAACTGGACAAAGGGGAAGTGGGTGTAGCCATCCCCTCCCTTGACCCTCCCATAGGTGGGGTCATAGAGTTAGTCCCTCCCTGTTTTACTGGTTAAAATGGGGAACCCTTGCCACAGCAAGATTAGATTATACCTGGACGAAACTCTGAAACTGAATCCTGGACCTTCGACGCTCTACGACAAGATTAGAGGACTGAAGAATCTCCCTTGGGGTCAAGGAGTGACTCCCCTGCTTGGCAGGCACCAAAGAAGCATCTGTCCGGTTCGCATCTCTGAAGCTCCCGTCGGACGCCGAAGTCATCGCATCACCAGAGGTGGATTCTCAGACTTCCCCGAGGCTACCCTGAGTCCCCAGCAAAGCTGAGGCCCGTGGCTATCGTGGGTGACGTGAGACCGTGACCCCTGGACACCGAGCACATTTGCAAGTGCACCATCTTCTGGGTCTCCCAAGAAGTCGTGCTTTGGGCTCCGAGTAGCCCTAGCCTCCAGCACCACCTGCACCGAAGATCACTGGCCCCCACTCCACGAGTGTCCTGTAAGCCAGCTCCACGTGCGGCGTCACGAGGCTCCTTCGCGGTCGCTAGCCCGTTGGCTAGTAGCCCTTAACAAAGGCCAATCCTTTTCTTTCTTGGCATCCTGGTTGCTCCAGGCCTGCCCTCACTTACCCTCGCTGGGTGAGTTCCACAGACCTTGCTGGTCTGCACCATCGACGATCTACATCTTCCTCGAGACTTGCCGTTGCCAAGGCTTGTTGGGTCCAATCCGGTCGCCGACACCTCAGCACTCGACAGACATCGAGCACCAGCCCGAATCCTGCTCCTGGTTGCCGACAATGCCTCCCGGACCTCGTGGCTGAAGAGTCAAGACGACCGTCAACGCACCTGAAGCACTCGACATCGGTGGGCATCTGTCCATCGCCTTCCTGGTCACTGGCTAGTGACCCAGACTCTGTCCCCTCTGCTTTCAGGTTCACCAGAACTCCGATCCACTCTTGGATCCACTCGGACACTTTTCTCTTGGCCGCCAGCAGCACTTTGCAGCAGATCGCCATTCGAATCGACGACGAAACCCGACCCCGAAAGGCACCTATGCACCCGGCTTCCCTGGGTGAGGTAACACGAGTACTCCGGTGCTCCCGTGGGTAGAGACTCTTCAAAGTCCTAGATCTCAAAGGGTTTTGTCCTAGTCCTCTTTTAAGTGTCCCTTTCCTCTATTTTCCCGATCCCGACTTTCTCCATAGAAGTTAACGGCGTATCGCGGTTGTGTATTTACACTGCACGCGTCTCCCGTGGGTCCCCTGTGTCACTACCTTGGGTGGTTCCTTGTGGTCCAAGCACTTCTAGAGGCTCTAGGCCTAGTGTCTAGTTCAGTCGTGGTTCGCATACCACTTTATTGGTATATGGTTTGGTACGCCCCTGGGGCCCAAACGTGTATTTGTGCTATTACTGTGATTTAATATCTTATAACTTATGTACTTCGAACTCTAGCCTCATAAAGAGACTAGAGGGGTGTGTTTAGCAATAAATACATATATTTTGAATATATACCTGGTGTGGTGCTCTTTCATTTGATCACTCAAGAGATTATAGACTGGTAAAACAAGCTGCTTTACATTCCTTCAAGACTTAGCCTGAAGGCTGCTCTCCATAGCTACCACTAGGATAGCTTTCAATAAGGTTGTCTTTAACCTATCTCCAATAAGGGGTTGTTTGGACTGGTGCAAGGTGCCCACTATAATTAGTGGACAGCATATGCCAGGCCAACTTCTCACAGGTGAGATATAGTGAACCTACAGCTCTGTAAGGGGTGCATGCACCACCTTACTCAGGCTGCTGTAGCAGTCCTGTGGTGTCATTTTGGAGGGCCTTCCAGGGGTGGCACAATACATGCTTCAGCCCCTGGTAGGCTTCTGGGGTACCTATGCCCTGGGTACATAGTATACCATATACTAGGGACTTATAAGGGCACCCCAGAATCCAATCTGAAGTGTACTTAAGGTACATGGAATGCATTTAGAGAGGAAGCAGCTAGGCTGGGGTCCTGGATAGCAGGGCCCCAGCCAGACTAAAGTCGTAAAACAGTGATACCTCAGCAAAAAGTGGGGGTAACCATAAGAGGCAGATCCTACTCTCCTACACATGTGACTAGGGAAGGAGAAGTATTTCCTCCGGCGAAAACACCAGCATCTTATATGATGGTGAAATATGGCTATCATACTTGCATTTGGTTGGAAAATTGGGCGAAATATACCAAAGACGATGGAGTATTGGCATTTCCGGAAAACGGTTCGTTTAGCATAGCTGTACTTCGAAATTTGAGAGAAAGAATGATGAGACTTGAACCGAAACCTAGACCGACACAGTTCGAAGCCTTAGGTGAATGGGAAGATGAGATGTATGAAAGGGAAAGACACAGAGGTGCAAAGAATTATAGTTTTGTTCATAGAAGAGTATGGGGTTTGAATCATGAAGACAGGATGAGACGATGGCGGTATGCTAACATGACGGCTGGTATGTTTCCTACCAGAACAGTTGAAGAATTTGCAGGGAAAAAGTGTACGGAGAAAAAGAAGCATGCAGTACAAGAGAGATATGGGTATGGAGTTAGTGACACAGAGGATAAGTTGCTGGAGGACATTTTTAATAAAGGACCCCCTCCATATCAACAGGATTCTGTGGTGGTGACACCAAATGCACCGCAAATGGAAACTGTACTAAATCAAAGCCCTGAACAATTTTCTGAAATAAATAGTCCAATTAATGAACTAGAAACACCACAAACTGTGAAACATGATAATAATAATACAGCCGAACTAGCCAGAACCACAAGAGAGTTGACCGAAAAGATAAGAGAACTGACAAAGAATATGGAAGCTGTGACTGTGCCAGTAACTATAGGACCAGTAATACCAGTATTTGAAAATCAAAAGATGGATGAACATTCCTTAATAATTCCATTAAATTCCAGTATGCAAAATGTAAGAGAAGGGATAATTCCAGAAAAAAGAAAGACAAAAGATTCTGTAGGTCCATTTAGGTCAAGTCCACCTGTAAATTTGACAATTAATGAGAGTCCGATAACTAAGATTCCTATGAGAGCCGAGTCAGCAACTGAAACCCCGGAGAAAAGTGTAAACAGGGTAGAATTAACTAAAACCCCTGTGGGTCCGACTGCAGAGGAATTAAATGATTGGGTGAGGAGCTTGCAGAAAAAAGATGCCGAGCCACAACCTTTGGATGTGGTCAGATTAAAGATAGATATGGAGGAATTGATTCTAGGGACTATTGGTACAGACCGATTGAAGTCCTATCAAGATGATGAATTAATGTTTATGTTTAAAAGCATCACTTGGAGAGCTAGGAACTTGCATGAAAAATTGGAAGAAACAGCGAACGAACTAGGAGTAGATTTTGCAAAAATTAGGGGATTGCAGAAACCGTACAGGGTAGATCTTAGTGAAAAGGACATAGAAAATCTGAATACATCAGGACGACTAACACAGATAAAAGAACTAACTGGCACATGCATCAAGGAGGGCTTTTGCGATTCCTTAATTGCGATTATTAAGGAATCGCAAAAGCCAATGCATGTAGGAATCGCTATAAAAATAGCGATTCCTAAACATTCCTTAATTGCACTCGCAAATTACGAGTCGCAATTAAGGAATGGCTTCCCATTCATTCCTATGGGCCTACAGGCCCATAGGAATGAATGGGAATTAGCATGCGCAATTTACGAGTACCCATTAGGACTCGCAAATTGCGCATGCAATTTCAAGGGTGCAAGGGTGTCAAAAGGACACCCTGTTGCACCCCTGAAATTGTAATGTGCACCCATGTTGCGCACACACATGCCCCAAGGGCATGTGTGTGTGTAACATGCAACTTTGAAAAATGCACTTTAGTGCATTTTTCAAAGCTTTCGCTATTTACCACCTGCCATTATTTTTCGGTAAATAGCGGACCCTAATAGCGAAATCGCTATTTTAAATGGCATCTTGCATTGCATTTATGGAATCGCAATTTGCGATTCCTTAAACGCAATCGCAATTTGCGATTTTTGCATTTGGGATGATGCATCCCAAATGCAAAAATACCGGTCGCAAAGGGGCAGATTCTGAGAATCTGCCCGTTTGCGAGCGGTTTTTGCCGTGATGCATCTGGCCCATATTGTTTTACTGAGAAAATGGGGAGATGTAGACCAGTGGAGAAGTAGGTGGATAAGGAGAAAAGAGGGAACAACTGATAAAGCATCATTGGCTTTTCCAGTAAAAGGAAAAGAACCAACAATAAGAGAATGTCCAATGAGAGAAATTCCAGGAGGAGGTTATGTACACGTCCCATGGTCCAGACAAGATATATTGTCATTTACAAATGATTTTCCAAGATTGAGAGAAAAGCCTGTAGAATGGTATAGACAGGTAGAAAGGTTTGTAAAGGTTTCAAAAGTATTGTGGGAAGATCTGGATGGATTGTTTGAGATTGTTGTTCCTGTGGATTTATGGACAGAGTGTAAAATTACAATTGACTGGCCGAAGGAAGAATATCCTAGAGATGCAAAAACAGGAGCCCCAAGTTCAGAAGTAATGAGAAAATATGAACAGGCAATTACATTCCTGAAAAATAAGATTCCATCAAAAGAAACGGACTGGGTAAAGATTGATAGAACAACTCAGGAGAATAAGGAATCTGTACATGCTTATTATGAAAGGTTACTATTGGCTTTTAAACAGTATAGTGGATACGAGAATTTGAGTGAAAAAGACATGAGTCATTTTGTGTATCGATTTGTGTATGGTTTGAAACCTGAGATAAGTGAAATGATTAAGCAGCATATGCTATGTTGGCAAACTAGCACAGTAGATGAGGTATTACGGTATGCAAAATATTGCAGTGATGATATTGAGGCAAGACAGCGTAAACTCAAGGAAAAGGCAATGTGGGCACAAGTAAAGGTTGCAGAACAGCAGGAAGCTCAGATGAATAATCAGTCTAGTGGCACAGGACAGACCAAGTCCAGACCGAATATTGGTAAAGGAAAAGGTCAGATGAGTATAGAAGAAGCCAAAATGAAATGGCCATGTCATAATTGCGGAAAATTAGGGCACTGGAGAAACGAGTGTAAATTACCTCCGAGAGTTAATACTGAGAATCAACCATTAAATCCACAGGTGCAGAATGAGGTGAGTTACCAACAGCCGCAACAGCCGCAGGTAGTTACTCAACAGTGTCAGGTGCCGCAACCACCTCTTCCAAAGAGTATAAATCCACAAAGATACAGTACAGAGGCAGGATTCTACGGAGGAGAGCAGGTAACAAAATTGCCGCGCGCAGCTGCTGTTTCACAGTTTTGGTTACGGCAAGATGGAGATGAATCGGATGAAAGCTTATGACGGTGCCTAGGAGAGGAAGAGGAGTGCGTGCTTGGCGCAACTCTTGAGGTAGATCAGTCAGGTCCATTGTGGATGGAAAAGTGAATGGTGTAAATGTTACATTCCTTGTGGACACTGGTGCTACCCGTTCTACTGTTAGATCAGTGGAAATTCCAAATCTTCCTCTCTCAGGAGAATACATCCAAGTTGTAGGTGTTTCAAACAGGCAAATTAAAATTCCTCTTACAAAACCAGTAGAGGTGGAAATTGGTCCATTCAAGGATATGCACCGCTTTGTGGTGTGTGATTGTAGTCCTGTAAATTTATTAGGACGCGATCTGCTTTGCAAAATGAATTGTACCATCTACTGTACACCAGATGATGATGGTCTGTATAAAATGACAATGGCAGAACTAGAACCAGGAATGTATGATATGTTTCCTGTGTTCGATGCAGAGAAAATCCCTACTAAATTGAAAGAAACAGTCAGGTCTGATGTATGGGATTTCACAGGTGAAGATATTGGACTAATGAGAGAAGTTGATCCTATAAAAATTACTGTAAAAGAAGGAACGAATTACCCAAACACTCCGCAGTACAAACTGACGCCAGAAATTATTGAAGGAATAACACCTGTAATTAATAAGATGATTGAACAAGGAATTTTGAGAGAAATAATGAGCAGTTCATGTAATTCTCCTATAATGGGATTGAAAAAGCCAAATGGAACATATAGAATAGTACAGGATTTGAGAAAAGTGAACAAAATTGTTATTCCTTGCTGCCCAATTGTGCCAAACCCTGCTGTAATACTGTATCAAATACCTCATGATGCAGAATGGTACACAGTTATTGATTTGTGCCATGCATTTTTCTCTATTCCATTGCATCCTGACAGTCAGCCATTATTTGCGTTTCGGATGGGAGAACATATTTTGGCATGGTGCCGAATTCCTCAAGGGTATACTGAAAGTCCTTCTATTTTTAATCAAATTCTGAAGAAATCCTTAGAAAATTTGAAAATGCTTGAAAAATCTGTGATGGTCCAGTATATCGATGACCTATTGAAATGAAATGAAATTTGTACTTGTAAAGCGCACTTATACCCCCAAAGGGGTGTCCTGGCGCTGTACAACCCTTCCTGGCTTTTCCCTGTGAAATGTCCACTCCTGGGCACCCCCAGGGTGAAGCCAGGCATCCCAGCGCTGTTGGGGCCGTTGTGGAGATTAAGCAAGCTATTGCCCAGAGTTGCAGAGTGGGACCCATGATTAGAATAGGCACCGAGGCGAGAATTATCAGGTCCGAGGAAATTGAGCCCAAGACCCGCCGAGGCGGGAATTGAACCCTGGTCCCGGGCCAGATCTCTGCATCAGGGTCTGCCGCTCTAACCATTGAGCCACACTTCTCCATTGGTGGCATCAAAGACCAGAGAAGCATGTGTTACGGACACAATTGCTTTACTGAATCATTTGGCAGAAGGAGGACACAAGGTGTCCCCATCGAAACTGCAATTCTGTCAACAGGAAGTACAGTACTTAGGTCATAAGATTGAGAAAGGGATAAGAAAAGTGACAACAGAAAGAATAAGGATTATTAAAGGAATGAGAGCCCCAATGACACAAAGAGAGGTGAGAATGTTCCTTGGAATGGTTGGTTATTGCCGACAGTGGATAAGTGGGTTTTCATTGATTGCAAAACCTTTACAGCGATTGACAAAGAGTGATGTCAAAGATCCGATTGCGTTGGATGAGGAAGAAATGAAGGCTTTTGAGCAACTGAGAACGAGTTTGTGTGAAGCACCAGCATTAGGAATGCCTGATTATGAGAAAGAATTTGAGCTGTATTGTAGTGAGAGAGACGGATGTGCACTTTCAGTATTAGTACAGAGGCATGGAAGAATGAGACGACCAATAGCTTATTTTTCAGCTGTTTTAGATCTGGTAGCAAAAGCATTGCCGGGATGTCTGAAAGCAGTAGCTGCTACTTGTGTGAGTCTGGAACAGAGTGAAGGAATTGTGATGGGATATCCTTTGAGAGTATATGTCTCACATTCAGTTGAAATCCTTCTGACCAGAACAAAAACACAATTCATGACACATAGTCGGCTGACTAGGTATGAAAAGGTGATCTTGGGTGCAGACAATGTAACAATTGTAAGATGCACGAGTGTGAATCCTTCCACCTTACTGCCAGATGCAGTAAATGCAGAGGTCAAAGATGAGATTGATCATAACTGTTTGGATGTGCTTGAATTTTGCACAAAGCCCCGTCCTGATATCAGAGATGAACCTCTAAAAGAGTCAGATTATGTGATGTTTGTGGATGGATCATGCCTGAGGACAAATGAAGGAGTTTTAAGTGCTGCATATGCTGTATGTACGGTGGCAACCATAATGGAAGCATCTTGTTTGAGAGGAATACGTTCAGCCCAAGTTGCTGAGCTGATTGCTCTGATTCGAGCTTGCAAACTGGGAAGAAATTTCCGAATTACTGTGATCACGGATAGCCAGTATGGCTTCGGAGTGGTCCATGACTTCGGACAGATCTGGTCCCAGAGGGGATTCCTGACTTCCTCAGGGACTCCTATTAGGAATGGTGAGTTTGTGAAGAAGTTGCTTGAGGCGATACAGCTGCCTAAACAGATTGCGGTGGTAAAATGCACTGCTCACAAAAATGGAACTGATTGCATTGCAGTAGGTAACAGTTTTGCTGATGAATTAGCTCAATATTGTGCCAGAAATATGACCTCAATAAATCGGAGAAGGGAAAAAGAAATTGTTTCATGTCCCTTGCTGTTTACTAACCCAGTTGAAACATGGGAAGAGGTAAAACAATTGCAGGAAGAGGCAAGTGATGAGGAAAAGACGTTTGGATAAAATCAGGTTGCAGACGGAGGGAGGAAGATGAAGTCTGGGTTTACAGGGATGAAAGACCAGTTATGCCTGATAGCATGATCTCTAACATGGCACGGATGTACCATGGACAGGCACACATAGGTAGGGATGCCATGATCAGACTTTTCAAACAGACTTGGTACAACCCAAAGTTTAGGGCTATAGCTGAAAGCCTTTGCCAAAGATGCCTTATATGCCAACAGATAAATCCTGGAAGGAAGACAGTGGTGAGTTTGGGAACAATAGGACGTGAAGGAGGTCCTTTTACCAGAATGCAATTGGATTTTATTGAAATGCCCCCAAGTAACAGATTGAGGTATGTCCTGGTGGTCGTCTGTTTGTTTTCTCGTTGGGTGGAGGCCTATCCGACAAGAAGGAATGATGGAGTTACTGTAGCTAAGCTCCTACTGAGAGAATTCATTCCTTGATATGGCTTTCTAGTAACGATAGAAACAGATAGAGGAACGCATTTCCAGAATGAGATTATCCTACTAATATGTGAAGCACTAGACATTCAACAAAAGCTGCATTGTGCCTACAGACCAGAGGGTTCTGGAGTGGTAGAGCAAGTAAATGGCACAATAAAGAATAGGTGAGGGAAAATGTGTCAAGCTACAGGACTCAAATGGCCCGATGCCTTACCCCTGGTGCTGATGACCATAGGAAGCATACCTGACAGAAAAACAGGTCTGAGTCCTCATGAAATAATAATGGGACGAGCAATGAGACAAGCATACGTATCTGTCAACAAACTGCTGACTATAACTGATGATCTCATACTGGACTATTGCAAAGGATTGGCTGATGTGGTGCATTCTGTGTTTCATCAGGTTGGGCTGGATGCGACCACTCTTGAAAGAAAACCAGCTCATGACCTGAGTCCAGGAGACTGGATCCGCATAAAGTCCACAGAAGAAGAAATTGCTTTGTTCCACGCTGGGACAAGCCACGTCAAGTGATTCTGGTGACGACAACTGCAGTAAAGTGTGCAGGTGTGAAAAATTGGATTCATGCCAGCCATACTATCAGAGTTCCAGGTCCTGAAGCTCGACCTGTAAGTCGACATCAGGAAATATCCGATGCTAGTTCGGCATCTGAAGCATAAACTGAAACAATCAGAATTCCAGATCCTGAAGCTCGACCTGTAAGTCGACATCTGGAAATATCCGATACCAGTTTGGCATCTGAAGCAGACCAACCTGAATCCAGTGAAAGACAAACAGAAGAATACGAGAAACAAAGAACTGATATTGAAACAGGAGACACTGAACCAATAAACAGTGACGGTGAACAGCCAAGTACAAGCTTTGGGGAAATTCCTCCAGAAATTATAGAAATAATTCAAGAAAACTCAGATTCAGACAGAGAGATTGAGGAAATTGCGGAAGAAACACGAGGAGAATTACAAGCAGAAGAAACCCAAGAAAATTCAGATTTAGACAGAGAGGTTGAGGAAGTTGCGGAAGAAACACGAGGAGAATTAGACTCAGAATTACAAGCAAAAGAAACCCAAGGAGAATCGAATTCAGACAAAGAGACAGAGATCATAAAGTTCAAAGTTAAGGAAAGTGAAGTGAGATCTGAGACAGAATCTGAAGAAAGTGAAGAAGAAATAAGGCAAAGAATAGGACCAAGAAAGAGAACTTGGAGAGCGGAAAGAGGAGAAAAGGAAAACGAACTGAAAAGGCCAAGAAAAGGAGACAATTGGCCCAACGAAATTAAAAGACTGAAATCAAAGCTAATAAATTTGAACAAAGACAATGCAGAACAAGTAAATGAAATAACAAGTCAGAAAAGACAAAAAGAAACAAATAAAAGACAGTTGCAGAGATCCAAAAGAGTGAAAAGACCTAACCTGAAATACAAGGCACCTGAATGGGTATACATAGCACTGCCTGACATTGAAGAAGTGGATAGCAGTCACAAAAACCCAGACAAAGACTGTGAACAAGTGGGTGAGAGTGAACTTCGCCCATCCTGAAGAGGAGAAAAGAAAACCGGACTAGACACACAAGCTGAAAAAAGTCAAAGAAAGAATTTCTGAAAGACCAAAAAGTGCGTCAAAAGCAATTGATTCCAGTCAACGATAAAAGAAAGGGTAAAACGGCAAAAAGGTCATTCTGAGGTGTGGAAACACATTTTCTGTACATATAATTTTTTTTTTTTTTTTTTTAAATTCTTTTTATTGAAAGTTTCAGCATCGTACAGTGTACATATTTAGCACATCTTTATTTTAACAAAACCGTTAAGTAAGTAACAAGAAAGTAAAGCATTAGTAGGTACATGTCAGTAATCGTGTGTCACAGCAAGTGCAGTATAACTATCCCGCCTTCATAGAGTAATACAATCATGCCAGGTGGCGAAGTAGCCCAACAGTGTAGGTGATCCACAGAGTCATTCAGCGTCCCCGTGGGACTGTAGCAACAAATACTCTCGCAACGGGGTCCATATATCTGAGGGCCTGGATGTGACCGGCAGTTCCTCCGCATAGAGGTCCAGCTGCTCACGGCAGTATACTAAATCTTTAATCCAGTCAACAATTTTGGGAGCAAATTTACTTTCCCAAGTAAACATAACCCGCCTTTTGGCCAAAAGGAGAGCCACTCTGACAAACCTACCCGTGGAGGACTTCAGGTGGGGAGTGTATCCGAGGAGGCATACCAGAGGGATGCATTGTACTACCCTTCCCGTCATAGCATGTATGCGTGTAACAACAGCCTCCCAATATTTAAGCACCGAGTCACACTGCCATGCAAGGTGCATGAAATCTGCTCCAGTATGACCACAGCGCTTACAACAGTCAGAGTCTCTGAGGCCTATTTTATAAAGTTTAACAGGGGTGTGGTACAGCTGGTGCACGAATTTAAAATGAATAATCCTCAGATTGCCATTCGATGTGAGGCGGCCAGTCAGTATGCAAATCTGTTCCCACTCCCGCTCCGTGATTGGGGGGTCTACTATCTTGTTCCACCGCGCTAGGCTAGAGTCCTGCTCTCGCACTGCCTCATCCTGCACTGCCCTGTATAACTTGGTGATCAATTTCTTCTTGGTAGGGGCTATTAACAGTAGCTGGAGTGAATGCAAGGTGGCCGGCTCGGCCGGGAAGTCGGGGTAGTGATCCCTGAGTGCTCGCCGCAAGCGATAACATGAGTATTGAAAAAGCGGAGTGGGGTTTTGTATGTAGGCCAGATCCTCATTGTCTATGAATCTGCCCTCGGAGTAGAAGTTGCTCAAATGTGTGAAACCAGCTTCTCTAAATGCCCTTACTGGCTCCCGTTCCTGAGTCACAGACAATGCCGCGTGGCCCGCAAGTGGCAGAGCAGGAGCGTAGACAGGAAGCTTGTGCGCCCGCTTGCCAATCGCTTGCCAAGCCGCGATCGTCGTATCAATTGTATTAATCTCAGCCCTGGGCGTCTGTCTACAGGTGTGCGTGAGGACCCCCTCCAGCGGCACGGGATAGGCGTCACCCTCCTCCACCGCAACGTGCGGGATATATTAGTGTTTCCTAAACCAATAAAAAGCGTACTGGGCCTGTGCACAGAGATAATAAACATAAAAATCCGGAGCCGCAAATCCCCCTTTGTCATATGCGAGCGCTAGGGTACGCCAGCTGATTCTTGGCTGTTTACCCCCCCATACGAGCCTCAATATCTGTGTTTGCACTGTTTTAAAAAACTGTTTAGTAAGTTTGATCGGAATGTTACAAAACAGGTAGAGAAATCGTGGCAGTATTGTCATTTTAACCACTGCAATGCGGTCTGCAAGGGACAGCAGGAGACGGGACCATTTGTCCACCTGCTGCACCAGGGTACAATATGCTGGGCCATAATTCTCTTTTATCACAATGTCCGGATCTCGATGTACCCATACCCCAAGGTATTTAACTGGGTCAGCAGACCATATCAATGGGTATTCTATCTGTGGGGGCAACGCGCTCAACGTTAAGGGAATAATGACTGATTTCTCCCAGTTGATCTGGAGCCCGGAAAAAAGGCCAAATCGAATATATTCTCGGATGAGTGGAGACAAATGAAGTTGGGGATCACGGACAAAGAGGACCATGTCGTCCGCGTACATGGAGACCCCGACCGGTCGGTGATTAAAATTGAGAGCAGCCGCTCTGTGACATTGGCGGATTTTGCAAGCGAGCGGTTCCAAAACCAGGGCAA
This sequence comes from Calotriton arnoldi, assembly GCA_963921515.1. Lineage (NCBI taxonomy): Eukaryota > Metazoa > Chordata > Amphibia > Caudata > Salamandridae > Calotriton > Calotriton arnoldi. The sequence goes on along the minus strand of CAWUFW010014686.1, from coordinate 351,049 downwards.
ACAGCAGGGGGGAGAGGGGACAACCCTGCCGAGTACCACGTTCTATGCTGAAGGGTTCTGAGGTTAGCCCACCCACTCGCACCCTCGCAGAGGCATCAGTGTACAACACCTGTATCCATCTCGTCAAGATAGGAGGAAATCCCATCCTGTGCAGTATGCGCATCATGTAATTCCATTCCACAGAGTCAAACGCTTTGGCCGCGTCCAACATGACCACCGCAGCAGATAACTCTGGACTGAGAACGTGAAACATGGCGAAAATGGTGCGAAGATTATGAGAAGTGGACCTCTCCGGAATGAACCCGGACTGGTCAGGGAGAACAAGCAAAGGCATCAAGAGTTGAATTTTAGTGGCCAATACCTTCGCAAGTATTTTTGCATCAACGTTGATCAGCGACAACGGGCGATATGACTCGCAGCATGTGGGCGATTTGTCTTTCTTGAGAAGGGTGATTATTAATGCTTGCCGAAGGGAAGGGGGGAGGAACCCGGACTCGTGGGCCTCCGCGTACATCGCCAAGAGTCGAGGCACCACGAGATCCACGTAGGCTTTGTAAAACTCGGCCGGCAGACCGTCCGGCCCCGGAGCCTTACCATTGGGAAGAGAGAGAATGGCCTCCCTGACATCAGTGTCATCAATGGGCTGGCTCAAGTATTGCCTGTGGGCATCCGATAACCACGCGCAGGCCGTGTCAGCCAGGTAATCATCTAATGCATCATCACCCATCCCGCCCCTCGTGGTATACATAGTGGAGTAGAACTGACAAAACTGATCCACAATAGCATGTGGGGTGAAATGCGCCGTCCCGCTATGATCAATTATTTGATCAACCATGTGATGGTCTGTTCTAAACCGCAGTTTAGCGGCCAGATTCCTGCCCGGCCGCCCCCCTCTCCATAAGCCCTGGCCATGTGACGCCTTGTTATGTACCGAGCTTCAGTGTCCGCTAGAGTATTATATTCGGCCACCAGTTCATTTATTCGTGCCAGCGTGCCCGAGGATGGTGTGTGCAAGTACTGTCTCTCTAGGTCCCTCAAGGCCCGCTCTGTTTTGGACAATTGGCCCCGAATATCTTTAAGTATACCAGCGGTGGTACCAATACACACTCCACGAATCGTCACCTTAAATGCCTCCCACAAAATGGCCTGACTATCCACTGATCCCTCGTTGAGGTCAAAATATTGTACGATAGCTGTTCTCACAGCTTCATTATATAGGGGATCTAGTAGTGCCTCAGCTCGGAACCGCCAGGTGAACGGACGACGAGCGGCAGAAGGGATACAAATAGTGAGTGAGACCGGGTTATGGTCGGACAAGGTGCGCGGGAGAATAGCAACCTGCGTGACCCACCCATTAGCCTCCCCATTCAGCAGCCAGTAATCCAGCCGGGACCAGCTATTGAAGGCAGGGGTGATATGAGTGCCCTCTAAAGCTTCTGCATTTCTCAGCCGCCATACATCTAGCAGGCCCATTTCCTCCATGGCGTCCCTGACACACTTAGCCACCTTAACAGTGCGCGCTCCTGCGGGATTGGATTTGTCAACCTGTGGATTAAGGTGAGTATTAAGGTCACCTCCCCATATGATTGCGGCCTCGGGCCAGGTTCGTAGAGTTTGAAACATTTGAAGGAATGGTGTCGGGTCATCTATCACGGGACCATACATGTTTATTATCGTTATTAATGACTGTCCCAGCTTACCCTGTGCCATGGCCCAGCGCCCTCCGTGTCTTTACTTGTGCGTATGGGTGTGAATGAGACTCCCCTCTTGAGTAGAATGAGTACCCCCCTCGAGTAAGTAGAATATGACGAGGCCAGGCGGAACGACGCCCATCTCTGTGCCACTCTGTCCTCCGTTTGTCTACTCAGATGGGACTCCTGCAAGAGGGCGACCTGCACCATGTGTCTATCTAGGTATTAATAAAAAAACAAAGAGGTGCCCCTTGTAACCAAAGGAATAGGGCACTATACAGTGAATAAAGAAACAGTATCCTTTGGACCCGATATCACACATATAATATTCGACCAGTCAATATATTCCATTCAAGCCAATCCTTCTTCACTCTTATCTCACATACACACTTGAGGGAATATTGCCATATAACTACCACAGAGAGTCATGAACCATAAAATATGCAAAGATATACAAAGATATAAATCAATTTATTATAAAAACCAGTGTATCTAAAAAGACGTTTAAGAAACTCAAGGGCAATAAAACCCTATACTATATGAGCACAATACATAGCATGGTAAATAGACAGAAATCACAAATGTTTCAAAGCAAATAATCACATGTTAAAATACAATCCATTAAAAGAAACCAAAGATAAAACAAATTAAAGAGAGTACATAGCACAGACAGGTTCAATTTATCATTAATTTTTTACACATCTGTTTTACACCAATATTTAAGGCAAAGATCCTGGTATGTGTTACTCATAGACCTCCGCCTTTCTAACAGATTGTGTATTAAGATGAGCGTCGACGCGTTTCGATGGAAAAAAATTTTAAACCATCTTTTCAAGACCAAACCAATTTGACTCTCCTTAAATAAAACAAATTTTTCTCAAATAAACAATATCAGTTTCACCACCTGAATAAAAAACTAATTTCCCAACATCCTAAATTGGTGCCATATTTTGAAGCTAAAAATGGTTTTGTAGTCTTCCAAACAGGTCTATAGCACACCGTTTATAAGACCTCCACCACAGGTAATATATTGATGTATCGATGGTTCTCAAGCAGGCTCCTTAAAAATGGAAGCAGAATTACTGCTGTCAAAGGGCGAATTATTTCAATTTGTCGTCCTCTATAACTCCCTCTTTAACATTAGGGTAGTTAGCATGGTTGTCATCATATGCGGTCCTCGTCCTTCAGCGGTTAGTTGGCTATCTAGGTATGCCAGCACTTGGCGAACTTTCTTTGGGGTGTTCAACCCGCGAACATTCCAGGTCATACATTTATAAATTTCACCCATTGTCCAGACCCCTCTCAATAAACACAGCCTGCCTGTTGGACAGCATGAGAGTCGCATATTCATTGTCACGGGCCACACTCGCCATCAATATATCGAACATTGTACCTACATCTTGCAAAATACAAAACCCTTTCCCACCCCCCACCCACTTCAGCAACCCCAATTTGCCAAAGACAAATCCCAACAGTATGAACAGTCCCAACAAATCCCCAGTAACAGTATAGATCAGTTGGGGTATACCCATTGGGGGACGTAGTGGCATGATCCACTCCCTGATGAGGTCGGGAGGGGCCGCCATAAGATTTTAATAAACTCCCTCCCACAAGCCATCCCACCGCATCCAGCATATTACATCCAATGGAGAGCACCTGTGTACGGAAAGTCCGGAACGCTGTGCCCCAGCATCCAATATTCGACTGAACAGAGGCGGAGATCCCAGCCCGCCCAGCATCCCCTAGTAGTGCATCACCCCCCTGTCTGTTTGAAAGCAGAGTAATCAAAGCCTTTTACTAGGCATTAGTCCTGGATGGCTGATCTCCAACACCTATAACCCAAGATAACAAAATCCCGCTAATGCCCGTGCGGGCAACTTGAATCTGCATGCAGTTCCTCTCTGCAATCCAGCATGATACAGCGACAGAGGGTGAACTAGCTTGTAATGCTGACAATTCGTTGTTAGCAGCCCAGACTATTCAGTCATCTACGTCCGACGTAGGGGCTGAGGCGCTGCGCCGCCGACACAGAGATTTTGCGTGTTCTATAGTCTATTTCGGGTTCAAGAAGATCTTGGCGTTGTCATCAGTTCCTATGCGGAGTCGCGCAGGGTAAAGCATGGCGTATTGGACTTGCGCTTTGATGAGCAATTTCTTAACCCCCTGGAACTCTTTTCGCGCAGCCTGCACTGTAGCCGTGAAGTCTGGATAAAATGATAAGGCATTGCCCTGATGATTAATGGTACCTTTTTGGCGAGTAATACGCAGCACAGTGTCTCTATCTCTGAAATTGAGCAACCGCGTGATGATCGGTCTGGGAGGAGCACCGGGTGGAGGGCGCGCCGACAAGGCCCTGTGCGCCCGCTCCACCGCAAACATGGGGGAGAGATTGTCAGCACCGCAGATCTCCCGCAGTAAAGTCTCCACATAATCCTCCAAGCGCCCAACATTTGTTGATTCCGGCAATCCTAAGATGCGCACGTTATTGCGCCTAGAGCGCGCCTCCATGTCCTCGTTCTTTGCCTGGATGACGGCCAGGAGCTTCGTGAGGTCAGCTGTTTTGGCAGCAACTTGTTGAAGGCCATCCTCGGTATCCGAAATACGCTGCTCAGCCTCGCCAATCCTCGCCGCGTGTTTATCGAGCTTCGCTGAGAAGTTATCCATGCGGCCGTTTAGTGCCTCGATCTTTCCATCAATCCCCTGTAGACTAGCCTGTATGGCCGCCAGTGACTTTTCCAGCGTCGAGGTGGTCGGAGTAGATGCCTCCAGCTCAGAGTCTGACGCCGCAGTTTGTGAGGACTTTCCGCCCTTCCTGAGCTCGAAGGTTAGGCGAGGTTGGGTCTTGTCTGGCTTGCCCATGGTGCCCAGCAGCGTGCCGCGCAGACGAAAGCAGCCTCAGCACGTGTCGGGAGGCTGAAAGACAGGCCGTGAATGTAGTAATGGCGGTCCAGCCCGCCAAGCAGTCAGCAGGGCCCTCCGCGCTGCTCGCACCTCAGACTCGGGGCAAAGGGGCAGTCAGGGACGATACTGTGCCCAATCCCGCCAGTGCTCCGCGGCCCCCCCGCGCCTTAGCTCCACACAGCACAACGTCGCAGTCTACCAAGTCCACACCGCAGCCCAGTCCTGTGTGCGCGTGGCTCTTTCCCCTTGTCCGCGTCCTGCCTCTGGAATCCCTATTCAGAAGTCGGGCTGAAGGGCCACAGCGAAGCTCCCAGGCGTGCGCCCCCCAGGCCAGGGGAGAACAAGCAAGCCGACCAACAACGCAGTCCGCGATGTACAGGTAACCCGCAGTCTCCGCAGGGCCTCAGTCAGGCGGCCGGCACCAGGGACCCCATCACCCCGCTCCTGCGAACATAGCAGGCTGCAGATCGCCGCCTCCCCACCGCACCAGGAGACTCCAGGCAGGCGCGGGCAGCTGCGCAGCACCGCAGGTCAGCCGCCGCAGCCGCCTCGCGGCCTACCTTACAGTCCGAGGCCGGGCGCTTGCGCAGCGCTGGGCGCCGCGCGCACCTCACGTCCGGCAGGCAGATTCCCCTGATGCGATCAGGCACCCCCCTCCGCTCCTCAGCACACTCGCCAGCAGTCGCGATCCCGCTCGCGGGTCCCAGAGGGGTCACAGTCTTCAGCGTCAGCGCTCCGGTCCACGGCGGGCACTCCCAGCAGGCCGCCCGATCACAGCGCCGCAGCCGCCATCATGGCCGCAGCCCAGCGCGCAGTGAGCTCCCCACAGCCCCGGGAATTGACTCCAGCGCCAGGCCTCGTCTCCACAGCACTCTCCCGATCTCCGCAGGCCCTCTCAGCCTGAAAGCAACGGTGGATGGCTCGTCAGGAGCAGGATATATGTAGGATTAATTCGGCGGCCAGCAGAGCAGCACTACTGTGCGGCCATCTTGCCGAGCGCCAGGCCACGCCCCTCTTCTGTACATATAATTAGATTATATTTCAACATGGTAGACACTGAGAATAGAAGATCTAGATGTGAGTTTTTCCGTAGATGGTGTAAAATGTGTTTCTATTGTACAGGTTTATTAATGCTTATTTGGTTCATTTTAGCAATAATAATTCCACTTAGATTAGTTGGAGAAAATGCATCTGCAATCATGAATGACACTAATAGTGACAAGAAATCTAACATAAAGAACACTGCAGCACTGATAGATAGTACTGAATTTCATAGGGATAAGTCAATAACTGATTTCTCCAAAAATTTATTCACAAAACCTTTGTATGAATATGTAGAGACAATGGATGTTAGAGATTGTTATGTATGTATGCAGTTACCTGCGTCTGTAACAGAAGGTGCGACGTATCATCACCTTCCTTTGCCGTATGGAATAACATGCAGTGTTTTAGCTAGTTTATTTTATAAAACAGGTAAATTAGAGTATTACTACACTGACACAGATGCTATTTTTGCTAAAGTTCCCGTAGTCCCTGAACTAAATAAGGTGAAATTTGCAAAGATTTTTGGAGAATTTTTCTTAGAAACGAAAGAATTAACACTAGATTATGCATTTAGACATAACCTTACTTGTAGGTTAAGAAAGGAAGAAAAGGTTTTTCTAGACATGGTAGAAGACAGAAGGATTAAGTTTCAAAGTAAAGCAATGGGAGAAAAGACAAAAACCCCACATTGGGCGTTTGAAGAGGAAAGTTATGACAAGAGCGAAACGAATGCAGCCATGGTTTTAGATTGGCCCCAACAGGGAAAATTGTGTATAAGTAGAGATAACACTATGTATGATAACTATTTCGTGGGTTCTAGTGAGTGCCAAGATACATACAAAATTATAGGCGGATGGGGATTCAAAGGAGGAAAAGATCCAGTATTCCCAGGAATCTAATATATTTGCGGAAACCGAGCCTATTATAGGTTGCCGGACCATTGGTATGGAACATGCTATCTAGGCCTGGTCTTTCCAAAGATTTTTCACGTGGAGAGAGGAACGAAAGGAATTCACGAGATAGGTAAACCATTAACCCGTAGGAGAAGGGAAAGCTTCTCAGAGATAATAGGTGACATTTTTGGAGCATTGATACCAGCAGTGTGTGTATCTTTGAATGCATACAAAATTCGGAAATTGTCTACAGTAGTAGATTGTTTATCAACGAATACTGCTGGAGGGTTCTTGATGATAAATATCGAAATGGTTGCCATGAGAGCTATGGTAATGCAAAATCGACTTGACCTTGACATTCTTTTGGCGAAAGAGGGTGGAGTCTGTGGAATGCTGAAGGTACAACATTGTTGCACTTACATTCCAGACAAAAGCCAGAATATACAGAAGTATATAAAGAACATTACCGATTTGCATAAAGAAATTGCCCCACTGGAGGTTGAAGGTGCCTGGGAGAAACTTGGTAAGAGTTTTTACTCAATAAAGAAATGGTTCACCGAAATAGGTAGTTCTCTAATTGGGAAAATACTAATTCCAGTGACCTTAGTAGTAGTGATAATATTAATATTAAGATTAGCATATATGTGTATTACAAAGAGGAAAAGACAAAATAAAGCAAAAAGAGAAAATGAGAAAAATAAGGAAAAAGAAACAAGAGAACGAGAGATGGGAGAGATCGAATTGGAAGAGTTTAAAGAGAACATGTACAAAAGGTTTAAAAGACAAGATGAAAAACACAATTGTCTAAAATAACAAATGCAAGTGGACAAGAAACATATTTCTGATAAATTTTGTAGGGATAGGTTTTAGTGGTGATGTTAAAAATCACCAAAGGGGGAATTGATGGAGCAGGGGAAACAAAATATTTTTGTGTACCCCTTGGAAGTTAATGACCCCATAACGATTAATGATACTAACCGTTAGAAATGCATGAACTAATCAACAAATGCACTTTTATTAAACATTACACGTGGGCAACTTGCTGGCATTGCAAAAATCTAATTTATTTACAAATATGAAGCAAAATAACATTAGTATTGTGATTTGCGTAGTAAATAGAGTAAAATTGCATGATTTATGTTGCGTAGTTAAAATTGCACCGTGGCAAAGAATGCAGATGGTAAGTAAAATGGCTTTAAATGTCGCTTCTGCTAGGTAATACCTAACACGGGTCTTTAGAATTGCGGGTGGTAAACAGAAAGGCTTATTTTCCATGTTTTAATTTCTGTCGTGTTTGTTCTTATATTAGTTTCGTTCGGGCCTGCTAGGCCATGCTTCGAAAATGGCCGCTGGAAAAGGACGAGATTGCACGTGCTGAATAAAATGGCCCCCGCGCATGGGCAGAGTGAAAGCTCCAGTCACGTGTATGCGGCCTGTGCCCGGAGTGAGAGATGTCAAGGCCAGTCTGACCTGCAACAAGGATCGTGCCAAGAGTTCAGCATATATGCATGGGAACGGATGCGAGAATCGAGCGACCAAGGATGAACTAATATGTGACCATCGGAGTTTGTTACAAAATACATTAACAAATTGAATTACCTTTGGACATTGTTGAGCACAAGAACTATTGTATGCATTATTGTCCCCAAACCGGTTCGAACAAGGAGGACGATGAGGTGACCATCACCACCCCTCCAATGGACCAATTAGCGTGATTTCTGCCCCTAAAGATTGCAACTTTAAGTGTAGCGAGTCAGAGAATAGGGTATAAGAGAGTCTGCTCTTATGTTGGTTTGGTTATTATTATGGGTGTTGTTGTTCGCGTCTACTATCCTGATGCTGCAAGAGACTCTGTCATTCTGGACTTCGGACTTTGACTGGGGAAGGAACGAGATCGCTGCGGGAGTTGCCCGGGAGGAGATTGCGTCCGAGGAGGTTAGCGGGACAGTCAGTCAGTTGTGGGAGTCCCATCCTGTGACCTGCGGTTCATCTTTTCTTTCCTGGTGAACCATTCTTGTCATCGCCCTATGGCCAGGGTAATGAGTATTTTCCATTTTCTATTCTCAAAATTTCACTTAAATGCTTATTGATAATTTAAATGCATTTTGCCTAATAAAGAACTTTACTTATCTGCTCAAAGAATTTAGATAAAATTATATGCTAACTCTAAATGAGTATGTGGTTCTTTAAAATAAAATTGTGATTAATAAATGTTAAAGGTTTTAATTGTGATTGAGCTGGACTTAATCGCCATCAACTGATTCTACTAGTTGGTCCATCGACCGAATAGCGGAGTACCTTGATGTTTAGAACCCACAGGATCCTAAGTTAATGTATATAATGTGTAGGTTATAATTCTGTCATATAATAAGGTATTCCGTTTGTCCAGCAGCTCATTTTCCTTAGCGTTTGATCCAGAAAATTGAGTTAATGTATATATGCGGTGTTATGGGCCTCACCGACATAGGTTTTTATATGATTAAAGTTGAGTAAGTGTTTTCCTGGGTTAGTGTCATAAGGAAAATTTATATTAGTCGCCCTTGATCACCACCATGCCACCTCTTTTTGGACCCAGCCATGTGCAAATCGACCCTTTTCCATTAGGAATAGTCCAGCACTAACTGCCAGGCCAGGTCGTCACTGAACCTGAACACAAGCAACCCAGGACCGGTTTCGCCATGATTGGGGCTTTTCAGTTATATGTAGCTTGGGTCCAGTACTACAAAAAAACATTTGATGCCCTCTCTGCATGAGCACCTATCTCAAAGAGACGGCTTCCTATCGTCTTATTCACTCCCACCCCCCTCAATGCTCAGCCATTCCTGAACTGGCCTGATAACCTTGGGGGCCTGAGAAGGACGGAGGAAGACTCATGAGGCGCCTGCCTACAAGCCCCATTGCGGGAAGCATGTATGTTCTTTAAGTTTATGTTTAGAAACTATCACTGCTATTAAATGCCACTCACTACAGTGATATAATCTAATCTACTGAAGTGAAAGGTTTTCTTATTATAACAAAATACAACTTTTCTTGGTGCATGATTTGCATGCTAAATATTTTCATGCCTCGGCCCAGCTCTGGCTGTTAGAGCCGGTCGAGGCCCTGGGCTGGGCTGGGCTCTCCCTATCACTTTGATGGCTTGCATGACGCATACCTTCAAGAGGAAGTATAAGGGTGTGGTGACGGAACGTGACGTAAGGCAAACTATAGACACGTGCGCTCCGGGGAACAACACTAGTACTTAGCACACTCTGACAAATGCTTCCTCTACCAATCCCAAACCACGGTACCGCCTATGAGGCCAGTAGCCAATCAACAGTTGACAGGAACTAGTATAGCCAATACCATAACGACCAGCGTTTACCCTATCATCTCTAACCTACCACGTCTTCCACCACCCGTAGACTATCTCTCCGCCTTCCTGATTGGCTGTGAGCCATGGGCTTCCGACACCGCAGCTGTGCTTGCTGTATATACGAGACCGAAGAGCCCCTGTCAAAGGAAACAATAGCGGATTTTAAACGTTAAGTAACGAACGGCGCTGGGCGTCTTTGGACAGGCAGACGTTCAGAGCGAGGGTGCAAAAGGAGACAGGTAAAAGATATACATATACGCCTCGACAGGCGTAGTAAGCGCTATATATATTAAAAAATACATGCATGTGCACACCTGCAGGATCTGTTATACAAGTTGGTGCGACACCTCTCTTGCGTGCACGCAGAGACCACGTACATCGCCTTTTATTTCTTTTTGTGTTTTTCTATAGCGCGAATTTGGGAAATGAGCATTAGTGCGCTTCACAAGAAAGAACAGCCAGATCAGAGAGCTCCTATGGCCAACATGACAAGTCAACGAAGGGGCAAAAATTGTTTTACCAAAAGTATGTACGAAATAAAAGAATTTGAGTTATTTTTTTAGGTCGAGCTGACCAGACTGGCCCATAGCTGCCAAGGTTTAAGATTGCTATGTGTGACATTTTCATAATTTCAGTGTAATTATGAGTGACATTCAACAATTATGAGTGACACTTTCTCACGAGCAAAATGAAGTGCATGGAAAGAGCGAAATATTAGAAATTACAGCCTTTTGTCAATGAAAGCACTAAAATATCTGGGAACTGCTCAAAAGCCCTGAAATAGAAGGTAAAGATGCTGATACCAATGAGACAACTGTTCAGGCCACCAATATCACATTGTAGCAGTCAGAAATGTAATAGCAATTGTGCTAAACGTTTGCAAAGGGCTGCGTAGTGTGCAAGGTGAAGCTTGTCTGTAGGATAAAACTGTGGAGACAGCTGCGGGTAGGGCCTGTGCACTCAAGCATGATGAGAGTAGGGTGCTCATTATCCACATATGGACACTTCCTTGAGTGGAATGGGAGGCCAAGAACAGCAGAAACCCTCAGTGAGCGATGCGGCTGCTTATAACCTACAACAGCATGGGTATGTATAGCAGCAAGGCACGTGATGTCCATGGACAACGAACAAGTGTTTCATCCAGTGAATATGCAGTGGTCTGCGGTCAGTTACAACACAAATTATCATCATCAAAACATGCAAGCCAAGCAGGAAGAAAGAGTCAGCCGCTCATGAGATAACATCCATGTAGTTGGTGTTCTATTGAACCACTGAAAGAGTGGAACGTTATCTGCACCATCTCTTACAAGATTCCCTCCAACAAGAAACACAGGCAGAAATTATACATGGCTGCACGTGCTAGTTTTCAAAATGTTTCTTTTGTCTCCATTGCAAAGACCAAATTAAATGTTTGATATGGACCCATAGCCGCAGAAGAAGGAAATTCAGTAAAAGCAGGCATTCCCTTTCAAGCTGTTTAACATAGAATGCAATTTGGAATGGATACGGTATTAAAATGTGCAAAGAAATATAAAGGTAAAGAAATTATCACTGCGCAAGTCTTACACACTCATGCCATTGCACTTGTTAACCTAATACATTTAAGTACATGTTGCTGTTATCAAATTAACACAGGGCACAGTGGGTGACTAACCTTCCTGCTGCCATTTCACAAGAGCCTGGGGGGCTCAAATGTGAACACTTCGGCCAGTAGCTTTGTTTACACGTCTTGAGCTGCCATGTTTCTTGGGCCTTCGAGATGGAGGGTCACAGGCAGGTCCCCTCTCCTAAGGAGTGTCTCGCTCTGGTTGGCAGCAGTTTCGATGGTTAGGGAACCCTCGAAAACATAGTTTTCTGGCAGGATTTAGCTAAATTAAAAACTTCCTGCCTGGTAGTCGCGCGCCGAAGTCCCTTTTCAAGGCTAGCTAAATAAAGTGCACCATCAATGATGAGGTGCAGCGTGCACCACATGATGCCGGCCCCACACTCTCTCTGCCTGCAGTGGGCGCACCGCACCAAGAAAAATAATGTGATTTTCTCAATAATCCAACTCAATTTAGCCAGCCAGTATCATACTGGCTTTCTCTTTCGTCGCGTCATCCCTCCGACCCTGCTGCCAGCAGCATTTGAGCTGAGCTCCTCAGACTGGTGGTGCGGCCGGCCAGCGCTGGCACTTTTAAGCCAGTGAACTGCGACTGTGTTGGGGGTATACTATGCAAGACCCTTTGTGCTCTCCCTGCTACTAGTGCTGCAAAAACATCCAGCACCGCACCTGTAGTGCCTCCTCCTTGTCTCTGCGAGAGCAGGCACAGAGGCGAAGAGTAATGCTACTGCTGCCTGGCAAACACGGGATCCAAGTAAGCTGGGCCCTCCTCTCGGCGCTATTGTCAGTTTCACGCCGGATACACGTGGCAGAGATTCCGGCCTGAACGGCCTCACACTTCCGATACTATAAACAAAGTATCAAGCTCTGACAGTCTGTCACAGCCGTCTCTACCGCAGCGCAGGGTCTAAGCCTCTGCCTAACACTGCAGTCCCCAGCCCTCTCTGCCTTCTTTGACACAGACAATGTTTCACAAATGAGTCCGTGTGGCCGGGCCATCATGTGCAAGCAAAGGCGCTGCCCCATAATTATTTGCGGCCGCCTTGGCGCCTTCCTGAAGAACAAACTCCCGCTCTCTGAGCCAGCAGGATGTGACATACCCCCGCGGAGTCCTAGCTTGGGCAACAGATGTGACGTCAGGCAGGCTGACACTTGTGGTGTCGGGCCTCAGGCCCACATGGTGAGAATAACGGACACAGACACCAGGAGGTACGGTGCAGTAACTAGCCACGAGCACGTGCACCCGGGCCCTTTTATTGGCGGGGCCACGTCACTCGTGACACCCGTGATGGATGGGTGTGGGGGTGCAGTGTGTCCAGCCCTCGAGGGAGTGGCTGGGAGTACAGCTTCCTGCCGAACACTAGAACGTGTCCGGCAGGACACTACATTCCTCCTCAACTTTATTTAAGAACAAGTACAACTTTAGTCCAAACCTGTGAGGACAAAACAAACAGTTAACGGAAATACCACAGGGTCCATCAGTCTTCTGAGTCAGGTGGTGGGAAGACATCAGACATGGGCCAGGGACTCGGCCTGCAGCAGGACCATCTCGGCGGGCACTCGTAGTTTAACCTGAGGGGCTCAGGACACGACTGCTGGCTTGGAGACGTCCACTGCATACCGTCGGCTCACAGATGACGACGTGTCTTGCAGTCTTGCATGGCTCCGCTCTGCTGACGTCGAGGATGGTCTGTGGTAAGTTCTAACAGTTCTTCACAGTGGGTTGCGTGGTGAGCGTGGATGGAGTTCACGGTGAGAACTCACAGAGGTGTTGCTGGACCGACTGTCCCTGTTGAACTGCTTGGCTGTGACCGGTAACCTGTCGGTGGGGCAATGTCTCTTCTCCCTCTCCCGCCTGGGGAGGCCCGTCGTCGGGGTTGCTGCGGGACTGTAGGAGGGCTGCGCTGGGGGCCGCTTGTGTGCCGTCTGGGGGCAGCTGCAGGACCGCCGAGGAGCCGTTACTTAGTCGCACGCACAACCTTCACGGGTGGATGAGTCTTGGCTAGGACTTGCACTCGCTGCCGTGGTTCCGGTGTAGGCCAGGTTCACAGGTGGCTTCTAATTCCTTTAGTCGGCTGGCGTGGCAACGGTGTAGGATTCCAGTCCACTTGTGCTCTAGTAGTGGTGTTCGACGCATGTGCTGAGGGCTGGCATGATGGCGGAGGCCAGCCCGGTGGTGAGACGGAATGACAGGTGGTGGTGACTTGCTGGGACAGTTGGAAGTGAGGAGGGGCTTAGCTGCCAGGTGTCTCCGTCGTGCTGAGATCGATCTTTGGTGGCGGCCTGGCACGGCGAGTGTGCGGATCTTCTTTTGCCTGACTTGGGGGCCACTGCCGACTCCATCTTGAGGCGGTGCGAGGGAGGACACTCTGTGTGGTCTTCGGCCCACTGCGGGGCTTCGCTGGTGCAGTAGAGATGGTCGTTCTCTGTGCTGCGTTGTGGAGATGTCTCTATCTCCCGGGCTCCTGCCCGTGTTGTCAGGTTCACTGGCGCGGCTTTTGGCGCACCTCTGACTTAGTGCGCTCCGTCTTCTTCTTGGGCGTTCCCTTCTGGCACTTGGTGTGCCTGTGTTGTAGCTTGCGGTTGTGTCTCTACACCAGCAGGAGCGAGTGATGCGATCTCCTCTCTGGCGGTGGCGTTGGGCATCCACTTGTGGTGTGCGCTCTGCTTGCGTTTGGCGCTGAGTTTCTTGCGGCTCTTTGTGGGGTTTGTCCGTCTCTCCTTGTGCTTTGCAGGGGTGGCAGGCAGTGCTCCTTCTTCCACTGCCAGGGTCCTGGGGCGTAGAAACGCTGAGGCTTCTCCTACGTATGTACCTTGTCGTGCTGGGCACTGCAGGCGCTTGCGTGTCTGGGCGGGCCGCTTGCCATGTGTGGCCGTTTGGGCCATTGCATCGCTGATTGAGTCCTTGTATGGCTTTCCTTTGGGGCTGGCTTCTGAAAGGCAGCTTCTCTTACCCCTTTTTCTGTGCTTGACTTGCCTGTCATGCCGAATGATGCTAGTGGGGAGAGGGTGGCGCTGTAGTCACCATGCTATACTGGTCAGGGCAGCTTCTGTGCTCACTGGATGCACTTCCTGCGCAGGGTTGCCTCAGAGAGTATCCTCCGGTATGTGGTGTGGCTGCTGGACATTGGAGGTCATGCAGTCTGCCTCCTAGTGCGGGCCGTTTCTCTCTCTGTGGGCTGTGTTTGACTTCATGCCAGGCAGGCAGGGGTTACTCTGACTGGTTCCTCTCCTTTGCAGGTACTTGTGGTGGGGTAGTTGAACCTCGATAGGAATGCTGTGGCCCTCTTCGCACTACACGGGTCTCCGTGTCATTGTTGCTGCTTGGTTGGGATGGCTGCAGTACCACTGGTGGCCACTGGGTCGCAGCGCTTCTGTATTTAACGTCCCGGCATTCGTTCTGTGATCAGCTGGCCGTGTAGCTGTTGCTTGCAAAGTGGGGAGGTTACCTTTGCTGCTGCTGGTGCTCTGGGGATGGCAGGTGAGGCGTTCTCCTGGCTATGCTGCAGGGCTTTATTGTTCACTGCCCACCGGTGTCACTTCGGTGAAAAGTAACAGGTACGTGGGGCCCCTCTTTGGACACTCGGGGTGATGGCGGTGTACCAAGCGACCGATTGGTGGCTCGTGCTCCTATGCACCTGCAGACGGTAGGTGTCATTTCCCGTGTGCGTTACTGATTACCTCGTCGTGTGCAGTTGGGCAAGGTGCAGCTAGGTGGCGCTGCCGGTGCTCGTGACTTGCATTGCAGCAGTCTCTTCCCCTTGAAGGCAGGCCACACAGGGCTGAAGCTGCAGGCTGGCGTTTGCCGTGCGGGTGTGGGTGACTTCCGAAGATCGCTGGGTTGCCACGCTTCTCCCTATCAGCTGCTGGAGTCGGGAGCTGTTCGGTGGCGGCATCCGGCGCTGGGCCCAGACGCTTGCTGGCAAACAGAGCCTACGGCCACGCGCCTACCTCCGGACCGTATTGATCGCTTGAGGAAGGTAGGGGGGCACAGTAGGGGCGGTGCACATGGGCTGGGCGGCTCTCCTTTCCTCCTCTGCCCACTCAGCTTTGCTGGGACGTCGTCTTTTAGCTTGCTGGCAGTGACGGAGGCGCCTTGAGCACGGACCACGCGGCATGGATTTCTCCGCGTCCCAGGCCAGCTCACACAGGTGCAGGCTTCCACCGGGCGAAAGCAGCCTCGGTTTTTCTCCCTTGCTGGCTTGGTGCGCACCGGCTGGCGGGCGACGGCTTTCTCGCTCCCGCGCACTGGGCGCCGTTTCGTGCCAGCGCGGTCGGGCAGCTGTTCGGTGGCAGTCGCTGGTGCCTCACAGACGGGGGAGGCACGGGGATACTCGCTACCCTCCCTTCTGTGCCAGCCACCCTCCATTGTCAAGGGCTGTGCTGGTATGTGCTGTGGGGTAACTGCAGGTCGTGTACGCTATATCCGCCGGCCGGGCCTCATCATGCCCTGCGCCGGTGCCGTCGTGCTGTCTAGGGCAGCGGCTGGGGGTTTGCACAGCGGTGTCGTCGCGGCGCCTCCCTTTTGTGCTGCAGACGCAGGGAGCGCTGTCGGCGGAGCAATGCTTTGCTCAGGGATGGCAGGACCTCTCTCGGGCGCTGCACGGTGAGGATCGCAGGGCTCATTACTTGTGGCTGTGAGTGCCTGAGTGTGGCGGCGGCCATACCGCGAGCATGGTGGGGAGACTCACGCTTTCCTTGGCGTTCTGGCGGCTGCTGCGGGGGGTGCCCGTCCACTCCTCCATTTGCCGGAGCCGATGTGGGTAGGAGACAGCCAGTCTCAAAGGCAGATGGCCGCGTCGCGATGCTGGGCTCGACCCTCACCGCAGTCACGGGCGGCGGCTCAATTCCTCCTCATGGGGGACGACGAAGTACCGAGCAGCAGGCATGCGGGGTTAGCTACCCGCCTCGTCGCCAATGTGGTGTTGGGCCTCAGGCCCACATGGTGAGAATAACGGACACAGACACCAGGAGGTACGGTGCAGTAACTGGCCACGAGCACGTGCACCCGGGCCCTTTTACTGGCGGGGCCACGTCACTCGTGACACCCGTGATGGATGGGTGTGGGGGTGCAGTGTGTCCAGCCCTCGAGGGAGTGGCTGGGAGTACAGCTTCCTGCCGAACACTAGAACGTGTCCGGCAGGACACTACAACACTGAGCCGCGCGGAAGCACGGCCGCGGTTGATGCATTGTAGCAGAGGCAGAGCCTGGGACTGGCAGGCGCTTAGCTGGGATCACTGCCTCAAGACCACGGAAGCTGCACGCCGGCGCAGGCAGACCACAAGCAGTGCCTGCAGCCAGCTGCCACACTCACGTTTGCAGCCATCAGTAAATGTACACCTGAGACTGCCACTATGCATTATGCGTGACAATGCATTTCAGTGCGGTGATGCGGAGCACCACACTGAAATGCGTTAGTGTCACGTCTGATGCGTGATACTTGGCAGAACTGGACTGCGCATGCACTGTTTTTGCAATACATGTTCGTAGGGGTGGGCAAAGTTTTGCCTACTCCGTGCGGTGCTCCGAAAAACTCCGCAAAGCAACGTTTAGTTGGCGAGCGCTTGCGAGTTAAAATAGCGCGCAAGACCTCCTCCCAGCAAGATTTCTCAAGGTGGGTGGTAGTGGCAGGTCGCGACCGTTCGCATTGAGAAATCTGCCACTCTCGTTGAGGAAGCTGCCGCTCGAGTAGAATGTCTGCTCGAGCGGCAAAGTAGCAGCACCCTCAGGCGTGACATGTAGTGCTGTTGGCGCTGATTTTACAGCACAGGATAAACTCCTGGCGCTAAAAATCAATCGATCAGCGCAACTGAACAGACTCTGCCGCTAGTGGAACTCCACAAAGCGCGGCAGAGTTTTTCCAGCACTTCACAGAGTTCTGCAGAGTAAAACCCCACGTACTCCGTCCAGGCCTAGTTGTGGGCTTATCGAGAACATACAGTGGCTTGGAGCCCGTGCATTGCTTACCATTGGTTGACTTTACTGTCACTCTCATTTTCCTGCTTCTTATTTGAAGGTTTTTCCATCAAACTTGTTTGTCCCTCCCATGGAGCATTGCCTCTTTAAAATGGGTTCTCATGCTCCCTTTCAGCTAACTACTGTTGTGTAAGCACTCCATGAGAGTGCATGTCTTTTCCAGCTCTTTCCCTTGTGTGATTACCTTTCCCTAAATTTCCCTTGCCTGTTGCGTGTTCCCACCTCTGTATTGCTTGTCTCCACTTTGCTTGGACGTCCGTGTGCAACTCCTCTGTCAATTCTACATTTCTTTCTCACCTTTTGTGCCCTCACCCTTCCTCCAACCTCCATGTTGCTTCCCTCCACCCGCATCCTCTTTCTCTCACCCTTTGGTTCTCCTCCCCACACCTCTCCAGGGTGCTTTCCCCACCCTCTGTGTTGCTTCCCCCACCCTGTTGCCTCCCCACCACTGCTCAGCAATAAAACAAATTGCTTATTTTGTGGGTGACCACGTTTGTTGTGTGTGCCTACAAAATGACGTGACCACCACGTCATAGCTGCTTTTTTTAAATTGAGCCATGCTGCACAGCATCGTCTGTTGTACAGCATGGCCATCGACTGTTGGCAAAGCCAGAAGGTCCCAAAAGCAAGACCTATTAGCTTTGCCAACGCTTGTTAAATATGGCATGGCTGGAGGTAGGGGATTCCAGATCCTTGTTGCACTGTCAGAGAAGGCATGTTTCATGTAGTGTTCTTGCTTGAATGCCGGAGGTTCCATAAGAAGGGATTCAGCATTCCTTGATCCCTGTTGAGTGTCGGAGACTTTCTGTTTTTCAGCAAGGTAGGAGGTTGTAGTATTGTAAAGAGCTTTATACGTGATGCATGCTCCCTTAAAGTGGACTATTGCTTTGATGTGGAGCCGTTGTATGGTACGAAGGATGGTGTGAGGTGGGTCACAATTCTTGTGACCTGTGACAAAGTGGGCAGCTGCATGATGCACTACTCTCAGGGTTGCCAAATGGTCTTTAGGCAGTTGGGAGAGGAGAGAATTCCCATAGTCCAGTCGAGAAAGTACCAGGGCCTGCACTACAAACTCCAAGTCCTGCTCAGGAATGAGCTGCCTGATGCCCCAGAGCAATTTGAGCCGGTGGCAGGTGCTCTTGACCATGGCTGAGATTTGCCTCTGAAGACAAAGACTGGTGTCATGGTGTCAGACAATTGCAGTTTTCCGTAATAGCCCGTTTGCGGTTAAGTGCAGAGAATTATTACTATGACTTTTGAATAGGAGGGTCAGATTAGTAGAAATTCTGTTTTTATTGTGCTGATTTTAAAGCGATGGTGTAGGAAGCTGGCTTTTTATGTAGTATACCAAAACGAGGTATACTATGTAGGAAGTCCAGACAACCCTTATTGGTTTACAGGGCTTAAATTAATAATCCCAAATGTTTTGTTTTGTGGTAGTGTGGGCGAGCAGTTTAGGCTTATCAGAGGGTAGTGTTAATGCATTTGTTGAACACACACAGTCAATAAATAAGACGCGCTCAAGAAAAAACGCAAGACAAATTTAGAAAATACATTTGTATCGTTATATTTATTTTAACACCAAGAACTTCGTAATTAGGTAAGTGCTTTTCGTAATAGCAATTTTTGCAGGTGAGTAAAAATGTCACTTAAATGCGTTGGTACGCGTTAATGCTTTCCTGTGTAAAAAAAAAAAAAAAAAAGCTCTATACTGCATACAGGTATTTGCAAACGATTCTTAAGGGTCCCCTTTAGGTCTCAAGGTGCTAGGGGGCCAAGTTCCAAAGTGCCACCAGCAGTTCAAGTTTACCTGCCCTGGAGTGTCTGGGTGCAGAGGTGCTGGACGGGTTGGTAGCCTTGTGCGCTACACCGTAGGAAAAGATGGGGGCCACCTAGAAACAGGCTGCAGAAGGGGACTTGGGGACAAGTCCGGGAGCTCCTAAAGGGGTGGAGGGGGTGGGGGGTAGGGGAAGGAGAGCTCGGTTTGTAGGGGTCCTGGGAGCAGGGGAGTACCATCGTTGTCGTGAACCCGGGCCAGGGAGCTCAGTGCAGAGGGTTTTGGTTGGCTGGTGCCCTTGTGTCAAAGGCACCCACGGTTCTCGGTTAGACCTGCCAAGGGGGACAAAACAGGACAACTGGGCCACTCTCAGTGCTGACCTCTGCGATGCTGACATCTCTCGTCTGCTGCTCGGTCTTTGCGGCATTGGAGTCCGTATTGGAGTCAAACAAGCTTTGGTTGCTCAAAGGGGTCCGGTACCCCGGGTATTGGTGCAGGGCGGCTCCGCTTGGTCTTGGCGTCTTCTCACTTGGTGGGGAAACAGATCTGACCCCTTGGAGCACAGAGACCTCCTTTTGGGCGGCTGCTGCGTTGGTGGACCTTGTGGTCAGCAGAACGGTGAACCGGAAGCTGCGGTCGGTGCCTGCAGGATGCAGGAAAGTGGCTCCTCCAGTTCAAAGGAGATGCTGATGGTTTGGCGAAGTACTGGAGGCTCTCTGAAGCTTTTGGAGGATGCACAGCTGCAGGACGAGTTGGGTTGTCTCAATTGGCGGGACAGGAGCAGATAGGCAGGCAGGGTTTGGCGCCAAAGTCCACCAGCAGTCCGCAGTTCTCACTTATTCGGCTCTTCTTTGTCCTATGAGTTCCTGGTGTCAACTCAATTTAGGGGCGTCACAGGAAGTGAAGGGTAGTAGCCAATGGGCTACCTACCCTTGGGGTCACTACACCCCTATATGACCACTTCCTGTGGAGAGTGGGCATAACCCTCTCTCAGAATTCCTAATTCCACCAAAGTCAAAATGGTGGAATGTTTCATTTGTGAAGCACATCAGGCAGCCCACCTTAGCGGTGTGACTGGCCTGGTAGTGCACTAAGCCTTCTTGCATAAGTAATTTCCCACCTGTCCTCGTGCCAGATGGGCGTCCGAGCAGGGGGTGGTATTTCTCACGTCTGGGGGAAGCTGGGGCCGCATATCAAAGGCGGCAGGGGCTTTGAAGCCTCTGGCCTTGGTATGCAGATTCAGTAGCCATCATGCTGGAGGAGGTGTAAACACCTCCTGCCAGAGCAGGCATTTTTTCTGAGCGTGCGGTCTGTCACCTCCAGGGTGTCAGAAACTTGTCTGTGGTGGCAGGCTGGATGATACCAGTCAGCCAGCACACTAAGAGGCTGGTAGGTTTTCAGGGGGCACCTCCAAGGTCCCAGCTGGGTGCATGTCTTAATAACTCCACTACTGGCATCAGTATGGATTTATTAAGACTAGGTGCTTGATACCAAACACCATAGGTTTCATTGAAGCCATCATGTAGCTGGGGAACTTGTAATGACTAGTGCCCAGTACATATACTTAAGATGGCTTCCCTGCTCACTTGCACTATCTAGCAATTGAACTAGAAAGCAAAGGGGCATGTCTGCTCATGCAGATATGTCCTCACATGTAATATAATTCACCCTGTCTAAGGGCTATAAGGCCTGCTGTAGGGGTGACTTACATATATTGCTTGCAGTGTCTGTGAGGATGAAACACAGGGTGTAATGTATGCAATTTTTTCACATTTTTCTGCACCATTTAACGCAGCCTGCATTGGCAGCCTGCATGAGTTTGGTGGTGGGTCCCTTAGGGTGGCACATTACACCCTTTTTAGTACCCATGTCCTAGGTACCAGGAGTACCATTTACTAGGGACTTACTGAGGTGCTAAATGTCTTATCAATTGGGGAACAATTGCACAGTTGCCTTATTTTGGAGAAAGAGCACTGGACCTGGTTAGTAGGAACCCAGTGCACTTCAATCAAAATTGCATCAAATACCAGGCAAAAAGTTGTGGTGACCATGTCTAAAAGGGGTACTTTCATACAGGTGGTTACTCATTCACTTTTGATTTCTGTCCTGGATGTTGGAGATTAGGAGGATACTGATGGTAAAAGAGTTCAGAGTTTCTTAGAATTTTTGCAAGTGGTTCAAAATGCAGATTAATCAAGTTTGAGCAATGTAAATGCAGTGGAGGCCGTCTCAGCCCAATGTCTCTAGGTGCAAAGAGCTTAGTGGCTAAGGCTGTATAGTACCTGTGCGGGGGTGGAGAAATGTGTTTGGGCTGAGGCAGCAATAATCCCTGCTAGTAACAGGGTGTGGAGCAGTGCCTTGTAGGCTTTGGGGCACTCTAAGTGGGACTAGGAGAACAGCACAGGGTACAAAACTCCTCAATTACCTAATTTGAGGAGACCCAGTACTGGAACAGTCCTGGTTAGAGTGCCTGAGTCAGTGAGGCCGTAATTGAATAGGACAAACCTTGAAGCTACAACAATCCCCCGGTGTCTGAGCAAAACAAGGCTGGAAACCCAAAGACGTGTCTCGAGGTAATGTACTCTCAATGAGGGGTTTTGTGCCCAAGATCATTTTGTTGCATTGTCAGTCGTGTTGAGGCCATGGAAATATTTTATCCCAGTCACACTTGTTAGCAAAGTTAATTAGCTCTTTGAATGGTATATTCAGACAGCACTCTCAACTTTGCATATCACCTTCTTTTTAATGATCCTTCTGCAGTAGGACATATGAAAACCTTGATATGATGTTTACTGCCTGTAGGAGGCAGTTTGATCATCTTCTTGGTGCTTCGCGATGCCGATCTGAGGTCCTCTAAAACATCCAATCGGTTTGTCACAGATGGAGCATGTTTTATCTTATGCCGAGCATTGGAAATTGAGTGGGGTTCTGCCCTGCAGTATCCACAGTTGTGGCGGTCAGAGTCCTGGTTATTTATTGTTGGTTTTTGCACTGACCCTGGTGCTTTCTATGTCTGTGATTGCTTCATTGGTCTCCTTTTTCACGGTTCAATCAGCTTTGCTTCATGAGTTCTTAGCATAGTTCATTCTCTTGGTTATCTTCTGTCCAGTTTCTGATGAGGTCACTTAGTCGGAAGTAGAAACTGTCAATGGTTTCATGTTCTTGCTGTTGATCCCTTCTCAGTTTAAATTTTTTTAGCTCTGGTTCAGTTGCCGGTTAAGGCACATCTTAAGCGCTGCTGCTCTTTTGTAGTCATCTTTGCTTGTGTTAGGTAGGTTCTGAAAAAGCTTGAATATCTCTTCCCTTGCTTAGTGCAGGACCAGTGATTGGCTTACTCCAATATATTTATTAAAAGTGAGAGTATTTAAATATGAACTGAGAAACATTCCTGCCCTTTCTCTGATGACAATGTTATTAGCGAACTAAAGAGACAAGTCGGGGGTCATCTGTACTCTATGTGGGCCAGATTTTTATTTTACATGGAGCAAAAGTTCTATTAAATCAAACAAAAGAGTTTTTTGTACAGCAGATATGCTGAACTCACGTATTTGAAGGTGCTCTCGTATGTGATACTATTAAAAAAATGGCTCTGGGAATTAAAATATTTGCCTAGGATCACACAATTTGAGACAAGTTTTTGAGTCCAATGCATTAGTTAGGTCGAGTAGATTATTCAAGTCACCAGGCCTGCAGGTCTGGGAACATTGTTCTAATTTTTCGAGGCATGCCCCCACATGATAAATTGGAGTCCTGTGGTCGGTGACTGCTTTTGCCTATAGGGTGGCTTAGGCTGGGCCTGCTGCCTCGTCTTTGTTTGTGTCCTGTTCGTTGTCGCCTATGGTGGCTCAGATGTAAAGGATTTCATTACATTGGGTGTCGTCCTCCTGACCTAGGGTGGAGAGGTGCATCTTGGACCCCAGTGGTTATGTTATGTTAGGCGAATTTATAGCGCGCATGGCTGTCCTTGCTTAGGGCTCCCTAGCGCACCTAACAGAGAGAGACCCGAGGCCTCCAGCTCTAAAACAGCCAGGTTTTAAACTGTTTCCTAAAAGGGATGTGATTTGTGTTGTTACGAAGGCTTACTGGAAGTTTATTCCATAAACTACGCCCCTGAAAATGGAAGGCGCTAACTCCATGCCTAACAAACTTAAAGCATGGTATAGCTGCCAAGTTAAGCTCAGACAATCTCAAACATCTGGTGGGACGATAGAACTGTAGGATAGAATTGGGACTAGGAGGACGGAATTATTCAGAGGGTGCAGAAGAACACACTCCTTAAATTGAATGTGCTTCTCCACAGGGACACAGTGCAGAGTCCATAGCTGATTGGAGACCGAATGAAATCTAAGCAGATGGCCTAGAAGCCTCGCAGCAGTATTTTGGATAATTTGCAATCTATTCCTAGCATACTTGGTAGTACCAAGATACAGGATGTTGCAATAGTCTAAGCATCTAATGATCAGAGCTTGAAAAATCATCCTCTGAATCGAAGGGGAAAAGTTTCAGAGGATTTTCTTCAAGCTTCCAAGCAAATCAAAGCAGCAGGAAGTCACCGCCTTAATTTGAGGTTCAAATGACAGCTTATTATTGACCCAGACTCTTGTCACCAGCTTTAGTACTGGACGTTGTCCTAATACCTGAGGCCACCAATGAGGTCCCCAACTTCAAGAATGTTAGCCAATAGAACCTCAGTTTTCTGGGCATTTAGTTTTAGGCAATCCAGATTCATTCATTGCGCCACTGAGGTCATATACTTCTTTAATTGGAGAGGACCCTCCCCCTCTGTCGAAGCTTACCCCCTACAAAGATATCACCACTCACATTTGCTCTCTCATATGACTTTCCTTTTTCATTTCCACTTGCTTCTTGAGGTAGCAGTGTTTTTCAGAGTCATTGGATGCCACAATGTTGTTGCTCTACCCAGTAGTTGTTGCCTTTGGCACCACGTGTGCTGCCAACAAGTGGTGCACCCTAGCTCCTGTGTTTGAGCCATAGGACAATATAGGGGTTTGCCATGCCCTCCATCTGTAGATAGGAAGAATAAAGGGTAAACATGGGGACGCTAGAGAGCCATGGGTCAGGATAATGTTGTTTTTTTTTTTTTTTTTTTTTTTTTTTAAGGTTCTGCAGTACAGCTGAGGACAAATCCTCAATCCTGCAACACCTGGAAGGGTAGCCCTACATCGACTCCAGCTACCCTCACCATATCATCCTGTGGACAGCGGGAGTGCTCTTGTGGCTCTTGAGTGCTTGTGGAGGCTCTCCATTGCTATTCCAGACCTGCAACTGGTCCTGAATGTTGGCTAGTCTCCAGGAGGGTAGGGGTGGGGGGAGGTTGGTCTTTGTCTAGTTCTAGTGGTCGACCAGGGCTGAGGGCTGAGTCTTGGACCAACACTGACATTGGTTGGCATTGATTCTGGGATAATAGCAGTCTTGGCTTGATGTCACCTGAGAATGCCTAAAAGACACTACAACAGACCCACGTGGAGGCTGGGAAACAGGTCCTGCATGGATGGGACCTCGCCATGTGAGAGCTGTATCACACAAGTGTGAAAACCTGGGAGAATGCTGTAGAAGACCAGTGCATAACCCGATATGGGCCCTGCGCTGTATGCCAGAGTGGATTACCCAAGATTGTTGAGAAACTGACCAGCGCCCTGCTCTTCTGATTGAGTGGCATCAACAGGGGAGGCGGACTGAGAGAATTGCAAGGGCCTCCTCTCCACACCATAGATATCCCATACTGTAGGGCGAGTGGAAACTCACTATTATGGCCACAGCTAGTGAGTTACAATGGGAAAGGCTGATGAGCACTAGGCCCAGCGGCTGTTTACAGGGAAGAGATCAGTAGAGATCTGCAGATAAGACTGAAAAGACCATCGGAGAGGAGCTGCAAGTGATGAGTATTGGGTCTCACCCCTCCATTCCAATCAACAGCAGATAAGTACTGTAGAAGCCACAATGTGTGTTTGCAGTGCAGCGACGCAAGGGCTTGGTCCCCTAGCTGTAATGGTTAAATAGAAGGTCCCCAGTGCAATCGCACATAGTTTTGTTGTGGTGCATGTTGGTTGGAACGTAATGGGTTTTGGACAGAGAATTTGTGGTTTTCAGTGTGGTGGAGAGTGCAAAGGGGGAGTGCGAAGTATGGATCGTCACAAGTGAGGCTGCTTAGAAGTCCTATTTGAGTCCTATTCATACCCCTTAGCAGGGAGGAGAGATGGTAGGGGACAAGTGTACAGGATGCATCAGGACACTGTAATGGGGAATAAGGCCCCAATGGATTTTATTAGATTCCTCTCGTGAAAAGTGAGAGGCCTTCACAAGAAAAGCAAACGTGAGGCACCTGATGGCATACCTGGAGCACCATAAGATCAATATAGCCATGCTGCAGGAGAGTCACCTCTCTTATCAGGGGCATACCAAGTTGGCTAGGAATGCCACAGATACTTTGTGTCATTCAGCACACATTTTAGGGTGTCGTCACGATTATACATCACTCAGTGAGGTTTCTACTGGGGAAATATATTGCTGATTGATGAAGACAGATACATGATAGTACATAGCATAGCCGGTCTGCAGCTGCCCCTGGTGTATGCGGAAGTGTTCAATTTTGACAACCCAATGAATTATAAGGAATTATTTCATAGGTACTTTCAACTTAAAGAATGAGGGCTACATATTTTAATACAATCACAGCTTTGTCGTTGATAGGTCCAAGTCTGTTGTAAGGAAGTTAACATTGGCAGCGAGGGTTTTAGTGCAAATTATTTGGGCTTGTAGATGTGACCCCAGCTGCACCCACGCACACAAGAATACACTGTCCATTGATTAGTGCATGTGGTCTTGTCGCGGCTGGACAATATACTCTTGTTGCCTTACCCGATGCATGCTCACTATATGTACATATACTTCCCAGAACGTTGTCGGACCACTTGCTGATTACACTAGATTTGAGGCTAGGCTCCTGATACCACAGACAGCGGTATTGGAGATTCAAAAGAGATGCTTTAGTAGACCGCATATTCTGCAAAGAGGTAGAAGATCAAATAGAGTTCTACTCTGACAAAAATGGGCTCTCAATTGACAATAAAGCGACTCTGGGATGCCTTCCAAGAATAAATTAGATGCGTATGTATGACCTGGAAGTATGAGGTCCTGACAGCTCTGTGCAAGAGGCTGGATGTGCTGGAAAAAGTGTTCAACTGGAATCGAATATACGGTTAGATGTCTGTTTGCCACATCGTGGAGAGGCCTATAGGAATTTGGAGCGGTAGTCAGGAAAGAATTGGCATTTCTTGGCTGATGAAGCAGGGCTAGAAGTTATGGGGAGGCGGGTTGGCCTGGGCATATGCTGGCCTGTCTCCCGCAAAATGAAATTCACAGGCAAGATATCCCAATTGTCATTCAACCAAGTGGTGAAGTAGTGGTGGACAATGCGGGATTAAAGTATTTGTAGACTATTATAGGCCCCTCTATAACATTCAGTTGAAACAACTGTTGCAGCTGATCGGAAACCTTCTCGGTTGGGTGGCATTGCCATGGATTGAGTGGGAGATGCAAGAACATCTGAATGTACCCTATCGTTGGGGGAAATAGCCAAGGCTATTTCTGATTGTGCAGAGGACAATGCTTCTGGGCTTGTTGGGTTGCCTAGTAAATTATATAAGAAAGTTAAGGCAAAGCTGATCCCACACTTACTGCCAATGTTCGAAGAGGCTCTTAGAAGTCCAGACTGTTAGTCATGACTAGAAAAGCCTTGATAATTCTGCTTCTCAAAGCGGGTAAGCTAGAGAACTTTCACAAATAAATATGGATTGTAAAATCTTGCCCAGTGATTTGGCTGGTTAGACTGCTTTTCCTGATGCCTGTCCTAGTTCTGCCGGACCAGGCTGCTTTATTCTGGGGTTATCTATGTCCCTTAGTTTGAGAAGGGTGTTTGCTCTGTTGGAATCCTTTACGTGATAGCCATAGAAACACTTCAATGTCTTCTGAGAGAGGAATAATCACACAGGGGGCATAGGTTTTACGAACAAAGAGTATTGCTAAACGTATATGCATGTGACATTCTGCGTTTTTTCAAAAAGCCTGAGGTTAATCTGTGCCCTCAAATGGAAGCCATAACAGAATTCTTCATATCCTCTGGCTTGAACATAAATTGGGGTAAATCCAAGTTGATGTCGTTAACTGACCATACTGCAGAGGTGGCTGTCGATTTGGGATTTAGGGTGGGAGGTGGATAAAATAACACACCTCGAGATAGCTATAAGTGGAAACATAAGTATACTGTGGGAAAAGAACTGCAAGCTGTCCATGGGAGAGTTGTTAGCACTAGTAACATGATGGATCAAGCTACTGCTTTTTAAGTGGAGTGTACAGCGCAAGCTGTCTAGTTGTGAAGGACATACTGTGGGTTTACCAAAAACATAGAGGAGCTTGCAGCATGCCCGTTGCTTAGCATTGGTTGGCTTTAGTATCACTCTTCTGTGCCTGCTTCTTATTCGATGCCCTACCTTGTCCATCTTGTCTCTGTTCCTGCCCTTGAGCATTGCTAATTTAGTTGTATTCCCACTGCTCACTTTCAGGGAACTATTTTTTTCTTGTGTCTTATCTGGCTATAAGGATTCAAGATGGTAGGAATGAATCTCTTTGTGGTATGAAATTGCAGTGCTGGACAGTACCAGGCTTGAAAGGAAAGGTAAGATAAAATGGGAACGTGAGTTGGGAGTTCAAATCACGCAGATTGACTCGAGTCATCTCTGCAGTCAGATGAAGGAGGTTTCCTATTGCTACAAACATAAGTTAGCACACTTTAAATTCCTGCACCAAGTGAATTAGACCCCAGAAAATTGGAGATATCATTATCCTGAAATGCTGGGATGCTGCCCAGTTGCAAACAAGAAGGAGCTGACATTGATCATTTGGCCAGGGGGTGTCCACGAATAAGCAACTTTTGAGGTGATGTGGGTGAGAAAAATAGAAGGAAATAGCTGAGATGGCATTACCCCTTGGTTCTGGTAGTAGGTTTGATCAGGAATTGGCTCATTGTCAGTGAAATTGCTCTCCCACCCTCGCAGCTCCACCATTAAGTGAGGCCTGCCCCTGCACTCTCGAGTGTTGGTGATCGAGGCCCTCCTCCACCCGCAGGTTTTCCTGCGCCTCATCCCTGGTAGTCCAGTGGACCTCTGTCTCCTTCCTCTAACTCTGCTCTTTCACTCGTTTTTCTACCCTTTTTTATCTTTCACCTTTCTGCACTTTTCTGCATCTCTGCTCTTTTGTGCCTTATTTCTGCCTATTTTCCCTTTTTTCTTTATCCTTATTTCCTCCCTTCACCTTTCCCCGCCGCTGCTGCCCCCGCGGCCCCTCCCCCCCCAGCGCGACCGGCCCAATCCAGCTCCCCTCCCCGACCCCTACTTAATGGCGGCCACTGCGGGGACAGGCGAGCAAGACCACTGACTCATTGTCAGTGAAATTGCTCTCCCACCCTCGCAGCTCCACCATTAAGTGAGGCCTGCCCCTGCCCCTGCACTCTCGAGTGTTGGTGATCGAGGCCCTCCTCCACCCGCAGGTTTCCCTGCGCCTCATCCCTGGTAGTCCAGTGGACCTCTGTCTCCTTCGTCTAACTCTGCTCTTTCACTCGTTTTTCTACCCTTTTTTAACTTTCACCTTTCTGCACTTTTCTGCATCTCTGCTCTTTTGTGCCTTATTTCTGCCTATATTCCCTTTTTTCTTTATCCCTTATTTCCTCCCTTCACCTTTCCCCGCCGCTGCTGCCCCCGCGGCCCCTCCCCCCCAGCGTGGGAGAGCAATTTCACTGACAATGAGTCAGTGGTCTTGCTCGCCTGTCCCCGCAGTGGCCGCCATTAAGTAGGGGAGGGGCCGCGGGGGCAGCAGCGGCGGGGAAAGGTGAAGGGAGGAAATAGGGGATAAAGAAAAAAGGGAAAATAGGCAGACAAAAGTTAGCATTTACCGTTTAGATATAATGCACTTAAGAGTATATGGTCAGGCTGCACCACAGACAACCCTGGAGAGGAGATTCCGAAGGCTTCAGAGGGGCTCTGCTCATGCATGGGCACCCTCTCACAAAAAACCAAGCACCCTGCCTTCAGGATTGATAAGGCCTGCTATAGGGGTGACTGATAGGTTTGTATGTGCAGTGATAGGTGAGATATAGTGAACCTATATCTCTGTAAGGGGTGCATGCACCACCTCACTCAGGCTGCTGTAGCAGTCCTGTGGTGTCATTTTGGAGGGCCTTCCAGGGGTGGCACAATACATGCTTCAGCCCCTGGTAGGCCTCTGGGGTACCTATGCCCTGGGTACATAGTATACCATATACTAGGGACTTATAAGGGCACTCCAGAATCCAATCTGTGGTGTACCTAAAGTACATGGAATCAATTTATAGGAGAAAGCAGATAGGCTGGGGACCTGAATAGCAGGTTCCCAGCCAAACTAAGTCAAAAACCATCAAAACACCAGAAAAAAAGTGGGGGCAACCATGTAGTCAGATTCCACCTTCCTACATAACCCCCCCCCCCAAACGAAAGGAGATAAGGCTAACCTTGGCCAGTTGAGCCTTTATTGACTAAGTGGCCATATAAGGAAGTACCTGTACTAGCATGGTTACCCCTGTCTTATGGTCCACTAAGCTATCCCTCACCCTAAGGGTATGAGAGGGTCTCCACCATGGGGAATTACTACCTGTGGTGTGCTTTGGTAAAGTAAAAGGCTGATGAGGTGTCTGAGTAGGGAAGTGAGACCCTAGGAAAGTTGGTCTCAGCTTCCTCAGATCACTGGTCACCATGTATGCCTGTCTTTCCATGACTGAGTTGCACTTTGCTCTAAGGGTCAATCTTTGGCTGCCTACAGCTGGGGGTTGGGTCCCTTTGGATGGAACACTGGAGGGACATGGCAGGTTTGGAACCTTTTGGTCCCAGGGTTGCCCTTGCCTAACAGAGTCCCTCTGGGGGAGGTCCCTACACAAAGGTATGGGGGATCCCTCAGTGTGTTGAGGAATTTTCACCTGGCTAGGGCTACTAGACTGGGTGCCCCTAATCTGCTGATGGGGGGGGTTCCTCTGGACAGGGGGCCCTGTGGGATCCACTGACCTCCCTGACCTCTGCAGCCCTGGGCTGACTGAGGCAGGGTAGAGAGGGGCAGGTTACCTGCTCCAGACTGGGTACCACCTTGGAAGGGTCCTCTGCCATCAGGGGGGTGGCCAGGCCAGGCCTGACTACCTCTGGGGCAGTTCCTTCACTAGGGGTAGGGTCAGTTCCCTGAGGAGGCTGACCCTTACCTATAGTCTGGGGGGGAAGAAGACTTTTCTTCAACCCTTGTGCTCTCTTGTGGAGGAGAGTGGGCCATTCTTTCAGGCTCCATCACTCAAAAATTTTCCTGGGGTTGGGCTGTGGCCCTCACAGCCCCACTAACTCTCTCAGGGACGCCCAGCATTCTCAGATGGGCTTGGTGTTCAACTTCAGCCCAGGCTGAAATCTCCAGATCATTGCCCATCAGGCAATCTACAGGCAAGTTGGGGGGCACTGCCACTCTCTTTGGGCCTGTGACCCCTTCCAAGCTGAGATGGACTATGGCCATGGGGTGATCTGTTCTGACACCATCAATGTTGGTCACCTGGTACTTAAACTCAAGTAAAAGCTGGTGAGGGGGGACTAGTTTCCATGCCACCATGGTGACACTAGCCCCTGTGTCCCTGAATGCCATAGCTTTCTGACCATTTATCAGTGGCTCCAGTCTATACCTGCCCAATGCATTGGGACCCATGGTAAAGGTGGCAAATCCTATACCACCATCAGAGTCAGAGGAGTCTGATGAGGGGGCCCTTTCTAGATTAGGGCCCACCTCTGTTCCCCTTGCAAAAGCACCTAACTTTTTGGGTGCACTACTCCCATCTGGGGGATTACTACTGGTAGTACCAGGAGGGGTGGTAGTAGTAGCTGGAGGAACATTTTCTTTATTGCCAATCCTGGGGCAACTGGGATCAGTTTTCCAGTGTCCAGGCTTTTTACAGACATGGCAATATGGTTTCTTTTCAGTAGAGGAAGGAGTTTGGGACCCACCCCCAGAAGAGGACTTTTGGGGCCCTGTAGTGGACTTATCCTTAGATGTATCCCCACCTTTCTCTTGGGACTTGGTAGAATCTTTCTTCTGGTCACCACCCTGATTCTTAGGCCTCACCCTGGTTCTGACCCATTTGTCTGCCTTCTTTCCCAATTCTTGGGGAGAGGTCAGATCAGAGTCCACCAGGTACTGGTGTAAAAGCTGGTTTTGACAATTATTAAGGATCTGCTCCCTCATAATCAAATTGTACAATCCTAAAAAGTCATGCACCTTGCTGCCATGTATCCAATCTTCCAGAGCCTTAGTAGCACAATCTACAAAGTCAACCCAGTCTTGAGTCTGAGCCTTTTGGGTATCTCTGAACATCAACCTATACTGTTCAGTGGTTAGGCCAAACCCATCTATCAGCGCACTCTTCAAGACTTTGTAATTGTCAGCATCCTCTTCTCTAACAGTGAGGAGCTTGTCTCTACCTTTGTCTGCAAAGGAGAGCCACAAGATTGCTGCCCACTGCTCCTGGGGGACCCTCTGAACTTTACAGGCCCTTTCCAGTGCAGTTATCCATTTGTGGATGTCATCCCCACTCTGGTAGGGAGGGACAATCTTGCTCAGGTTTCTATGGTCATAAGACCTTTCCCTACCACTAGGGAAGTTGCTGCCAGCATGGGACTCTAGTCCCAACTTTCTTCTTTGTCTATGAAGCTCTAGGGACTCCCTGTCTATAGCCAGCTGCTCTTTTCTGATCCTAAGCTGAGCTTCTTCATACTGGAGCAGTCTCTTTTTTCGCTCATTAGAGGTTTCCCTCCTATGAGAAGAAACCGAGGTCCCTACTGAGGTGTCAGAATGGTTTGACTCCTGAGTAGGAGATATAGACCTTCTAGGCACACTCACAACTCTTCCTGGTGGGACAAAGGGGAGGTCATTCTGATCCTCCTCCTCATCTGCAGGAGGAGCTGGATTGTCCAGGGCAAGATCATTTTCATCTTCCTGGCCAGTTTCAGAGGTCAGGTCCTGGGTATTTTCACCCCTGGTCCCTTCCTCATCTTCTGCCCCACCCTCTCTGCCTACCCCTGCAGACCCTATGGGTCTTCTGAGATCATCCAGCAGAAGCATCTCCATGAGACGTTGGGTGTTCGCACTTTTGCCTGTCTTCAGCTTCCTAATCTTGCACAACTCTCTCAATTCCAAGAATGGGAGGTTGTCATATTTGGAGGGCAGGAGCCCACTGGTTCCTGGCAGGGACCTACTGGTTCCTGGCCCTGAAGACATTACTAGTGAGGTGTGGTGTATGCACTACCTACTCTAGTGTGGCCTACTAAACTCTCTTGAGTTGTAGAAAGGGTGTGCTAAGCCCTTGACACACAACTCTAAGTTCAGTAGAACTTACTGTATTTCTAAGCTTGAATTTATATGTACCTTGGGTACCTTTAGTGGTTTTCAGTTAGTCACACACTTGAGATTATCTGGTAAAACAATAGCAAGCTTGAATCCCACACGCTGCACGCCAATGTGAGAAGTTGGCCTGGCATATGCTGTCCACTAGTTCTAGTGGGCACCTTGCACCAGTCCAAACAACCCCTTTGGATGATAGGTTAAAGACAACCTTTATTGAAAGCTATCCTAGTGGTAGCTATGGAGAGCAGCCTTCAGGCTAAGTCTTGGAGGAATGTAAAGCAGCTTGTTTTACCAGTCTATAATCTCTTGAGTGACCAAATGAAAGAGGACCACACCAGGTATATATATAAAAGATATGTATTTATTCTTAAACACACCCCTCTAGTCTCTTTATGAGGCTAGAGTTCGAAGTACATAAGTTACAAGTCGAATATCAGCAGTTATTAGCACAATACACGTTTGAGCCCTAGGGGCGTACCAAACCATATACTAAAATAGTGGTATAAGAACCACGACTGAGCTAGACACAAGGCCTAGAGCCTGTAGAAGTGCTTGGACCCCAAGGAACCACCCAAGGTAGTGACACAGGGGACCCACGGGAGACGCGTGCAGTGTGAGAACACAGCCGCGAATCGCCGTTGACTTCTATGGGGAAAGTCGCGGTTGGATTTTTAAAGAAAAAGGACACTTTGGAGAGGACTTCCAGTTAACCCCTTTAAACTTAAGAGTTTCTAGGGCCCACACCCACGTGAGTACCGAAATACTCGAGTTACCTCACCCAGGGAAGCTGGGTGCATACGTGTTAAAAGGTGTCGGGAATCGTCGTCGTTTTCAATGGCGATCTCTTGGAAAGTGCTGCTGCCGGGAAGTGAAAGAGTGTCCGGTGCGATCCAAGCCTGGATCGAGGAAGAGGAAGACCTGAAAGCAGAGGGGACAGAGTCTGGGTCACTAGCCAGTGACCAGGGGCACGATAGTCGAATGCCCTCAGATGTCGGGTGCTTCAGGTGAGTTGACGGGTGCCTTGACTCTTCAGCCACGAGGTCCAGGAGGCGTCGACGACGACCAGGAGCTGGATTCGAGCTGTCCCACGAAGTCTGTCGAGTGCTGCGGTGTCGGCGACCGGATTGGACCCAACAAGCCTTGGCAACAGCAAGTCACGGGGAAATGAAGAAAAGGCTGCGGTGCAGACCAGCAAGGTCTGAGGGTCTCACCCAGCGAGGGTAAGTCAGGGCACTTCTGGAGCAACCAGAAAAGCCCAAGCAATTGAAGAGTTGCCTTCGTGGGGACCCACTAGCCAAAGGACTAGAGATCGCGAAGGAGCCTCGAGCGGTCGCACTTGGAGCTGGCCCACGGGACACTCGTGGAGTGTAGGCCAGTAATCTTTGCTGCAGTTGGTGCTCGGGGCTAGGGCTACTTGGAACCCAATGCACGGCTTCGAGAGATGTCAGGAAGTTGATGCACTTGCAAATGTGCTCGGTGTCCAGGGGTCACGGTTCCACGTTACCCACGACAGCTACGGGCCTCAGCTTTGCTGGGGACTCAGGGCAGCCTCAGGGAAGTCTGGAAATGCACCTCTGGTGATGCAAAGACTTCGGCGTCCGGCGGGAGCTTCAGTGATGCAGACAGGACAAATGCTTCGTTGGTGCCTGCCAAGCAGGGGAGTCACTCCTTGACCCCAAGGGAGATTCTTCAGTCCTCTAATCGTGATGTAGAGCGTCGAAGGTCCAGGATTCAGCTTCAGAGTTTCGTCCAGGGATATCTAAAGTCCTGTTGCCAGGGTTCCCTTACTTATACTAAAGAAAGGGGTTGGACTAACTCTGGGGACCCACCTATGGGAGGGTTTGGAAAGAGGGGTGGCTACACCCATTTCCTTTGTCCAGTTTCGCGCCAGAGCAGGGGCTGGCAGCCCCTGCAACCGGTTTGAACTGGGGTATGCACGAGTACACCAAATGTGCCCCCAGTGCAGGACTTCAAAGCACTCAGAGAGTGCACCACCCAGCCCTAATCCACTAAGGCCTGTCTGGGAGGTGGTAACACCTCCCTGAGACAGGAAACCTATTGTCCAGGCCTCCCCTGCCGGAGTTTCGATCAGCAGCAGGAGGCCAGACTCGTGTCTGTGGCTACAGCATCCATTTTGTGATGCCAGGCTCTGGTTAGGTGGTACCGGGTATACCGGTGCTGTCATGTCTCTCCCTCTAGAAGGGTGGGATCATACTCCCACACCAGTTACTGGTGTGGGGGTATGATTCCAAGGTGTTTGACACCAAACACGACATGTTTCCGTGCAGCCATCCCAAAGTTAGCATTTACCGTTGAGATATAATGCACTTAAGAGTATATGGTCAGGCTGCACCACAGACAACCCCGGAGAGGAGATTCCGAAGGCTGCAGTGGGGCTCTGCTCATGCATGGGCACCCTCTCACATAAAACCAAGCACCCTGCCTTCAGGATTGATAAGGCCTGCTATAGGGGTGACTGATCGGTTTGTATGTGCAGTGATAGGTGAGATATAGTGAACCTATATCTCTGTAAGGGGTGCATGCACCACCTCACTCAGGCTGCTGTAGCAGTCCTGTGGTGTCATTTTGGAGGGCCTTCCAGGGGTGGCACAATACATGCTTCAGCCCCGGGTAGGCCTCTGGGGTACCTATGCCCTGGGTACATAGTATACCATATACTAGGGACTTATAAGGGCACTCCAGAATCCAATCTGTGGTGTACCTAAAGTACATGGAATCAATTTATAGGAGATAGCAGATAGGCTGGGGACCTGAATAGCAGGTTCCCAGCCAAACTAAGTCAAAAACCATCAAAACACCAAAAAAAAAGTGGGGGCAACCATGTAGTCAGATTCCACCTTCCTACAACCATTGTTAGCATGATATGTTCTGAAGGGGACCTTGTATGGAGGGCAAGTGAGCGGACTGTGCTATTGAGACACCAGTGATCATAAACCAGAGAAAATCCAGCAAATATTAATACATCTTTCATCTTAAATTTGTCATATGATTGGCTAATTCCCATAACTAGCCAACCTTCCTGTTTGAAGGGAGAATATTATACTGAAGCTGTCTTTTTATAATTAGTGTATTAATGTTTGAATTATTTTTGCTAGGATTTGCATAACAAATTCTATCAGAGCTTATTGGAGAGATCATAATTTGACAAAACTACGAATCAGGGAATCGGCGCTGACAGTAGATTTACTGAAAGCAGATTTGGTTCCTAAATATAATAAACTGGTACGGTTGTTTATGAAGCTTGTGAGTGTTAAAAATTCTAAGATATGAAAGGCAAAATACAATGGGAACACCATTCCCTGTTTATTTAGTGATTGAATAACAGGTAAATTGTTACTCAAATCAAATATTTTAGCTCTACTCACAATTCATTAAAAAAACAATTAGGATGTTATAACCGCAGCAGAGAAAGGTTATAAAGTTAGAGAGAATTTTAAAGATGTTTCTTGTAGTAGAGGCCATAGAAATTGTAACACCCTGTAAAATTTACTTGCGTAATCTGCAGAAGAATCGCCCAATATGTGTTATGATAGTAATGATCAGATTCATTTGAAGCTCAATATTGAGGAATGGAACATATAATCTGGCCCATTAATTCTCCAAGATCTCCTGGCCGGGGGTGTTTTGCAAATTGTCTTTTTCAAAACTGAACACAAATTGTGGGACGATTTGTGAATTTGTCTTGACAATGAAGCCTTCTTTGCTCCATTTGTTGTGCTGACTAAAATATTATTCACTACGTCAGTTTTGAAACATTTGCAAAAATGTCGAAACATAAATGCTATTGATCGGTTCTCAGAAGCTTGATGCAAGCATCCTCCATTAGCAGAGACTTCAGTCATACCGAATTGGATTCACAAGACTTCCGTTAGAGTTGAGAGGTTGTTTTTTAGTGATTATGCAAAAAAAAGTAATTGAATCAGTTGATGGTAAAATCTTGAGCAGAAATGAATAAAGGGGCCTATTTACTCTTGCTTGCTTTGTTATAATATGTGGCTTCATTTGCAAATGGCATGAGGAGGTGGACTGAGTGATATTTCGGGTTAGGACCCATAACGGACTAAAGAAAGGGGCATTCTAGTGCTCCTTGCTTTTTAAATTGTATATATGCTATGCCCGGTACTTTACTCTTACGGAACACATTAGTCTAAAAAATCATGAATATATCTGCCTGTGGGGGCATGGCCAGCAGCCGCTGAAGATGGCCGCTTTGTAAGAGAGCTGCGCTAGCCACCAGCAAACGAGCCCGACAAATCCGACATGATCCGACGTTTGGAGAGCAAGCGGGGATAGGAGGCCGCCGGAATACGAGGTGGCTGTCCCGCAACTTGAAACGGGCGCTTAAATCGGTGCAGATCGGATACGTGGTGATACGGAGGAGCGGCCGGCGGGAGCAAGATGGCGCCGCCCGTGTAACGTGGGGAGCGGGGAAACATCGGAGAAAGGCCCGAGACGCCAAGGCCCCTCGCAGGCGCACAGAAAGTTCGCTCAAGGCCCCGGCACACAGCGCTCGCGTAGTGCCCACCACTGAGACATGAATAATTGCGGGGGCCTCTTGCAAGTGGATCCTGCAGCAGACGGAACGCTCCGCACAGCGAGAGCGTGCAAGATCGAGCCTCGCCCTGGACCCGGCTTCCAGCGACTGAGCCGGTAAGGAGACAGACGGCG
Organism: Calotriton arnoldi; assembly: GCA_963921515.1. Taxonomy (NCBI): domain Eukaryota; kingdom Metazoa; phylum Chordata; class Amphibia; order Caudata; family Salamandridae; genus Calotriton; species Calotriton arnoldi. Next base: position 313,646 of record CAWUFW010014686.1, on the reverse strand, counting down.
GAGGAAACAAGCGTTTGAGGGAAAGCGCAGGAGAGGAGGCCAGCCGGCTGGGTTCTTGGAGGGCAGACTGGGAGCTAGTGATACGCTCCCCCCCCCCTCCTTGCAGGCGCGAGAGGAGAACTGCCTCAAAGTTGTTTGGGCTGAGACACGACCCACCAGAGATTCAGGATCAGCAGCCAGTTTGGAGGTGAGGGGCTGAATGCTCAACAGTGCACACAGTTAGAGCCCCACACAACAGCCTGCGTGAGCACCTGGGACGTACAGGGTGAGGCTCTGGTAGGAGGCGGCTGGAATCCCCCCTGGAGCAATCAAGACTGGGCTGCTCTTGGATCGCAAGGCGAAAGCTGTGGTGCACCTGGGATCCGGGGTTGTGCCCACAGGGAAGAGAGACACTGCGGCCTTGGACACCCGCGCCAGTACCGCATACCCAGGCCAGCGACACAAGAGCGCAGAACCTGAGCCCGCTGGTGAGGCCCTGTGCAATCTTGCTATGGGTCGCAACAAGGTGGTGGGGCCTCGGCAGGCCAATCACATAGGTAAGTACACTGTGGCACTGGGCTGCAAGGGGGGGGGCGACGGGAGGAGAAACACCGCCAGGGCACGACGACCAGTACCCAGATCCCTCCCTGAAAGATATTATGAAGGCAATTAAGGAACTGCGTGGGACCCTAGAGCCTAAGCTAGACTCTGTCACCGAGGAGGTAAATCTGCTCTGTGCTGACCTCCGGAAAATTTCTGAGACGGTATCCACGGCGGAGGCAGGTATTGGGGGCCTACAGTCCAAAACCAAACACCTAGAAGAGCAGGTCTCAGCACTTACTAAGAATCAAACCGAAATATTTGCCCGACTTGAAGACCAGGAGGGAAGAGCCCAGCGCAACAACATTCAGGTGGTGGGTGTACCGGAGTGAATGGAAGGACCACTGTTGGACCTCTTCCTGGAAGACCTGATCCTCAACAAATTGAAGCCTAATCGCCTATCCAAATTTTTCATTATAGAACGTTCACACCGAGCCCTGGGAGGCAGGCCCCGTCCGGGAGTGCCCCCTCGCACGATCATAGCCCAGATTCTGAATTTCAGGGAGAGGGACGCCATCTTGCTGCCTGCAGCGCACCTGCAGGGGGATTTGCATCATGAAAATGCAATTATCCGCTTCTTCTGGGATTTTTCGCTCCATGTCTAGCGCCAGAGGCGGTCATTCGATGCAGTCAAGAGGGCCCTTCAAGAGCAAAATGTGAAATACATGATTCTATTCCCGGCGAAACTTAAAATAATCGGCGAAGGAATGGCGGATTTCTTCGACTCACCGGCTGAGGCGAGCGACTGGCTAGAGGGCTGGTGAACTGTTGAACAGAAAGGGGGCAGAAGTCGATAATTGCCCAAAAACGGCCACACCGCCGAGGGAGAGAGACGGAGCATGCGCCAAACAGCCCTGATCAGTGACAATGAACAGATAAGTGACAAAAGGGGTGTTCTCCTCAGTATTGTAACTTAATAGTTCCCTCCTGGAGACATCATAGGGGGGGGGGGTGGAGGAAGCGCAGGACTGATGTTATGAGGATACGGACAAATTTGAAGCGAGGAGCCCAAACGGACATTTGTAGTGCTGAGAAAATTTCTATTAATTGCGGGGATCAGCGGAGGGTATTGACAGATAAGGTTGCTATCGAAATATTCTAGAAGGGTTTGCAAGTATACAACAGCAGAATTATTCCACTTCATGCTGGGGGCTGGCCTATCGCCCCTCATTTATGTTAGTCCATGCACAGTTGGGGCGACAGGCACTCTGCGTGTTTGGGAGGTGGGAGGTTTGTCACTCACCTAGCAGGGTTGCAGGGAGGGGGGAGTTGGATAAAATGTTTAGTTTTATTATGTGTGTTTGTATGTGTGCTCAAGACCATTGCAGCCGTACAATACAGCAGGCTGTCGTAGGACTATCGCGAGGGAGGGGTGACGACCGGAAGTTATGGGAGACCTAGCTAATATACAGGTGTGGACCTGGAACGTAAACGGGCTGGGGAAATAAGATCAAGCACACATTGGTCCTTCAACACATTAAGAGACATTCCCCGGACGTAGTACTAGTACAGGAATCCCACCTGAAGGGGAGCAAATGCAAGGCTCTGGATCGCTTTGGTTACAGACTAGTGGCCCACTCTGGGTATTCAACCGGGGCGCGGGGAGTGGGAAACCTGCTTCGCAACACTTTGCCCCTGGTTGTGACTAGCACCTGGGTAGATGATGCAGGATGCTGTGCCGCAGTAGCGGGTAAATGGGAGGGACGCTCGATCATATTGTGTTCAATTTATATACCCCCGGGATTACACAACATTATTTTTCCGAAGGTCAGTTCGTTCCTGATTGTACTGCCTCTGGGCACGCTTCTAGTGGGGGTAGACATAAACGCTATTGTGAATCCAGAACTAGACCGGTCTGGCACCCGAGTGGGCCAAAAGGGAGAGCGCGACCTGCCGGGCTTTCTGGAGGCCCTAGGCCTAGTAGATCTGTGGCGGGTGTATAACCGGTCTGCATGGCAATATACATATTACTCCGCGCGTCATGGATCCTTCTCTAGGCTAGATCACCTCTTCACACTGAATGATAGGGTGGGAGAATTTGCAAACCCAAGGCATATGGCAATGGGCATCGCGGATCACACCCCGTGGGGGTGACCATTAGGGGCCCGCTCCTAGACAGGGCAGCATTCCCGAGGATAGACCCCTGGCACCTGCGAGATCCGGCACTAAGAGACAAAATCCGAGAGAGCTCGGAGCTATACTTTCGGGAAAACGAGGGGACAGTAGACTCGCACATAACTCTATGGGAGGCCTACAAGATGGTGTTGAGGGGGCACACAGGCATTAATTGGAGCCAAGAAGAAGGACGATACTATACCAATCAGGTTGTTAGAGCAGGAGATAACTCGGGTGGAGGCAGAGGCGTCAAGTGACAACACTAGTGACCTGCGAAAATAGACTGGCGCTGCGTCAGCGTGACTTATGAGCCATGGCTGAAAATGAAGCGAGAGCATATGCCCTGGCAACTCAGCATCGCCTATATGATGTAGGCGACAAAGCATCAAGACTCCTAGCGTGGTTGGAAAAGCGTGATAAGGAACGATCCTGGGTGACTGAGGTGCGTGACAAAGAAGGTACTGAAAACAACGAGTACGGTTATAGCGGAAGCATTTGCCGCGCATTTGGAGGAGGACTATGCACCCGTATGCACTAGATCCGAAAGCGACAGTGAGGAACTACTTAGAGACTTCTCCCTACCTACGCTAACCGAAGAAGCGAGTGAGACCCTTGAGGCTGACCTCACGGAAGAGGAATTAAGGGGGGCCCTGGTACTTCTCAACTCAGGGAAGGCAGCGGGTCCAAATGGACTCCCTGTTGAGATCTACAAATGTCAGGCATCCATAATAGTACCACCGCTACGAGACATGCTACTAGAGGCGCGAGAACAGGGACAGCTCCCGCCGGATCAGCGGGCGGCCACAGTGGTAGTGATACACAAGGAAGGGAAGCCACCGGACCAGTGCACCTCCTATCGCCCAATCTCTTTGATCAATGTAGAGGCGAAAGTGTTGGGTAAGGTTCTAGGGAACAGGCTGGTGCCGGTCATCTCGGAGGCTATACATGTAGACCAATCGGGCTTCATGCCAAGTAGAAGCACTCGCCACAATCTCCAAAGGTTGTACGGAGTGCTCCATATGACGCGGGACCCCGCTTTTCAGCAGACGGCATTGATGGCGTTGGAAGCGTCAGTGGCGTTTGATAGTATAGAGTGGCCCTACTTGTTCATGGTACTGCGCAGGTTGGGCTTCGGCCCTAACGTTTGTAGCTGGGTGAGACTGTTGTACAGGGAACCGCAGGGCGAGTGCGAGTTAAAGGAACGTTGTCCAGACCCTTTCAGCTACAGAGAGGCACTAGACAGGGCTGTCCTCTGTCCCCTTTGTTGTTCGCCCTTGCACTGGAGCCGCTGGCGCACTGGATTCGGAGGGACCCAATGATCTGGGGCATAGAGGTGCCTGGGAGGTGGGAGGATCGATTTTCGCTTTATGCGGACGACATCCTCCTGTACCTAGCAAGACCATACCACTCCATGGCCAGAGTCCTCCATATTTTTGAGATGTTCGGGAGTTACTCAGGATATACGATCAATTAGACCAAATCGATGGTTTTCCCGTTATCGGGCCCTCCGCCGAGGATACCGACACGATGCGTGGTCCCAGTGGTGGAAGAGGGATTTAAGTATTTAGGCATATATATTGTGAGAGACCACGGGAAGTTTCTGAAGAAGAACCTCGAGCCCCAGATAGATCGGCTAAGTGCCGACGTAAGCCACTGGCGTACTCTCCCATTGTCTCTAATGGGCAGAGCGGCCCTTTTTAAAATGATTACCCTGCCGCGCCTCTTGTATGTTCTCCAAAACACCCCCTGTCCAGTTCCCCCGGCAGTTTTTAAAAGAATAGCCCAGGAAGTTAGAACACTTCTGTGGCAGGGTGGCTCTCCCAGAATAGCACTCCATAAACTACAAAAGGGAGTGTACGATGGTGGCCTAGCGGTCCCGGACGTTCGACTCTACTACTGGGCCTCGCAGTTGCTTGTCATAAACGACTGGGTGTACGCAGACGTGCAAGAGCCGGCCTATAGAGTGGACAGAGCCAGTATGCCAAGTGGAAACTGCGAACCACTGTTATACTCCCGGAAAGCTCGCCCAGAATGGCCGACACACACTGGAGCGGTAGTGGGGTGCTGGAGGGAGGCTAACAGATTCCTGGGCTGGACAGGAAAAATTGACTAGTCGGACTCCACTGTGGTCAAGGGACACATTGAAAGAAGTAGCCGCCCTTACGGGCTTTAGAGGGTGGAAACTGATAGGAATCGAGTACCTGGGAGACGTGTGGATGGGAGAGGCTCCTGTCGCCTTTGAGGATCTTCAGCAGGAATACAATTTAAATCAGACACAGAGATATCACTACCTAAGATTGATGCACACCTTGCGGCGATATATCCAACATGGTACCCCAGTTCCAGACCACTCCCCCCTGGCAGATGGATTATTACTAGACCCCATCCCCGAAAAAGCGACATCCACTATATATTGCAAATTAATAAATAATGTGCCAGACCCCTTGGTTACCCTGCGTGCGGCATGGACTGATGACCTCGGGAGCATAGATGAGGAAGAATGGCTAGAGGCAATACAAAGTCCAAGAGAGATTGCAATCTGGACAAGATTTAGACTTGTGCAACTTAAGATTCTGCACCGTACCTATTATCCACGCACACACTTATATAAGTGGGGTAAAGCACACACAGCGCTTTGCGTGAGGGGTTGTCAACGGGAGGGGACTTTCTTCCATATCCAATGGGAATGCCAGGAGATTGCCCGATTTTGGCAGAAGGTCACAGAATTAATGTCTAGGGTATCGGGAGTGACGGTCCCAATGGACGCCAAGTGGTTCCTCCTGATGATTAAGGGAGACCTTGACTGGCCCAGACACGTGGGAATATGGTTGGTCCTAGCAGCAGGGATTGCTAAAAGGAACATTGCAAGGAGGTGGGGAGCACCTTCACCCCCGTCGTTGAGAGAGGGGGAAATGGACCTGGACTGGTGCCAAAGAGCCGAGGAAACAGCGTATAAAAGCAGGGGTTGTGTCAAAAAGTGCGAGAAAATATGGCAACCATGGCGCAAATATAGAGAAACGGGTGAGGAGTAAGATGTGTAGGCTATGTCTTGATATAAGAGTGGAGTGGGACTGTTGGATGGGGTATTTCGCCTTCTGCCTGTGGATGTCGTCTGTGGTCAACCTGTGCCTTTAAAGCTACTGAAGATATATGTCTCCCTGCCTATCCCTCATGCAATAGCTGTGATGTCAGAGCTGTACCATGTAAGACTGCATGTGATTGATGTAAAGTATGTTTTTTTTTGCTTGAGCAATGTTGTTAAAAAGATTTTTTTTAAAAAGAATATATCTGCCTGTTCTAACGTTGGACTACAGTACAGTGTAAAATTGATTTGACAGCAGTTTGGTTACAACATGCATCACATCCTCATTTTCAGCCACTGTTCAATAATCCTAAAATAAACTACTCTAAAGCTAGTGTTCTACTGGAGGCGTTTGACAAGCATAGGGGTTTGATGTGGAAGAATTAAGGTAATTGCTCATTTTGGGGTGACTCTTGAGGCAAGTGTTATAACCTCATGCATTGCCTGTTTCTACATAGATTGTCTCACTTCAGTGTTTCAGTAGATTAAACACCAATATCGTGCCCTTGCTTTACAGCCAATGTGTGAATTGCACTGTATGAAAATTGTGTAGCCGTAGAGGCAATTGGAAGTCGAAACGATCAGACTTCTCTAGAGAGGCAAAATGCTAGAATGGTGACACTACTTTCCTAGGAAGTCTAACTTTGCTCAACGAAGGAGAGCAAAAGTATCCGTAGTTGGTATGGAATGATTTGCAAGCTGCCATCTGATTTTTCTTAATGAAAGTCACTCTAAATACAATTTTTGCCAGCATTATAACGAGGAATGGTTAATAAATGATGCATTCACATTTCTGATCTTTGAGAATTTGTTGTCGATTCCAGAGGTTGTGATGGTAGATTTTGTTATGGCTCAATTGTCTCTGTTTGAAAAAAGCAGTTCATGCAATTGGTGATCTAACAAAACTAGGAAATTAATTTTAGAGCGTAAGTATGAAGCTGCAGGGGTGGGGAGAGCCTGAACTAAGCACATTTTAGTTCTAGCATTTAGCAACACTATTCCTTATGATCGTCCTCACCAACAGCAAGGAGGAAAACCATGCTCTTGAAATTCTCACAAGAGTCTGTGTGTGATGGCGAGTGTGTGGCTGAAAATACCCAGGCAGGGAATATTTTGTAGACTTCCAGCGAGCTCTTTAAGGCAGAAGAACACGTTTCATTCTTATTCCTTGAATTTCTCTAGCTTAGACCTTGTTCAGACCTCTCACATATTGACTAAGCTAAAAGAAATGTAGTTTGGGTGAGGTGTTAATTAATTTTGGGACTGAAAGAACGATAATAGCACAAGGATGACCATTTAATCAAGATCTATGTTCCGAATTGTTATATACAGTACAACCTGCTACCTCCTCAGTCGACGTCACGTGTACTAGCGGTGATAAAGCAATGAGACATGTTCACGGGAGATGCTTCAGAAGTATCGATGGAACACATTTTTGTACAGAAAAGGTTCTTAATGAAACAACTGACTTTGCAGCAAGTGTGGCACAGACCAAAAAAGGGGTCAACGTTTAACTTGAAAATATCTGGGGTAGGAAAGTGGGAAGCATTGGTTACAATTTAAGATCAGATAGATTTGTCAAGACTCTGTAGGAGATTGGACTTTAGCGCTTACTTTTTAGAACTCTCTTGTGGCATATTGATTTAAAAAAATTACAATAAAATAACATTAGGTTTTATTGAAGTGCAATAGGTCTAACTTTACATAATTTCAAATTTTCTTCTCCAGTGTTTAGGTAGCGGTGTAAGGAAATGCCCAAGCAAGCAACAGTTACATTGACCGCTGCTACTTTGGTTGGAGTTGCTGTTGGTTGCGTTGTCTTGTGGAAGGTATCCAAGCGCCGAAAAGAGCGGATTGGCCACAATACTAACCATCAGGTCACGGTTCAAGGGCCAGACGACGGGAAACCGCTTGCAGCAGAAGACCTCTCTGCTGTTCCCTCACTGGAGACAATACTCGGTTCTCAGCCCGTCATCGTTTCTCAGGAGGAGCAATGGGAGCAGGTCTGGCCTTTTCTGCAGCAGGAACTGGAGGAGGTCGCTGTCCTCGGTATGGACTGTGAGTGGGTAAGTTGGACTATACGCAATTTTGCAAGTCTGCTGGTTGTCTACTGTAAATGTTTTCTTGATTTTTCTTTTAGTTCTTTCAAAGGTGAACTAGATGACAGCCGTACCCACAAGGTGTTGGAGCAGTGCATCGTAATCATGACGATGGAGTAGTGTAGTTCTGAAGATTGTGTCATTGGGTACCTACGTGATAACCAAGCCTTTAAGCACACGCAAATTAAATCCACATTTGTCATAAGTATTCTTCAGATTGTCAAGTCCGTTCTTATCAAAAGAGGCAATCTGGAGAATACTTATGACAAATGTGTATTTAATTTGCGTGTGCCTAAAGGCTTGGTTTTCTGAATATGAAACCTTAGGGTTTGTTAGGGGATGTAGGGTTGACATCCTCCCCTTTTAAAGCACCGCTGGAATAGAACTATAGCAGTAGATACTAGTGCACTGTGAGCGAGCGCCAGGATTCCAAATTCACCCCTGTTTTATGGGTACATAACGTGCCTACAACACACCACAGTTTTTCCTGACATGGTACGGATTAGCAATATTGGAGGACTCTGGGTATAAAGATGTAAGACCCAGCGTGCAAGAAGGCTTGCAGACAATCGTACATTTATTTAATGGGTTTATTTCTTATGTACTGGTCATACAGATGAGTGATACGACTGCTCAGTAGAGCATAAAAGACTCAATTAACAAGAAACCGGCTGTCCGTGGCCTGTTGTGAAAGTTTTACCTTTATGACTAGAGGCGATTTATCACAAGCACCCTCCATTTCTGGACAATCACATTTAGGAATATTCTACCCATTCTGAGTGCTTCCAGCACTCTTTAGACTTCCCTATTTCACCCAGACATCCGCTCCTTCCTATTTCCTGACTGGATATGGGGACTCCACCTAAATGAACGTAGGAAGTATGGGCCACATGCATCAAAGGAAAAACCGGTCGCAAACGGGCAGATTCTCAGAATCTGCCCCTTTGCGACCGGTAGTTTTGCATTTGGGATGCATCATCCCAAATGCAAAAATCGCAATTTAAGTAATCGGAAAATTTGCGATTACTTAAATTGCGATTGCATTTAAGGAATCGCAAATTGCGATTCCTTAAATGCAATGCATTAAACAAAATAATTTAGCGATTTCGCTAATAAGAATTGCAAATTACCATCAATCTAAAGTTGATGGTAATTTTCGATTTCTCGGAAAAATGCACTAAAGTGCATTTTTCAAAGTCACAAAGTCACATAGGGCATGTGTGTGCGCAACATGTGGTTAAATTGTAAATTTAGGGGTGCAACAGGGTATCCTTTTGGAACCCTTGCACCCTTGAAATTGCATGCGTAATTTGCGAGTACCTATTGGGTACTCGCAAATTGCGCATGCAATTTCTATTGATTCCTATGGGCCTCCAGGTCCATAGGATTGAATGGGTTGCAATTCCTTAATTGCGACTCGCAATTTGTGAGTCGCAATTAAGGAATTTTAGGGAATCGCTATTTTTGTACGAATTCCTACATGCATAGGCATTTCTGATTCCTTATTAGCGAATCCTTAATATTCGCTAATAAGGAATCGCAAATGACATTTTTGATGCATGTGCCCCTATGTGACTAACTATACTGATCAAAATTGAAACTACAAAGAGTACTGTGATGAATAAAGACATTTCATAAAGGCCTGCTCCTTTAGTCGAGATAAGTTCACAGGGAATAATCCATGTCATCCAAAGAGTGATGATCTTGTGAGCCATGCACCCCGATGTTAGTTAACTTGCTGAGACCCAAAAGTATCTGTTCCTTCATCTAAGCACAGGCTTTCAGGTAGTGTTCCAGACAGTAAAAAAAGCCAACAATGATTAAAATAATAACTGCAAAAAAAAAGACTTAAAATCCTTTAGGTATATTTACATGCAGCTAATCTTACCATCCAGCATTAACCTTAAAATATATGAGCACTGGTGTTAAAAAAGTCACTTCTACAGTAGATGGGAAGTGATTTTGAAACCTGCGTTTTTCATTCTTTATTTTTGTGGTCTATATTTTCACACAGAACAGGCTGGTTGTAAAGTTGAGCAGAACTGCAGAAGGGAACCCCAGTGTGCACATAGCAGAACAAGGAATTAATTCCCCGCGGCAAAGGAGGTAGTGTGATGGGGACAAATGCTGATAACACATTTATGTTACCCCCCGCTCAAGGAGAGAGTTTTAGGGATCCAAGATCTCATGGTCAGAAATATCGGGCCCGATTATGGTTTGACTGCCGCCGCGGCTACTGATTCACCGCCGCCGACTAGGTGGTCTGCCTGCTGTATTAAGAGTTTGGTGGTTTGCTGAACAAAAGACCGCCGGCACACCACCAGCCATTCGCCGACCGCCTCAACGGCGGTCAGGTAAAAGCAGCTGTCATAGGGCAGTACAGAGACATTTACCACCATCTGAACTATGAGTTGGCTTTCTGATGAGCTGACCGTGGCAGTGGAACCGCCTGCTTCAAATCGGCGGAATCAAAGGACTTGCTATGCATACTCGCCCATTTCCGTTTCCTCCGTTCAGCCACCGACCTGGATACCTCCCTCCAGGACTCTCCTTCACAGCTGCATCTTGACCCTGAAGAAAATGACCCTGTTGGCGACGAAATCCAGGTAAGTCAGGTTTGTACTATTTACACATTGACTGGACTGGGCACATGTGGTCCAGATTCCAGCAATGAGAAAGTACTGGTAGTAGGTATTTTTTCACGTGTGTCATGCAGATGTGTACATTGCAGTCAAAAAATACACACCTGCATTGACACATATGAAAAAATAGACACCGCCATCAGAAACACCGCCGGAGGGCGGGAGACCTCCGCAGCAGCGGTCTTCTTAGGGCCGCCGCCACTGCGGTCGTCTGGCGTTCGGACTGCCAAACTCGTAATCCAGCCCATATTGCCTTCGCTTCTTGCCTTGCCCCCTTAGGAATTTTTTTTGTTGTTGATTAGATGCCAATGATTCTTACTCCAGTGACACTTAGAGGACGTTATCTCAACATTAATTGTTGATGACTTGCAGAAAGTGGATTCAGTGATAGCAGTGTTCTTCAAAGTTGGTCCAAGAGTTCCTTTGGGGATTTTAAGAATAATCATTACCTATCTAAAGTGAGCGCCAAATAGAATAATTAAATGTAAGTATCTCTTGGGTCTTTTGTGGAAGCGGCTCTCAAATGTGCACTGTATGCCCCTGTGGAATTTGGCTGGAAAGTCTTTCCAAATCGCTTAACTAGCATTTTATTCTGTATAGGAAATTTGCTTCCTTTCATTGGGTTCTCCACTGTCTTCTAGCCACATGGGATTTGTATTGGATTTGTGCATGGGATGTCTTCTTGCAAGGTATATTGCAGACTACTTAGGGCTGGGCACGGATGGAGTATCTGTGTACCCACCTCCGTTAGGAGGCCTTCTTTTGGCTACATTAGCTATTACTTGTAGTATTTTTATGCATTTTACTTAAAACTGAGCAGCATCTTTAATTTTCATTTACTTTCCTACTTTACCTCTTTCAGGTTTTACCTGGTTTTAACTATTCAGTTTGCGTCGTCCCACACTCCTAAATAATCTTCATGTGTATTCTCATAAAGGAGAAACATCTCACAATAGTTAACCCCATGTGATTATAATTATGCAAATGTTATGTGTATATTGACATAATTTAAAGTGGCAACCCTTTCTCATTATTTGGTAAGCTTCTCATCAGTCAGGTTGACACCTATCCTCCTGCTAACTACAATTTATTATTTGCATTTTACAGTTTAATATTAACATTATGACAAGACTGCTATTCTACATACCACTTTCCCATTTTCATCATCAATTTTCATTTTAAGAGTAGTATCTCCACTTCCCTACTGTACCCTTCAATGGGCTATGCACCTCCAGTGTATTACTAGGGTCTCTTAGGCCTGGAGGTGGTTCACTGACAAAAGATCGACACCCAAAATATTGTGGTTAAAAATATCGAGTTAAAATATTGAGCACAATATTGTAGTCCTATACTTCTAATTCAAATGATAAAAATATAGAAAAAGATATTATTGTGCACTAATATAAAAAAATACATACATAAATATCGTTTTTTTAAATATATATAATTAAAAATAGTAAAGATTAAATTTATTAACATGTAACAGTAATAGAATGTAAATTAAATATATTTAACTAATATAAAAATATGTATAAATATATCAATATTTTAACAAACACACAAACGTATGTATGTTTATTTACAAATATATAATGTGAAACTATTATTAAAATTTAAAATAATTTAAGTTATGTTAGAATTTACTAATTTATTTTAAAATGTAATATAAAAAGTGTGTGTAATATGTATGTGTGTGTATATATATATATATATATATATATATATATATATTCACTGAAAAAACCATAGGTTTCAGGGACGTTATAGTTAAAAATTCGCATTTAAAAAACCATAGAAATTCACTGAAAAAACCACAGGTTTCAGGGACGTTATAGTTAGTTGGACATTTCACTCGTACAAAACCAGAGAAATTCGGCTATTATAGTTAGTTGAGCTAACTATAACTCGCGCCCCCGCAATGCACTGCTGATGACGTCACATATTACATCATTCATGACATGGTCAGTGACATCACTGATGACATCACTGATGACATCTCAAATGACATCACTGATGACATCATCCAGTGACTGTGTGTTTTTGTAAAGTTTAAATATGTTATATATATATATATATATATATATATATATATATATATATATATATATATATATACCAAGGTGTATTGAAGAATGAGTGGGTGTATAAGTGTCTGAATGGATGATTTAGTAGGTGCGTGACTGACTGTATAAGTGAGTGATTAATTGTGTCTTACTGAATGCATGGGTTAGTGACTAAACTGTGTGAATGTCTGTATTAGTCTGTCAGTTGGTGTGTAAGCGGCTGCATGGGTTGGTGAGCAGCTACATGAGTGTCTATATGGGTTATTGATTGGTTGTCTGAGTATCAGTATGGGTGCCTGAGTGTCTGAGTGGGTGGGTGGGGGGGTGTGACTCTGTGCATAGATGTGTGAGTAGGTGATTAACTGGGTGTATGGGTTCAAGAGTGCATCTATGAAGGGCTGTATGGGTGTGTTGGTGAGTGAATGAATCTCTCAGTGGTACATGTGTGAGGAACTACATATGTGAAAGGCAGTATATGTGAGTGTTGGAGTATATAAATGACTATATGTGAGAGTGAGTCATTGTGAGAGTGCCTGTATGGATGTGTGTGTGCTTGTATCAGTGATTGTTTAAGAGAGTAAGTATGCGTTACTATCTGTATGAATAAGTGAGGTGGTGTGTGTATAAATGTATAGGTGAGTAAATGGGAGTGTGATTGATTCTTTGCATGACTGACTAGGTGTGTGAGTATGATAGTGCTGTATTGATGAGTGACTGCATGTATGAGTGACTGTATGGGTGAATGAGTGGATGTGTGTGTAGACCTAGGAATCAGTGAGTGGGTATGTAGTAACTGGTATTGGTGTGTCTATGGTTTTGAAAATGGTAGTCTGTATTTTAGAGTGGATGTAACAAAGGTTATATTGGGGTATGAGGAGGTGCATCAGATTATCACGTGGAATATGTCATCAGTGATGTCATTTGAGATGTCATCAGTGATGTCACTGACCATGTCATGAATGATGTAATATGTGACGTCATCAGCAGTGCATTGTGGGGGCGCAAGTTATAGTTAGCTCAACTAACTATAACGGCCAAATTTCTCTGGTTTTGTACGAGTGAAATGTCCAACTAACTATAACGTCCCTGAAACCTGTGGTTTTTTCAGTGAATTTCTATGGTTTTTTAAATGCTAATTTCTTACTATAACGTCTCTGAAACCTATGGTTTTTTCAGTGAATTTCAAAGGTTTTTTAAATGCTAATTTCTAATTATAACGTCCCTGAAACCTATGGTTTTTTCAGTGAATTTCAAAGGTTTTTTTTAAATGCTAATTTCTAACTATAACATAGCAGTCGCGTTTGCAGAGTGGTGGAGAAAGGTGAGCGTGGCCTCCAAACACCTTTTAGCAATCCCACTGTGTGGGATTTACTGGAGGTAACAGGAGGGGTAGTTAGCCCCCAACGTCAACCTTGGGGGCCAACTACCCCTTTTATTACCTCCAGTAAGTCCCACACAGCAGGATTGCTAACTTGTTATATCAGGCCCCGCCCCCTCCCTGCACCACTGTGCAAACACGCCCCCTGGCGCGTTCTAATTTGGGGGATTAAGTCCCCTTGAATCCTGAGGGTCCCTGGGGGACAACTAGCCCACCAGGTACCTCCAGTAAGCGCCACAGAGCTGCGTTGCAGAGAGGTGTTCCGAGGCCACGCCCCTTTTTACACCACGCTGCAAACGCGGCTTCTGGCGCACTGCTGCTCGGAGGATGAAGTCCACTTGTGTCCTGAGGTCCTCAGGACACAAGAGGACCTCCTCGCCCCACCAGAAGCCGTGTTTGCAGAGTGGTGTAAAAAGGGGCGTGGCCTCGGAACCCCTCTCTGCATCGCAGCTCTGTGGCGCATACTGGAGGTACCTGGTGGGCTAGTTGGCCCCCAGGGACCCTCAATATTCAAGGGGACTTAATTCCCCAAATTAGAACACGCCAGGGGGCGCGTTTGCAGAGTGCTGCAGGGAGGGGGCGGGCCTTAGCGAGATGCCGTTTTTTAAAAATTTTGTTTTTGGAAGGGGAGGCTGTGTGGCCCCCCCTTCCCTTAATTATTTTTGGGGCCTGAGCATTTTATTTCCTTTTAAAAAAAATAAATAAACGGGAAGGGGGCCGTGTGGACCCCTTCCTTGGGCCACTATTGGCCCCGGGGACCCCATCCCCCGGGGCCTGGCCTCATTTTTAAAAAAATGTTTTATTATAATTTGCAAGGAGGGGGGCCGCGTGGCCCCCCTCCCCTGGGCCATTTCTGGCCCCGGGGACCCCATCCCCCGGGGCCTGGCCAGAAACACTTTTTTTATTTTTTAATGGAGGGGGGCCGCGTGGCTTTTATCTGCCCCGGGGACCCTCTCCCCCGGGGCAATGCCTCTTTTTTTAAAAAAAATTAAATCGCGGGAGGGGGGGCCGCGTGGCCCCCCTCTCGGGCCACTTCTGGCCCTGGGGACCCCATCCCCCGGGGCCTGGTCTCACTGTTGGGGACCGTGGGGGGAGCCCCAATGCCCCCACGGTCCCAGCCGGCTCCCCGCCTCCTGCGGGAGCCGGCATTGCTTTTGCAGAAGGGGAGCTGCTGACATGCAGCTCTCCTTCTGCAAAAGCAATTCTGCTTTGGTTTTTGGAAGCGAGAGCAGGTTTCCTGCTCTCGCTTCCAAAAACCGAAGCAGAGTTTGCTATGACAGGGCGGGAGCCATGCTCCCGCCCTGTCATAGCAAACGGCAATGTCCCGGGGGTGGGCACCCCGGGACATTGCAGGAGCCGGCCCTGGGGGGTGGCGGTCCCCAGGGCCATCAAGAGCTCCTGGAGGGGGGCCATGCGGCCCCCCTCCCTCAATTTGCTTAGCCCCGGGGAGGTGGTGGTCGCCGGGGCTTGGGGGGGGGGGGGCCCGTGAGGCCCCCCTAATTTACGTTGAAGCCCCGGGGAGGTGGTGGTCCCTGGGGCTTGGGGGGGCCTGCGAGGCCCCCCCTTATAATTATTATAAGCCCCGGGGAGGTGGCTGTCCCTGGGGTTTGGGGGGGCCAGCGAGGCCCCCCCACCTCATAATTAAAAATGCCCCGGTGAGGTGGCGGTCCCCGGGGCAGCGTGGGACCCCCCACGCATTTACTAATGAAGCCCCGGGGAGGTGGCGGTCCCCGGAGCTGCAGTGGCCCCTGTGGGCCCCCGCAAATTAATTACTAATTGCCCCCGGGACCTGGCCCACCTGGGGGCTTATAGAAAACGAAGCGCGGGAGCCCGCGCTTCGTTTTTTATTTTTTATATTTTCGTCCGGATTCGCAAACCCAGCGCGAATTCGGCCGTTTAAAAAAAAGAAAAAAAAAAAAAAATGCTTTTAATTTGGCCTGGGGGTCCTTGTAGGATCCCCTGAGCAGGCCTAGAGGGTCAGGGTGTTTCTACCCTGCCCCTTTTCTTGTTTTTTTAAATGTTTTTTTCTCTGTTTTCTTGTGACTCGGTTACCGAGTCACAAGATGGCTGCCAACACTTCCTGGTTTGGAGTGTTGACAGCCAATCAGAAGTCAGCTCGTGCTCGGGAGGAGTCGCGACTCCTCCTCGGTGCTCAGATATCGAAACTTTTCTTTTTCTAATTTCTCTGGAACTACTGAACGGGTTTACACCATTTAAAAAAAAAAAGGGCTATTTCTGAACCAAGACCTACCTTTTTGCCAAATTTGGTGTAATTCCGTTCAGCAGTTCGTGCTGTAGCTTTGTCTAAAGTTCCTATGGAAATTAACATGGGGAAAACGTGTTTTGGGACCCCCCTTTTTTCTCGGCCCCCGCTTGACGAATCACCCCGAAACTTTCAAGACAGGAGCTGACCGGAGCGCCCCATTAGTTATCAAAATTTCACGAAGATTCCTCAACCGGCGCCAAAGATATTGGCAAAAGAAAAACGCTTTTTGAATAGAAACGAGGTCCTAACTATAACTACCTACTGGCGACCGTTATATAACAAACATTGCTAATTAAAAATTATAATTTGAAATACACAAACCTAATCATAATATAATTTTAAACAAAGCTATAAATTTCTAGAAATAATACATATATTATTTCCACTTCAGTCTGTGCAACAGTAGGGAAAGCGTGGACTCTGGTGGGGTAACATTTACTATTGCTACTCCAGTCGGTGCAACAGTAGGGAAAGCGTTGCACTCAGAAGGGGTAAAATTTAATATTCCCACTCCAGTCAGTGCAACCATGGGGAAAGGGTTGGACTCTAGAGTGGGAATAGTACATTTTCCCCCTCCTGCCACCGCAACAGTAGGGAAAGTACTTCACTTAAAACATATACCTCCCCCTATGATATCCTCTTATATAAACTCCTGCCTCGGTGTATGTTTTCTGGCTAACTCCGGCGCCAAGAGGCCATAGGGCATTTGCGCGATATATAAAACTATTCAATATCAATACCTTATTTTAATACAAGTATTTTTAAAAAAATTATAAAACTATTAACATAAAATTAAATATATACATTAAATAAACAATTAAACAATTAAAATAATTATACAGTTATTAAATAATTAATATAATAAAAAAAGTTATTTATTTCATTAAATTCCCACACTAGTCACACATTTAACATGTATCTAAATTCAAATGTTTTAATAATTGCACAATTTCCATAATTATTTAAACATTAATTATTAATGAATCATGAATGAATAAGTAATTAGTTAATTAACTTCCCACCCTATACCCCTACAAACCCAACAACCCACTCCTAAAATCTAACTTAAAAACATATTTACACAAATAACATACTTAATAATAAAATAAATAATTAATATTAATTAAAAAAAGATATAAATAAATTATACTTAATTGGCTTCCCACCATGTACCTGTACAAACCTAACAACCTTCTATGACACTAAAAATTACTATTTTACAATTAAATGTAAAATATAAATAACTTAAAATTATAAACTATATTTAAAATCATTAACAACAATTACACAAACAAAACGCATACACTTAAAATATTATTTAAACACATAAAGATATTTTAAAAACGATATTTCTTACCTTAATCGATATTCTGGTCAGCTATGTTTTTTTACAACAATATTTCTGTGTCACGATATTAAAAACTCGATATTTCTGTAACTCGATATTTTGTCCGAATGCCCTGGACGTGCACGTGTTTGTGTGATTCACTTTTAAGATGAAGGCGGGTGGAGGAGGGAATGTGGAAGGGATATGAAAAGTGTCTAGTTTCCATTTATATTTGCTTCTCAGTTTGCCCATATTTTTTGTATTTTTTCAGACAACCTCTTCCTTATAGATTACCTTTTCCATACACTAGTCCATGTCTTTGTCCTATTCCGATAATCTTGGAGGTTCTTGGAGGCACTTTCCCATTTCCTTGCTTTGTTTTGCTTAGCTATTACAAATTCTGATTGATTGATTAATAATTTTTGATACCTGATTAGGTCAGAGTCCTCCCATATAGCCAGAAGTGCATAACTTCTATCGTTGTTATACCTGACTATGACACACTCCCAGAATTTGTGTATAAAGGTTTCCCTCTGTCTGCATTCGTGGAGACATTTGTCATTTTTGATCATCCCAAACCTGTATAGTTATGCTCTGGTATAGTATATTCTGTGCAATACTTAAGTCGCATCAGTCTAAATCTTGTATTAATTAAGATTTCTCCAAGGAATCCAATGGCTTCTTCCCACATGTAGTCTTCTATTTCCCCTATATCCTGTTGTCATCTTCCACTTGGAGCGGTCAGTTCTTTTTGTGTTTTTATCACAAGTGTACTGGCTTTTTTTGTTGTCAAATGGTCAGAGAGTTGTCTCTCTTACAGGCAGTCTTCCATAGTTTCTTCGTCTGGACTGATCGTGGACATTTTTGTGCATTTTTTTGTAGATTTTTAAAATGTATGTGACTAATTAATCCTATATTCAGTATCTAGATGGGCGAAGAAAAGCACTGCATTTGCATCCCACACCTCTTTTACTGTTGAAATGCGTATGACATCCCATTTTTTGAATGCCTAGAGTGTTGGTGTTATATTCAGTCGTGTGCCTACCCAAGGTTGAGTTCTGGGAGTTGATCTCTTTTCCAGTCCTTTTTTTTTTTTTTCAGTCTATTCCATGTTGTTGTTATGATACGCGTAGCGGGAAAGAGGTGTTGTATGTTAGGCTTCCTCTATATAATACATGCACTTAGCCTTTCTGGCGTAGTGTGTGATGCCCCACTTTGAGTGTGATTTCCTCTAGGTTGTGGACTTACGGCCAGAGCTGCCGACTTTGGAGCTGGGGAACCAGGTTTGAGCCTCAGCATCTGCTCAGATTCCTGTGATTCTGGGCAAATCACTTAATCTCCCCGTGCCTACCAAAAACTGAATGTGTCCTTTTGTAACGTAACTGGTGCTCATGTAAAGCGCTCCTATACATTCATGTCGAGTTCGCGCTATAAACATCTGCAAAAAAAAAAAGTCCACCCATTGATTAATTGTCTCATTTGAGCCGCTTCCTAGTACTTTTGGGTGTTGGGAGGCTGCCATGCCACCTTCGAAGTTTAATCTTTATAATGTTTTCAGCACAATGTGTGGTTCTAGGCCTGCCAGCATCCGTGTTCAAGTTATTTGGGCAACGTTTCTGTAAACGAAAAACTTTGGTGGATTTGATATGGGGTATTCTGTAATATATCTATATAGACAGGGGTAATGCAGTGATTTTGATATTGCCACCCTTACTATTGGCAACAATGGGAGGTTCCGCCAGTGTTTGTTTCCAACTTCTTTCATAAGTTGTGTGTGTGTGTGATCCTGTTAGGTTGCCCATTTCCCCTAGTATTTGAAATGGCTATATTTTACTTTACGGGACATTGGAACTTAGTTCTCTGGGATCCATCCTCCCTTTTGGAATATTAATGATTTCTTCTGAGTAGTCCTTATATCGAATAATTGCTTTAGCCTGGCAAAAACGATTTCTGGGTTTGCTATATTTTTGGCAACAATTTGATTTGGTTGTATTAGGCGTTGACATTAGTAGACATAGCAGGATAGAGACCAGAACAATCAGCATATCTATGAGATACATTGCAATTTCGGTACATGAAGCACAAGTATACAAGATACGGTAACTTAACATCCATTTGAAAGGGAAATAACTGGTACCGTCAGGAGGTCGGTTTCGGCTTGTTCGTCGTTCTGTAGGCTGAAAAAGGGCGTGTACTAGCTCATATTAAGTTGTGTCAGAATCATTCTGTTACCTGCTGCTGCTTAAAGTGTCCCCGTGGCTTACTGTCTTCCTGCTTGTCTCAGTAGGATAAGGGAGGTCCAATAGGTGGTAACGTACAGAGTGTCTGGCAACAAGCGTGGAAGGCTGAGAATGGGATTGTGTTTAAAAATCGGGGACGGAGTAACCGGGGGGGGGGGGGAGAGGGTGTGGTTGGACACGAGCGATGGTGGTAGAATGATGCTAAACAGAATTGGGAACAGCCACTGGTGGGGGAGGGGTATGACCTCTGGCATATCTCAGTGCGACCAGGGGGAAGAGGGTAATGTGAGGGCATTAGGGGGGAGGTTAAGTTGGCAACCAAGAAGGTATATGGCAGTGCTAAGACGATGGCTGGGGTTGCTATAGGTCCCCGGAGGGATCAGGGAACTAGGAGCCGTGAAGCTTGGGATGGTGAGGGTGGGGAGTTCTCTTCAGCTAATTCATTGAATTGCATAAGCATAGTGTCCCAGGCTGTGGCTATATGCAGCCATTCTGGGTCTGATATATTAATCTTCATATAATGAATTTCTTTCATCCCAGACCCATCCCCTCAGTTGAGTGTCTTTTTCGTATCTCTTTGGCTAGGAGTTCTGTGGCGATGGCGAACAGCTTCAGGGATAATGGGGCATATTTGATGATTCCCTCTGGATATTGGTATGTTCCTCGCCTGAGTCCCATTGATCCTTACCCTAGCCATAGTTTGTTTTGTAGAGCAATATACCCCAGGCCTGGAATTTCATTCAGGATCAGGAAGGGCCATTCTACGGATCAAATGCTTTACTGGTGTCCAATGACGCCACAGCAGTCGGCTCCTTTACTTTAGAAGCTGCTGCCAAAAGCTGCTTTAGCCCAATTAGTCTGCACATCTCACTCTGTTATTTCTTTACTTGACATAATTAGGTATTATTTTCCCCAGGATTTCAGCAGTGATATTGAGTGATTATGGTATGCATGCGTCTGTAGGACTCCCTGTTTTTGAATCATTGCTAGTGTGCCAGTTCCTATGTCTCCTGACAGCACCCTCTCAAACGTTAATGTAATGGCTAAATTATTGACAATTTCTTTTTTTTAAAAATCCATCTGGAGTATGTTGCGGCCAATAATGTTGCCACTTGTAACTGTGTTTTTGCCCTCTCAATTATTATCGTAAGTAATTTCTTCCTCTAGTTTTTGTCTTTGCTCTCATATTATCATTTTTTGGTGGGGCAATTTAGGATAAATTGTATTAACTCTACTAAACTTTGTGATGTTTTAGAATAATAGAAATCTTGTTGATGGTCCTCAAAGGCCTCCGTGATCTCTAGATCTCTGGTTAAGCTGCAACCAACTGCCATTAACAACTCTCTTACATATCTTTGTTGTTTCTTGTGGCCATTTAACCACACCAGGAGCTTTCCAGCCTTGTCTCCGGTTTCATACAGGCTCCTCTGTCTACCGAGGTAATATGTTTTAACAGCATCAGTAGTTTTCGCCTTGTATTCATCTTTCTTAGCCTGTATCAGTCTCTTCCCCCTCAGTGAGATGTTGTGTATAGTCTCTCTCTAGTTGCAATATTTCTTGCCCTAAATTGTTAGTTTGCTTTATCCTTTCTCATAAATATCCCACTTCTCCTGTTAACTTCTCTCTCATCATGGATTTGTAAGCATTTCAGTGTGTTTCTGCGCTTTCTACTGTGCCTGTGCTTTTAGAAAATTTGTTTTGTTTTCTGTGTCTGTACTCAGATCATTTACAGGCTCTGGGTCTGTAAGCCTCCATGATGCGATGTGTGTTCAATGTTACCATAAGTGGGCAGTGATGAAAGACGCCCCTTGCTAGCTGTTTAGTATCCTAAATCTGTGAATTGGTTACTCTGTCCTTGAGTAGGAGTTGTGGGTCATTGAATAGTATGAGCAACTGGTGTTATTATTATGTGTTCTCCAGATTCTGCAAAGTCCCGTGGCTTGGGCACAATCTCCAAATTAAGTGCATTTGTTTGCCCGTCTGCTTACTAATAAATCTATCTGGTGTCAGTGCATATGAGAAGTCCAACATTAGTCGCTCTTTGATCTGTATAATTTCAGTCTGTAGTCCGGGGGTACATAAATATTTATCAGAATATATTTTCCCCTTCCTACTCTCCCAGAACAGATGTTCATCTTCCTGCTGTGTCTGTTCATATTTTTGTTGTGTGGAATGTTACAGATTTCTTGAAATCTGGAATTCTGGAATAGCCACTGATAACTGATGTGATGCTTAAGATTTACAAGTTTTGGGCAACCAATCCACAAAATGAAATATAGTATGAAAAGTTGAGCCTTGACAAAGAGGGTTTCCTCGAAAAATGTGTTGGCCGTTTAATGTTTTGTATCATCAGTAAACAATTGCTAATACAGAAGTGTACAATAATATTGGTTCATTGTATATCTTTAAACTATGGATGAATTGAGAATATGGACCTAAGATTGAGATAAACATTAAAAGAAAATATGGATCTCCTATCAAACATATTTCTTAAATAGTGTCTTTACCAGAGGGAGTAGGTGCCATCCCGATCCAGCATTAATATGGATGTTTTTCCCTTGGATAGTACAATCGTTTCATGCCAATGTAGTGCTTCTGTGTCATCATTTGAGTCGCTGGTTTCTTTTTTGCATCCCCCTTTGGTGCCTATATCTTCTTTATGATGTTACCACCTGATAATGCTTCTGTCAGTTTGTAGTATCTCGTGAGAGTCCATAACATGTTCTAGTGATTGCGTTGATGCCGGTGAGTCCTCACGATCTGTGGTCTTTTTGTCCGCCGGTCCCTATTAGTAGTCGGAGTCTGTAGTTGTAGAGTGGGTCATTTCTTGGTCAGGCAAAAGTTTCTATTTTGCTAAGTGTGGATTCAGAGTATGTTATTCTGTGGCATTTTCTTGTATGCTGTCTGGTTTACCTGTTTGATGCTATGAGCTGCTAGTACTTTTTTCCTTTCCCTTTGAGCAAATGCTTTTCTTCTGCCCATTCCCGTGCTGCTTCTCATGTCTCTCAAAAACTTTATTTTGAAAGATCACCTTTAATCTGACGGGGAACAGAAACATATATCAGATATACAGTAACAGGAGCTTTTCTCTCACTACCACAAATGCTTTCCTTTGTTGTTGTACGACTCTTGTGTAGTACAGGAAAACCTTAATGCGTTGTGCCAAGGGTTTGTCTCTGTAGTTTAGTATATGTATTATCATAGGCCTGGGTGGTGCTCCAGGAGGTGATTTAATAAGCAAAGCTTCATGGGCTCTTTCTACAACAAAGCATTGAAAGAATGTGTTGGCTACTGCGGTGCTCTTGAGCAATGTTTTTTTAAAACCTTTGGTTGGGATTAGGGTTCTCCACACTCTCTCTTTGAGGCCCACTGCTCTTGTGTAGTGCAGTTGTTCCTACAGGCTCTTCCCTCTGCATCTTGAGTCCTATCTTGCATTTGCAGGGCGAGGTTAATTGCTTAACCATAGCTTCGGTTTCTTTCAGTGTGTCCTCTAGCTGGAGATGCAGCTTTCATCTTCTTTCACTCTTTCCACTGCTTCTCAGAAGCCTTGGCGCAATCATGTCACATCTTTTCCTTGCTTCTCCAGTGCAGACTGTGAGGATTGTAGGATGAGGTCTACTGATCCAAACTGTAAAATTTCTCTTTCTTGAGAATGTTTTTCCCTTCTTTGGTGTGTGTTGGATTTATCTCTTCTACCTTGATATTGATTGATTTGTGCTATATTTATTCAGCTCTTGCTTAGGCCCGCAGACTAGACAGCCAATATGTGAAGAGGGCATGTGTTATACTACTGTTCAGTGTGTGGCTCTTCTTGACACAGGGATTCCATTATTATGTATGAGCTTTTTTTGGAGGATAACTTTCACTTTCTTTGTTGACCTGTCTCTTACCAGCGGCATTCCCGTAATACAGGTCCTCTATATGGCATGCCTCCAGTAGACCTTTAATAATATTTTTACTAATGACTGAGCCCTCCACATGCAGGGTCCCGTGGGCCAGGTCTTATGCATCCCTACTCCTCCACTGTGGGGAAACCTGAAGCT
This sequence comes from Calotriton arnoldi, assembly GCA_963921515.1. Lineage (NCBI taxonomy): Eukaryota > Metazoa > Chordata > Amphibia > Caudata > Salamandridae > Calotriton > Calotriton arnoldi. Next base: position 289,812 of record CAWUFW010014686.1, on the reverse strand, counting down.
TGGGCACACTCTTATAGGGGTTGGGGGGAAAGGGTGGGGTTGATCCCATGACAGAGGTAGCCATCATCCAACCTCACTTCAGTAGGGCTTCTCACCTCCATGGATCCTCCCCCGAATTCACTCTCACCGTTGCCCAGACCAATGTGTGTTGGAACTGCCTCCAATGGCCAGTCACTGAAGGACCTCCAATTGCACCTATCGGCTGCTCCAGCTCTCCTCCAGCCACTTTACGTGGGATTCCCTTTTATTGCTCCCTCTTCCCTGTTGCAGGAACATTTGGGACTTCGATCTCCCCCCACCTAGAGTTTTCTATTGCTCACTGCTTCCCTGTGGTACTTCAGCACTTGTTTTTCATGCATCCGCAGGGCCTGAACTGCATCTACAGCTAACCTTTAGTGCTTGCTTCCTCAGAAGTAAGGCTGCCAAGGATTCCATTGCATACCCTTGCCCTGGTTAGCAATGGGTTGCTGTCTTCATTTGGCACTGTTCATCAACTATCTCTCACTTCCTTGCTAAGTTTTGACTCACTACTGTGGTGTTCCTAGCTGCGTGTACCTGTGTTCCTCTCCTCACCATACGGCTGTTTAACTGTCATCTTGTTCTCCGTCAAGGTCTCTGTGGCAGCAATGTTCTTTTGGCTTTTCGACTATTTTGGTGAGACCGTTCAGGGGGTATAATTTTCCCCTCAAATCAAAGAAGGGGGTCACTCATTGTTCCTAAGAGATATAAAAAGAAAGTCTAGGTTCTGAACAAAATTTAGAGGACAGTCAACAAGATTGTTTCTTGGTGCTCTGACACATCCCTGGGCAGGTGCTCCTCATTGCTCCTCATTGGGCCGGCGCGGCAATGCCCTACGGGTCCCCGAAGGGTCACTTTAGCAGAGATCTGTTGGTTTTATTGCCTTTTGATGACTGTGAGGGTATCCAAGTGTGTGACGGAGTGAGTTAAAACTGACTATATCCCTTAGTCAGTTTTAACTCACTAGCTTAAATGGGAAAGGGATATTAAATCTGTTATGAGTCTGGGAAGAAACTGGGATGCAAAGTGAAACACACCACAATTAGAGAGAAATAAGAGATCAGTAACCTTTTGTAGCTAAAGAAATGAGAGATGCTCCCCCAGATTGTAATTGACCTAAAAAAAAATCTGGTATTTATTAAAGTGGCTTTTATATACTTGAATCTTCTTTAATCCATTGAGCCGATACTGCTGCTTAATGATGATGATATCTGAATGGTTGGAGGTGAAGAGCATCGAGTCAGTCCTCTGCACTACAGCTTTCCCTGATGATTTATACATGAGAAAGGCAAGGGTTGTGTTGACTCCCGATTTGTGGGGGATGGGGGAAACAAATCCCTTGCTGTCTGACAGAGTAGGAGGAGGATTTAGGGCTGCTGCTTAGGGAAAGCAATAAACCCAAAGGTCTCACAGCTCTTTAACCGGTAGAAAACAGTTTGAGTTGCAAGAATGTCTTCAATAAACAATCCTATTTATGTATTCTAGATTTATTAGCAGTGCTGCTCATCTAGGTAATGAATTTGCTGTAGAGAGATCAGTTTGTAAGCTGTAGAACTTAGGGTTGTATTTTGGTGGGGATTTATACGTCCTCTTATCGGTATCTCACTTCTGCATGGGTGTTCCACAACCATCACCCTTCGCTGTGAATAAAACGTGATGTCACAACAATAAGAATGCTAATTGTGCCTGAGAGCTTGGGCTGGTTGGGGTAATGCAGATATTTGACAGTCCTGACACTTCAGCACCTCTCTCACCTTAATGTAATTTACGTTCCTGGGGCAGAAGTCCTTTTTATTAAGGGACCCACACCCCAGTGAGAGAGCTATGTGAGGGGGGCGAATGATAAATTAATTGGATGGCAAAGTTACTGAATGGTAAAGGGGAAGAGACAGTAACATGTTGCATGTGGGAGAGGATGGTTTGGGCTGTGTCTCTGTAATCTGCCAGGGTGGATGCATGCTAAAGAGACTCGTGAAGAGACAATTTGCTGTCATTAGAATTTAAAAGTTAATTTCAAATCTTATCACTGTTAAAGGAAATCAAAGTCCTGGTGTTTTACTATCTTCAGTCTCCTCTGAAGCTCACAGATGCTGGTGCAAAGCTTTCTTTTAAAAAACCCCAGTTAAGCTGAGAGTACTTACCACTGTAGTTTTGTGTAAGCTATAGCTGATCCACCATGACCCTGCAACAGATTGAGTCATATACTTGTATTTGTCCAGAGGTTCATCTCCTAGCTAAGGTTGTGTTGAACTAAGTCTATATACGTTTTGTAAGTGAAGCCCTGCACTTGCGTTTGTATTGCATATTCCTTGTCTCAGTTGGTGATTAATTGAAAGCTAAAAGATGAACCTTGTTTAAGACCTTTATTAATCTAATCTTTGCTTCGCTTGCAGGTGTCTGCAGAAGGAAGATCAAGCCCGGTCTCGCTGCTCCAATTAGCTTCCCATAGTGGGCGCTGTGTCCTTATTCGCTTGCCCCAACTGACCTCCGGCACCACACCCATCCCAAAAACTTTGTTGAATCTTTTGGCAGATGGCAGCGTCTTGAAAGTCGGAGTTGGATGTCGTGAGGATGCATGTAAACTGCTTCATGACTACGGCCTCTCAGTCAACGGGACAGTAGACCTTCGGTATCTGGCTATGAGGCACAGGTTTGTGTTTGTACCATCTATAGAAACAGTCACAAAGTGAAAGGCAGGGAAACTGGTTTCAACTTTTCAATGCTTGGTTTTAGCATAGTGGACTCAAATGGAGTGAATTTGAAACTGTGACCAAGCGTAAATTGAACTGGATGGTGGGTCAATTAGATCAATATATTGTCCAATATATGTTAATAGCTAGAGACAGGCTAGTTTTTGAGAAACACATGAGATTTCCCAATAAGGTAACGACTCAGTAAGGATTTTAGGGCTGAGGCAAAGTCGGCTAAGAATTGGGAGCGATTCTTGGGTTTTTTCACCATGGAGATCACGCAGGGCACTGTAAGAAAATAGGTTATTAGTTGAGGGGGTAAATACCCACCTCAAGTAATCACAATCCTTGTCAGGGTGAACCCTTAAAGTCAATAAATTAACTTGAGGTCAAGCCCCTGGTAGCTATGGCACAGAGCAGACGGGCTAAACTTAGAGGCAAGGTGTAAAGTATTCATGCAGTACTGAAACAGTAATTAAAGCCGAAATGCAAAACAATGAAAATCCCAAAACAATATGGAAAAATGGAATGAAATTTAATAAACAAAATCCCATCAATATTACAAATATCCAATAAGGGGAACTCGAGATGAGAATTGTTAATTTGTTTTATTAGAAACAGTGCCAAGAAACGCAAAGTACTAATGATAGTCAATGATCGAGGTAGAACAGGACCTAGGTGCAATTTGACGCTGACCGCGATGGAGCGCGGGTCGGATACACTAATGAACTTCATCCAGAACAAAGTTTTAAAAAACATTTTTATTTTACATTTTTTACTTTCGTCCTCCTAAGTCCCAATCCATCACTAGAGTACGCTTCTAAAGCAATCCCAGGATCTCGGGGGAGGCACTTAGAGACTCACAGGGTGGCAGGCAGAGGCCAATGAGAGGGTCCAGTCAAGGTCTAGTTACCACTGGTCAGCTGGGCAATTGCAAGAAAAGGCCTCTTGTATCTTGTTTTGTCCAGCTGACTTTAACGAGAGGTGAGCCTTATGACCCTTTGAGTTCACTTCTTTATCCTGGGTGCAAGAGGGAGAGCAGGTCGAGTCATCTAGGCTTGTCTTAGCTCTCAGGCAGCAGCTTCGGTCCCCTTCCATAGGTCCAGGAGTGTTCTGACGTTGTTGCTTGGAGATACCACACATTGATGTCAACAAGAGGCCCATAATGATGGAGGCCAGTCTGGCGGGGAAGACACAACAAGGGTGCAAGCCTGGGTGTTAGCTACATTTGCTTGTGACAGGGTAGAACTCTGAAATTAAGTCCTTGGGCCTGGCCCAAAAGGCCATCCTGTCAAGGGCACAACAACACATTCTCACACCCACAGCCTTTTATCCCTGTCCTGTGAGCAATTCCACACCTCATTCACAAATGGTGAAATGCTAATTACTGGCTGGCAGAAGTGAGATAACAAAATGCATATTTAGCTTCCAGGGATCTAGGGCAGAGAAAAGGTAATTTTTAAAAGTTCATCTTTCCAAAATAGTTATTACAAATCTAACTTCACCAGTATATTGGGCTTATAATAAAAATATCCAAAAAGCTGCTGTTTTCTTGCAGAGATAACATTTATTAAACTTAATATTGTGTCCCAGTGCTTTCCTAGGGAACAGCCAACCCTGCTACAGTGAATTAGCTTTTAGGGCTTTTTCACCGTAAGTACATGTTTAACATTCATTTTTACACGCCCTACTTTTAAATACCATGCACCCTGCTGTATGAGCAGTAAGGCCCACTTAGGGGCTACTTATAAACATTTAAAAGGAAGGATTAGGCCTGTCAAAAGAGATTATTTTGATAGGTGGAATTAACACTTAAAACCTGCCCAGCCAGGCTACTGGTGACTGGCCTGCAGTCATGTTTGCATTTGTCTCTGTTGTCGATGGCACAATAGGTGCTGCAGTCCACTTGTGACATTTAACTTGCAGGCCCTGGATACACCTTGGTACCATATGTGAGGGTCTTGTTAGTAAGTTAAATATGCCAATCAGGCGTATACCAATTTTACCATGTTGAAAGGCGGAGCACAAGTACTTGACTACTGGGTAGCAGGGGTAAAGCGCACAGAGTTCTATAGCCAGCAAAATGTGATCCAGGAACAAGGCAAAAACAAAATGGGGTGCCCCTGCAGAAAGGGCAATTTTCCAACATGCATGAAGTACATCGTTGTATTTCCTTCAGTGTAATCCCTGTCAGTGCTTATGTTTTGTTTCACATTGTTTTTTAAATCCTCCGCTGTCCTTCCTGTGAATCTGGTATGTTTCTGGGAATGACAGCAGGCAACATAGACATGGGTTTTGGGGGATGGGAGGTAGTCCTGTGTAGGTTAGAAGGCTGACTTCCACCCGGAAACAAAACCAGGTTTAGGTCCATATTTTGGCCCTTCTCCCTTTGTTGTCTTTGTTGTTGTTGTTGTTTTTGTTAGTTAGGGAGGGTGTTTCTCCTGTGTACCACTGCTACACTCCTAACATTTTTTTTGCCTTTTGAGGTAAAAGAGCGTGGGGTGAAGAGGCAACAGATAGATCACTGGTGTTACATTGCCATCAGCAAGAAAGATCCTCATAGCATTGAGAACTACCTATGGGTACCCAACTCTTCTTGCTCCCTATTGGCCCTCTAGAGCTACGGGAAGGTCTGATAGCCTGATGTTGTTGTAGGCCAGTCAGTCTTCAGGATAGTTTGTTTTATTACTTATTGCTATATTTCGATCACTATCCTAACCGGGTTCATGCTTCAAGAGATGCTGTTTTTGAACCTTAGAGGGGTGAGAAACTTTTGCAGCTTTTTCCTTTTATTGTTATTAATTGACCTTTCCTTTGTTTGATCTTTTGTAAAGCTACCAAATTTGTTGGTAGTGTATGTACCCCGTACCACCATTTAAGAGGAATACAAACACCGACTCTAGAAAATGTTTTATCTAATTTTAATGCCAGTACTAATTGGGTTCAGAGCTTTTGATTTATAATTGTATGTAGGAATAAGAAATGTGGGCCATTGTTTTCTGGAGTACACATGTATAATTGCATTATGGTAGTCTGCATCTGACAGTCCCCTTTTAACAGTGGCTCCAGGTAGCATCCTGACACTATGGCTCGATATTATTGCGAGACTTGTAGCTAAATATGGAGCTCTTCATTTTACAAGTTACTTCTTTCTTTTACTGTTGTTCTTTTCCAATAGAGATTAATGAGGTGCCAGAGAATAGCATAGTGAAGAAACCGTTTAGAACAACCCTCTTTGACAAACCTTCATAGCAAATTCATCTAGGGAGAAAATGCATTTCACCCTCCCTCACTACCTTAACACTAATTCTACCCACAAACGACACACTTTCTCCATGCATAACTCGGGCCCTAGCTTTTAAGATAACGTTGATTCAGTTTCCAACCTTACCCCCACACTGACAGTATCTCTTGCATTAGAGCTCACCTCTGCCCCTCTTTATGTTACCTTTCTTTAAAATGACAATAACGAATGAATATGAGTTTATTGTTTCACTATTACACTAAACAAAATCTACTAATAACGACTTTTTTTTAACAGAATTTTCTGCATAATCCCATTCAGGGGACCCAATTCCCTCCCTGACTGTTCTGGTCATGAACTAAACTGAATTAGTTATTGATGTATTTATCTAAGGAAGCCTTGCTTTAGTTTCTAGCTGCTTTACCACCATGTCACCAGCCCAATAACCACGGACGACTGTACTGCTTTGATATGGCTTTTATTGAGGTACAACTGGGCTGGATACAGAGCCACAAGGGGGCTGTGTGGTGTCCTCCGCCTTCTTGTCAGCCACTGTCTCCAGGTTCTGGAATGTGGTGAAGGTTGCCTAGCACTGTTTGAACGGATTGTTACAGTTATCTCTGTCTTGCTGCTGGATGGGGTCTCAATGATTACAGCTACATAATAAAGTCTCTCTCTCTCTCCAAATCTACTGCCTCCGGATTTCATTATCAGAGAGACCAACTTCTACATTTTGGCGACGATTTACCTACGCGTCTCCTGAGACCCCAACAGCCAAAATTTTACTACAAAAGCTCAATCGCTGCAAAAACGGAGTGGGATCATCTTACCTGCCTGCACGTTCCTCATATGCCGTTCTTCTTCACCTCGCTGAGCAGTGGTGGCTCCTGAGCGATCCCGCCTTCCGCTAGATCTTCCTGGCTCCCAAAGAAGGTTTTGGAAGGTTCACCGAGTCCCTCACATCGAGGGAGGTTCGTCGCTCTGCTTGTGTGCACCGCTGGTTCCTTGGGTCTTCTGCCTCGAGGTATGTCTGCTGCGCTTTGTTATCTCGTCTTTTGAGACGCTGCTCTCTGCTCGCCGGCCCTTGCCTGACTTGCACGTCATTGCCTGGCCTCTTGGGCCTACCTCTGGCAGTTCTTGCCCCAACGTCATCACGCGCATACGTCGTGGCCATTTTGAAGTCCTGCCTGACTTTCTCACAGCTCTTCTACGTGAGGCAGGTCTGGAGCCTTTGTGACGTCAGTGGAGCGCAACGTCTCTCTAGCCCCTCCGACACACACGTTGCGTGCAGCGTCTTTCTCCATTGTTGCTGGTTCCCTTGGCAACTACAGGTTTTACAGTTGTGCGCTGTTACGCAAGGCGAGCTTCATGTCAGCTGTTTTCTCCCAACGCTGATGCGCTCAGCTCAAGTGCGCTCAGCTGTGTTCATCACAACACCGACAACGCTGACACGCACAGCTTTTGCCTGCATTCTCAGCGTGTCAGTGTAACGCTTATGTGCTCAACTCCTCTCCTGGTCCACCTCCCATACCTTGGAAAAAGTGGAAAAAGGTTTTTTCCCATTATGCTCGAGTGTGCGGCACCTCATTAAGCGCAGCGAGAAAAACTTCTCTTCTCATGCACTGTCTAGGTGCTGAGGGTCAGGAAATCTTTGAACACCTTCCTGACCTTCCCGATAGTGAATCCTCTTCGCTTAATGAATATGAAATTTGTTTACAAAAATTAGATTTGCATTACCTGCCTAAGATTAGCACTGTGCTCGAGCGCTACCACTTTGGTAGAAGGATGCAGAGACCGGTGGAATCTGTGGATGAGTATGTCTCAGTTCTACGCAAGTTGGCATCCACATGCAACTTTGGTCCAACATTGGACGAACGTCTGAGAGACCAGTTTATGTTGGGTTGTGTTCTTGACAAGACCAGAGACGCCCTTTGGCAAAAAGACAATCCCTCTCTTCAAGAGGTCATTACCACCGCAAAGACCCATGAACATTCGAAAGCTTGCATTGAGGTTATAAAAAAGGAGAACCCCACTGAGGAAAAAGACCACCCTGAAGTTAAAGCTGTTGTTGACCGATCGACAAAATTGAAAGCTGTTCCACTCCGAAAACCTGTCAATCAAAAGGGGTTTCAAGGGAAATGTTATAGATGTGGTGACTCTGGTCACATGGCTGATTTTAAAAGTTGTCCGGGTGGAAAGTCATTTGTAAAAAATGTGGAAAAAAGGGCCATGTTTCGAAATGCTGTAGATCTGGTTTTAACCAAAAATCTGTGAAGGAAATTGACCTCTTTGATGATGAAGAGGAGGAGGTCATAATTTGTCAGATTTTAGCTGATAGATCAGATGGCCCCTATGAAGAAGTCCTTATCAATGGATCTTCAGTCAAAATGTTATTTGACTCTGGGGCAAAAATTACATTGATTCCAAAGGTGTTCTATGAAAATAACTTACAAGGTGAAGTGTCCCTTTTGAAACCTGATATCAAACCGAAAGGTTATGGAGGGGTTCCCATTGAATTGAGTGGCTATTTTTGGGGTTCCATCAATTTTAAGGGAAGAATCATATCTGGGAAGATATATGTTTCTGTAAGGGGGACTCACTTATTAGTTGGTTTCACCAGAAGGAGTTGCATGTGTTTCTCGACCCTAACGAAGATCCCCAGGTTCGTCTGAAAGAACTACCACTCATCAGAGTAGTTAATGAACCTGCTCATGATCTGATAAGAGATTTTCCCGGTGTCTTTGCTAAAGAACTTGGGTGTTTCAAAAACTACTTACATTGCATACAGTTGAAGCACAATTCTATTCCTAAAGTTGCAAAAGTCAGGAATGTCCCTCTCTTAGTAAGAAATAGCATGAAGTCTGAATTAGAGAAACTCAAGGAAAAAGGGATCATCCAAGAAGTTGAAGCCACAGAATGGGTCTCTCCGGTTGTGATGGCACGCAAGGCCAACGGAGAGGCCCGGCTCTGTGTTGACTTAAGAGAACTAAACAGAGCTGTGATTGTTGACCACTACCCACTGCCAAATATTACTGAGATGTTGTGCTCTCTGGATGGTGCGAAGCATTTCTCCTCCTTAGATTTGACCTCGTCTTACCACCAGGTCAAGTTGCATCCCTCCTCCCAAGATCTGACTGCATTTGTGACGCCCTTTGGTACCTTTAGGTTCCTGAGGATGCCCTTCGGTTTAATTTCTGCCGCCTCTGTCTTCCAGAGAGTGATGGAGGGTATTCTTGGGGGTCTAAAGGGTGTGAAAGTCTACCAAGACGATGTGCTGATTTTCGCGTCCTATGAACAAGAACATGACACAAGACTCAGGCAGGTGCTACGAAAACTTCAAGATGCTGGTCTCACCCTTCGAGCTGATAAATGTAAGTTTAATGTCAAGGAGATTGAGTACCTTGGTCATTTTGTTTCAGCAGAAGGTATCGAGCCTAAAGCAGGGCTGGTAAACTCTATACTCAAATTGCACGCACCTTCTACTAAAGATGAACTCATTAAATTCCTGGGTATGGCTGAGTTTTACCATAAATTTGTTCCAAACTTTGCTGGCAGAACCTTTGCACTAAGATCTTTGTTAAAAAAAGGGTGCGAGTTTGAGTAGTCCGATGTTTGTGAAAAGGAATTCACAGATATTAAACGTCTGCTCAACAATGCACCTTCTCTGAGTAGTTATGACCCTTCCAAGCCCTCTTACCTCATGACCGATGCCAGCTCCACTGGAGTAGGGACTGTTTTGTTACAGAAGATTGATGGAGTTGAGAAAACTATCTTGTTTATCTCCAGGCCTCTAAGAGGGCTCGAATGTAGTTACTCTGTCATAGAGAAGGAGGCGCTGGGCGTGTTCTGGGCTGTACGTAAACTGCGAAAATTTTTGTGGGGTAAGAAATTTAAAATTTTGTCTGACCACAAACCCCTCAAGGAAGTCTTTTCAAAAAAAGGCATCGATTTTGTCAGTCACCGGATACGCAAGTGGGTTGTAGCCCTTCAAGAATTTGATTTTGATCTAACATATCTCCCTGGTGCCAACAATGTATTAGCAGACTGCCTCTCCAGGCTGGGTACTGAGAACGAAGAAACGTCTGCTGATGTTGAGTGGTTTGGTGGTGAAGAATTAGAAGAGGAAGTCAACGTGTGCCTGATAAGTGAAGGTATCATTACGGAAGATGAGTGGAAGCATGAACTTGTGGCTGATATGACTTTACAAAATGTCATTGCCATGGTCAAAGGAACGTGGTGTGAGAAGAAAGACTGTGAAGATACTCTCAAGTATTGACATCCTGGCATGTCAAGGATGATTTGTCGGTTGTTGATGGATTACTTTTGCGTGGCAGTAAGCTAGTTCCACCTCTTGCCTTGAGGGAAAAGATAGTCAAGAACGCTCATGCCTCTCACATGGGCATTGCCAAAACTAAAGAGAGGGTTAGGGGAGTGTACTGGTGGCCCGGGATGGATGTCTATGTAGAAAGACTTGTTCGTGAATGTGCAGAGTGTGTGAATTGTGACAAGTCATTAAAGTGCAGGACCCAACCCATGGTGATTAGGGATCAAGCCACTGCCCCTTGGTCAGACATTTGTATAGATATTTTGGGACCAGTAAGATTAAGCTCACAAGATCGTTATGTCATAGTCTGCCTGGATATGTTTTCACGATGGCCGGAGATCAAGATTGTCAATTCAGTTGAATCTTCTGTTGTCGTGAACTTTTTAGATGAACTTTTTGAGTGGGAGGGCTTCCCTCGCACCATCTTGTCAGATAACGGTGTCCAATTTATCTCTCACTTCATGGAGGATTTTTTAGCCTCGAGAGGAATCCATCACAAGAAGTCCTCCTTATATCATCCGCAATGTAATGGCGTTGCGGAGAGGTTTATAAAGGTCCTTAAAGAAACGTTGCAACAAGCTAGATCTTGTGGTGACTGCTGGGAATCTGCCTTACGAAAAAAGGTCAGGGAATATCGCTTCACCCCTCATTCTTCGACAGGTATAACTCCCTTTCGCCTCTTTAAAGGGAGAGTAGCAAATATTTAAATGACTCCATACTGGATCTCGTCTAAGAGGGCTTTGGTTGACGAGAATGTGGACAGCACAGATGGTTGGGAAGAGAGGGAGAGAAACGAGATGAATGAGGGAAAGATTCGTTATGATGAAAGGAAGGCTGTGAAGAGCACTATTGTCAAAGTTGGTGACTGGATCAAAATTAGGTTAGCTAGGAAAGGTTCAAGTACATCTAAGTTCAGTCAACCTATTCAAGTGATTAAGCTCTTTAAGAATGCTATACAGACAAGTGATCACAGGATTTGGAATTTGGACAGGGTGGCAAAATGTTCCTCTTCCTACCCACATTCCACCTGTGGTTCTCCTTCGCTGTTACCAGGACAAAAGGCTGAAAACTTTGGTGCGTCTGGGAGCTGTAATAGACCTGTACGTTTGGAGCGTGCTCCTCTTCATTTACGTGACTTCGTTGCTTGATATGCAAAATTGTATTTTGCTGTGTTTCCTTTACACAATTGTTTTTTTTCCTCTTCCCTGTTCCTTCAACATCCCCTTCCCTAGTAGTATGCTCTTCTTATGTTATTGTTCTGTTTGCTCATGGAGGGGGAGGTGATGTGGTGTCCTCAGCCTTCTTGTCAGCCACTGTCTCCAGGTTCTGGAATGTGGTGAAGGTTGCCTAGCACTGTTTGAACGGATTGTTACAGTTATCTCTGTCTTGCTGCTGGATGGGGTCTCAATGATTACAGCTACATAATAAAGTCTCTGTCTCTCCAAATCTACTGCCTCCGGATTTCATTATCAGAGAGACCAACTTCTACAGGCTGGTTGTTTGTTCTGGCTCGTCTCGGCTTCCTGTGCTCCCTCGGGTTCCTGTGATCCACTCTTCTCTCCTCCTCCTGGTTTCTTAGGCAGCGGCCGTCCCCTCGGTAAAGAAGAAAGAGAGGCTGTCAGTGTGTGGTCCCTTTTTCCCTCTCTGGCCTCCTGCTTGCCTGCGCGCTCCCTCCCTGTTCTCTTTTCCTTTCTGAGACGCCCCTGGGTTTCCACCTGCCCCAGTGGGAGGTCAACTATAGTAACCCTGGGGAGCCTTCTCTTCAGGTATTCCCCAGATTGTATTGCCTCTTTAAATTGTCTCACGGTCTGTTGGTCTTGCGACCCAGTACCCCCTGTACAACAGCGAACGTAGGGAAAATAAATGAAAAAGTGTCACTGCAAACACTGGAAAAGGGGGAAGTCTTCTCCCTTTTCTCACGGGTCGGTTTCTTATGCTCCCTCCCCTCTGTCTCACAGCCCTGTGAAGAGCGCTTGCGTATGCAGCCACCCTCCCAGCCTGCGCCCGGTCCCCCTGAGCACTTGCCTAAAGCCATGACCCGCTGACAGGGTCGCGGCCGCCTCGTCCAGGTAGCCTTCCTCTGGGGACGCCTCTTCCCGGGGGTGACTGCTCGATCTGTCGTCCTCGGGCTTCCCGCGTCTTGGGTCCCGTCTTCAGCGTCCTCCGCTTTCTCGCCCGCAGCCGTCCTCTAGTCTTCTTCCCGCTGTGGTCTTCCGCTCATCCGCTCGCGGTCGCGTTCTCCGGCCCCTCCCGTCACTTCTTCCGGGTTCTTTACTGCTTGTCCTTCACTGGTGCCCCCGGGGCGTCCACGGCCATCCTCCTGGGGCTCCCTGCCACACACCAGTTTGACCATAATGATTCTCGAAACAAGGCGATCACATGAAACGTAAGTAGACCCATGACAGGCCTGTTACCTGCCTAAAGGGGGCATGAGTAGCCAGGCCAGTGTAAACCAAGGCACTTAGCTTAATTTTGGCAAAGAATGGTCTAGTTTGTTCTCTCTCTCTAAGAAGGTTTCACTCCCAGTGTGTAGTCATTGCTCTGTGTACTTCATGGCATCCATTGTTCTAGAGGTTTGTTACCCTGCGCAGCCATGCTTGCAGCTTTCTCGCTATAGGTCCCCAAACTAGTGCAATATTTACTGAGTAGCCAATATGTATGCCTTCACCACCTCATTCACTTGGAATAACAACTGTTTACTTCATTTCTAATTCCTCAACGATTTCTTCTTTAGGGTGAATATTTCTGCCACTTCCTGGGCACCAGAGCTTTATTCTTTAAAACTGTCTCGAAGTCCGGCATCTTCAACAGCATTTTACATAACTAAGAATTCTCTGTGGCCGTATGTTTGTCATACTCCGAAAGTTTTTATTTCTCACCTGTAGGGAGGGCTTTAAGTCTTCTACTGTCTTACCTTACCTCTAAGTCAAGTGGTATCCTAATATCTGCTCCACAATATTGGTCACTGCAACAGCAACAAGGTGATGGATGGAATGTTTGAATTAATCTTTGCCACTGGCAGCCACTCAGGGCTGCATCCCAGTCCATCGTTTTTCATCCACCATGCCACCTCAGTTTGGACCTAGCCATATGCAAATCAGTCTTGACCCTGTTCCAGTAGGAACAGTCCAGCCCGAACTGCCACGGCAGGTCCTCCCTGAACTGGAATACAAGTCATCTAGGAGTGGTTTCACTCTGATTGCGACTCATCCGCCAGGTTTAGCTTGATTCCAGTGGCACAGTGAGCATAGGACCCACCTCTGGGCATACCTGTCACACTTGGGGAGGCCACTGGAACAACAACAAGGTGATGGGTGGAATGCTTGAATTAATCTTAGCCGTTGGCAATCGCTTGCGGCGGCATCCCCGTCCATCATTATTGATGCCCAAAATGTCTGCCCACAGCATTATTGTGAAGGTCAGTAAATGTGAAATGAGAAGAGGGAAGCTACACTCCCCTATGTAGAATTACTTTGGCAATATTGTGCAAGACAATATTTTGGATCGTATACTGTGGCTGATATTTTGATATACAACTCTCATAGGTCAAGCAGAGAAGGTGCGTTTTCTATAATTTTGTATTAGGAAATGTTTTTCAGTCGTATGGGAAACCAAAGTTGATATAAAAAAAAATCTGTTCAGCGATAGACCTTTGTGTGGCTGAAACCAAGAAGTCCCACAGTGGTCGTCCTTCTGTATGTCTCAGCACCAGTCCGTTGGCATACTGTGCTTGGTAAGTGAGGATTCCCTCATGTGAGGTGGTGCTTGCCAAGAGTTTTTAATTTTCCAAGGTTCATGCTGTAGTAGCTCATCTAGTCCAGGATTTTGATTTGCATTCTGGAACTTATTGTTTTGATAGTCCTGTGAAATAAACAAGGGCTACAAGTCTCAGAACACATAGCAAAAGACTAGAGGGGTTGAGCTACTCACAGACAGACCTTGGAAACTTGAGAGCTGTACCTGCTGACTGATCATTCTCTGAACAAATGGCAGAGTTAAAATTATCACCCGCATACATATGGGGGCTGCCATTGGTAGGTTTTGCAGTATTTTTAGAAATTCTGTCGATCGTGATGAGGAAGCATGCACATTTGGAAATTTAATGTTCTCTTTTTAGTGGCAGCCTGTTAACATTATGTATCCGCTCTCCTTTACTGTAGGTTTGTAGTGGGGTTGATTGTAATGGTGTGCCAGCTATATCGCATATGGAAGCTGTGTTGGATGTATGGGAAGAGTTCTGTCTAATGTCTTTTGTTGGATATGTTTGTGTGACGTTTCTTGTTGATTTGTATTGTTAGGAGTTATATATTAGCCAGCTGATAGAAATATCTGTTCTGTTTGTGTAAAATGATTTATCTAATATGTACGTAATGTGTTGATCTTAGCGAACCAGCTATGCATTTTGCACACTACCTGAATGAGGTAGTTATCAATTGTTTACAACAAGCATTACCACCTCGATCACTCAAAGAAAGGGCAGATAATCTGAAATCTGTGAGGGGCAAATGTTTCTCACCAGTGAAGCCACCTCTGTGAGCTGCATGCAAAGCAATGGGTATGACTGAGTGCGACAGAAAAGCATATCTTGGCATTATATTTAGTTTGTCAAATCTCATCAGTAAAATATTTCTTCAGGAGTTATGCTTGGAGCTCTTTTTTGCAGCAGGATGTCATTGCCTGGTAGTGAGGACCTTTTGAGAGAAAGCATCTGAAAGAAAGCTACACATTTTAAGTGTGCCGAAGAGTCTGAGTTTATTACTAAAGGTTATTTGTGCTACTTCGAATTTTGGATTACCCCTTATGTCATGCGATTCTGCTGGCTTTTTTTTCGACATGTGTTTTTTGTACACACTGCTTCGGAAAATAGTGAATAGACAGGCAGATTATTTTTAATATTGCCATGAAAGTATTTGTCTGGACAAGTTGCCTATATGCAACACTTCTTGCTATTGGCCCTCTCATTCTAAAACAACTTAAAAGTTGGAAGAAAAACAACATTCCCCCACTCCCTTCCATTTGATTTGCTGCCTTGTGATGGAAATAGTTAATGCTATTTGTTTTTATTCGAAGGAAGGACATGTTTCACAATGGACTCAGTCTGAAGTCCCTGTCGGAGAGTATCCTGAACTATACCCTTGACAAGTCTATCTGGCTTCGATGCAGTGACTGGGAGGCAGAAGAATTAACCAGGGAGCAAGTAAGTAGTTGCAACAGCGCCGGACTGGTCTTGTGTTCAATCGGTCATTTCCCTGGTGGGTTGGAGCCAGTGGGACCCGGTTATGAAAGCCCAGGGCTTTATCCTGTTGCCTTTGTCCGTTTCTTCAGCTTGCCAAGATTAACTGCAGCAGGTACAGGGGGCTTCGGGACAGACAGCAGAAGAGTGAGGGAGTGATCTGAGAGGAGAACGAGAGAGAAAAATGGATGGGAAGAAAGAAATGGAGCGAGAAGAGTGAAGGAGAGGGGCTGGTTTGAGCACTTTTGCCAGGGCTAGTTTTAGTTTCCAGTCCGGCAATGATTTGCAGTCAACCTGTTCATTGATCAGGTTGCCACACGTGCCCCAAATCGTTAGTATGTGGTGGGAGGGAGGGAAATGGGGCCTGCTCAAGGGCCATCTGTATCTTTATCCTTTTTTTAGGGTGGCTATGTTGGTGGGCAGGCCTGTTCAGAGGGCGTCCTAGTTCTTACACAATCTCAGTATATCGGAACGAGTTTACTTTAACCGTCCAAAACATTTTGCAGTCTAGTGCATTTAAATGGAAAGTTCATGTTGGAGCCCTGTTGTCTGTGATTGTGGTTAGTGCGAATGAGGCAAGGCCTTTATCTCAGTGGTCTACACTCTAGTCCCAAAGTGTAGTTGCATAGATAAAGGAAGGTGCTTACTACCCCCGATTTGAAGCGTAGGCATACGTGGCTGTTGCATTATGTGCCAGTCTTCTGCCCGAATGCCAGTACATTGTGGAAGGCCCCGTCACACTGAGCACGCTGGCATGATCTTAAAACAAATTCTATGGAGCAGACTTGGTCGCTGCAACCTGATCTTAATGCTGTCGCACATGACCTCAAGAGCCTCTCCGTTTGAAACCCATTGTTACCGCTTATGAACAGTGTGGCACCTGTTGGCTACAACAGTTTGTAGACGTCATTGACAGCTAGCACTTTTTCTTCCTTTGTCAAATATGTTGAGGGCTATTGATGGAAGCTGCACAAGGGTATACCGCCAGTCTGAAGGCGGAAAAACACCACAGCCGGGGTATGTACAGAGGAGGATTCTTTGGCAAACAAGTGATCTGCTCATTTGTCAAGATTCAGTCCTATTCTTCCATAGTTAATGTTGTGAAATAAAGACGGGCACCTTTTCGTGTTTACTTGGTCATTAACTAAGGACAGTCATGCGAACAATCAATTGACTCTTAAATGCAAAGAGACTGTTGAAGATTAGGAGCAGGTCCAATTCAGCAGGGACAACCCAGAGAAAGCACCCAGCCCTCTCTGTTCCATTCGTGTATTATGGGGCCATGCCAATCCCTGCGACCTAGCACAGTATTAACATTGAGAGCCGGCAAATGGACTTCAGCATATGCAGGTCGTGATCACGTCACAGGGATGTGTTACAAATACATTGTAGCAGAGTGCCGAGAATCTGGGGTGTCTGGCGTCTGATTTCTCATTATGACGTTCTTTTCTTGAAGGGTTTACAGTGTACTGATCGTCTTCTTCAAGGTAGCCTCAGACTGATGGACTGCGGTGAACTGTTGTATCCCAGATGTTGGCATGACCATGCAACATGACCCCTATAAAGGTTTATGGGCCTCTACAAGAACTGCTAAACGGCATGACTATTCACTGCACGAGTGCTCTAGCACTGACATTTGAAATCAGGGCTTGATCTCCTAAGACCTCTCCCTGTGCTTGTTTGCACAAAATAGCATAATGAAGGCAAGGATTGGACTAGTTTGACTCCTAAATGGCACAGGACTCACCAAATCTCTCCGAAGACTGTAACACCAAACCCACCTGACTGATCAGTCTGTACCAATGTGTAGGATCAGAGAAAAATCAGGAAACTGGGAGAGGGGGAACAATGAAACACTGGTGCCTCCACAAGCGAGAAAAAGACACATTTGAACACCAATAAAACATCCAGTGGAGTATGCCGAACTGCTATTGGCGATGTAAGTAGTACCGTGTTTCCAGGAGAGAGGCAGCAGATTAGGCGTCTGTGAAGTGTCCAGGTCAGAATGCAACCAGATTTCCAGAGGGGTTCTTCAGTGAGAGCAAGGGAGAGGAAAAAACAGAGAAACAGCAAAGGAATTCTCAAGGAATGGACCTGTAAACATTTATGAAACTAGCAAGCATGAAAATCCCTACAACTAAATGCTATGTATGTTAGGGTGAACATTCTTCTTGTTCCCAACACTATTGGGGCCACTCTACTCTCCCGTGAGACGTCCCATCTGTTCCAAACAATCAATGCTTCTGAACCCTCTGCTGCTCAGACCGTAGGAGATTCAAATTAAATTTCCCAGAATCTTTAACATCTCTGAAGTGAAATAGATAAGAACTCATAAGATGGGCTAGTCTCTGTTAGCTCAATAATGCTGTGAAATGGCTTCTTAAAACAAGCCAGCACTATACAAAGCAAAAAAAGAAAGACCTCCCCACCTAATACTGACGATCTGTACAAGGAGAAGGATATCTTAGGTAATGCTGGATAAAACTGTATGTTAGGAAACACCCTTGCATATAAAGGCTGGTGTTGTGCGAGGCATGTAAAGACCATTTCCCCATTAATGAAACCAAGTAGCGGATTTACAAGCACCAACCACACTTGCATTTGTCCATGTCTAAATCTAAACATGATGGAAAAGCCTGGTTTAAGAACTTGGGCAAAAGGATGAAGCACTGGTGGACTTCGTTCATCCAGGGGTGCGCTGTAGGCATTTGATGACTCTGCAGTGCGGAGAATCTGCCCACACCCAAGTTTACAGCCTTTGTATATCTGTGAGATGGTGACATAGAGAGGTCCCTCATAATGGGTGCCGCTTGATCATGTTATGCCACTGCCTCCGTCTTCTAATTTTAAAGTAGGGTGAGACTTTCTATTGAAGGAATAAAACACATTCTTTAGTATGTGCACACATTTTCCCTTTTGACTTTGAGTAGCACCAAGACCAGTTTTAATATCTTTATTCCTCCACCAAACTTTTGATAGCACTTACCAATTCTAATTCTAACAGCTAAATCTGATACACCCTGATTAACACTGAAGAGGTGTTGGCATTACAGTCCACTAAGGAATTCTATGGTAGACTAAGAAAGAAGCTCTTGCCTTATGGTTAATACGTAGTGATAATATGGAGCTCGATTTCAGTACACTATTGTGTAGATGCGCAGAGTAGAAGAGCAGCTCAGAGTAATCAAGGATAAAGTTGAAGATGACTGTGAGTTTAGCAGAGGGTCTTGAAGTGGTATAGTTTGGCAGGAAGTCTGTGTAGTGAATCAGATATCCAAATGATAAGTTCCATGGGTGCCTTTCCAGTTATCTGTTCGAGTATGCATCTGGATTACCCAGAGATTGGAGATTTTATATGTATCTAGCAGAGTGATATCGCTTCAGTGGTCCTCGGGGAATTGAATGAGGGATACATCAGAGTAAACTGGGGTAGTGATGTAATGGAAGTCTATCTCACTGATGCCCATAGGTTTGGGGTTCCATAAGTACCAATGGGTGAATTAGGTTTATAGCTGACAATGTGTGTATTACATTAACCAGAGTGATGCGGAGTCATTGGGGTTCCTTATTATGTAGCTTTGCTTCTCCAGCGGCAAACTTGCTCTTCAGGATGTTGACGGACACTTAAGGGGGGGGGGAGCGATACAGCCTGTTTTTCAACAATAGTTTCTTAACCACACCCTTTTCTGCAGATCTCTTATGCTGCCAAAGATGCCCAGATCTCCCTGGCCCTGTTCCTCCACCTTCTGTCACCTCTGCCCACGTCAGCACCCCCCGAAGGCCAAGAATCACCCAGGGCCAGGTTGTTGCAGAAGTGCCAGGGCTTGGTGGATGTGCCTTTCAAAGGTCGCGGACCCACTAGAGCCCCCAGTGTTGAGACCGACCACCAGCAAAAAGGAAGGTCTAAAAAGTGTGGGACAAGCAGCCAGGATGCTTCAGGACAACAAAGCAAGGACCCCAGGAAACAGAAGCGAAAGCCACTGGGAGTGGGCTACTCAGCAAGGTAATCGGTGTAATGTGTCTGTCTATGTGAATCCAAGGATCTTAACATCTAGTTATGTGCCTTTGTTCTCAGAAATTCCTATTTATGTGGTTTCCTTCTGAATGTTTTGACTAGTGAACACTATTTCTCCTCCTTTTAATGTCCTGGTCTATTAGACTACATGTGATCTTTCACAAAGCTGTCAATCATCCCCCTCACACGCAGTTCTTTATGCAGAGGTTGATCCCATAATTAGGGCATAAACAATTATGTATTGAAAATATTTCTTTAGGTTTTAGATGCTGTATAACAGAAATAGCATTTACTTTTAAACCAGGTCCCCTGCAACACATTAACCATTACCAAATGGGACACATCATTTACTTGAAAGAGAATACCAGAACAGGATGGAGCCGACAGAAGGACGCAGCTTGAAAGCACCCAGTCATAAACTCTGTTCTGACTAAGGATCGTGTGCACTGTAGACATGAATGTACACACTCTGGGTGGTGTATGCAGCCAGACTCCTCTCCTCACCCTTTGCTGCAGACCATGCAGGCCCTTCACCATAAACTTTGTCTCTGCTCCCCCTGCATCATAAAACAGTACTCTGGTCGCCTGAATTTAACTGCCAGCCATGTACATTTGTAAGAGAAACAAGTACTTTGAACAATTCTTTGAATTTGATTTACATATTTAATTTAGTGTCTCCTGTGTGGGTGTTCAGCCTGGAATTATTTTACTTAAGGAAATATATATGGCTCTTAATTTAATATAGAAGGCCAAACCAGAAAGATACAGTCTAGATTAGAGGTCTTCAAACTTCTTAATGCCACGCCCCCTGTTAAAAAGAAAAATCATCGGGCCTCCTCATTTTTTCACAATCATTCTGTTAAATTGGCAATATAAATATGTCTAAACAAATTTAAACATGCAGTTCAGCTCTGTTACCCCTTTTTAGGTCGAGCCTAGCGCAGCGCTGCTCTAGGAGATGACCTTTTGGAATCGGTCAGCACTTTTCAAGCACTCGTGCTTGTGGTGGCATCCACCTTGCGGGAGCGAGCAGCGGCGCGCAGGGGCCATCTGTTTCCAATTAGCCTGGCCGCGTGCTCCCGCCCCCTCCCCCGTTGTCCATGTTATCTTTTTTCCCGCATCCCCTTTGCTCCAGGCCGTCATTGTGGCATGCTGTCGCAGCCGTGCTGTTGCAGATGGCCGTTTCAGCATCACTTTCACTGGGTAACGGATTTAATGCTATATGAAACAGGAGCAGATGAGCCGTCTATCCCTGCCGTCCCAGGTGGCGCGATTTGACTAATAAACATTGTGAGCTGTGTGTGGGGAATTGCCTATAAAACCCGCCCCTCGCTGCTGTTGGTGTAGGGCAAAGGCGCACACTGTGTACCAACATTGCAACAAGTACAGATAACCTAGCCTCGCTCTGGTGGGACGTTTCTATAACTGTTCCACTGTACAGTGATGTTAGTGCTTCCAGTCAGAGGCCTTGTGTGTGTGTGCGTGCGTGTGCGTGTGTTGTGTGTTGTGTGTGCGTGAGTTCGTGAGTGAGTGTTTTCAAACCTCACTCCGCCCCAGAGCTCCAAGCACAGTTCCATCTCTGCCCATTGATGGTACACAGGCAAGTTAGGACTCTGGCAAAATGCTGAGCAGGCAGGGTTGAGGGAACCAAAGGCACCAGGCTTTTGTTTCACGAGGCAATGCACGCTCCAGCAGTTTTACAAACCAGGCCCACGCCGGCACATATATATTTACCGGAGAGAGCCCAGCAGGGATTAGGGCTGGTGAATCCGCCAGGCTTTTGAAGTCAAACACTGGGAAAGGGATAATTCCAGTAATGCGTGAAGCACCAGTCCCCTGGTAATTTGTTAAAACACCATAATCACTTTTAGGCGGCATCTGCTTGCACACGTTCAGACACGTCTAACACAAGAAAACACCATTAGGATTTCAAAGCGTTTTTTCTTTATTATTGCTGCATTTTCGCATTTTTTTTAAGGATATATTGTTATAAAATACTTGTAACTTCCCAGTAGGATGTACGAGCTTTTGCTTTTGAATTAGTTTTTGGGCACATCAAGGTGGGAGCAAATGTCCTGAATAATGCTTAACATTTTTTTGAAAGAAAAACAAAAGTTGTGCGGTTGCGTGCCTTAAGAACAGCACCAGCGAAATACGCAATTTGATCTCCAAGCTATCGGAGCTTCCTGGAGGGTCTTTTGGTTATACTCCACATTTCTACCCACCACGTGCCTCCGTCATTGTTTTAAAGTGTGCACAACTCAGCAAACTAAGACCGAGGTGGGCTGGCCTGTGGATGGGATAGTGGGGGTGGTGACATCTCTGAGAATATCTGTTGTTCTGAAAGTGTGGCGGGCCCTTGGCAGAGTTGGATAGTTAGATGTGGCCTGGCTCCACATTTCATCCTTGTGAGGTTGATAACATAAATAGAATTGGGTAACACATATAAAAATATATGGAGGGTTGCTGTGCGGGTTAATGCATGTGAGGTTAGAAAGTTAGCAGATTCCTGGCTCAAAAGTCCGTTTTACAGAGTTTGTTCACTAACAATTAGCATAAATGTGGGAAATACTGAACTGTGGGGATTTAAAACGCGGCCTAAGAAAAGCCTGTGTGCCTGGGACAAAGTCGACAGCTGAGGCATGAGCTTAAATCAAAAGCTTATCTTTCTTTTTCAACATAAGAAAATGACCATCGAGGTGATCACATTTAAAGTATGCATTTTAGTGATGAGTGAGTGCCTCTCAAAGGTGTTGTGTGGCTGAGGAGGCAGTCACAGGCCAGGCAACCTCGTCCCATACCTGTCGGTTGTTCAAAGCTGCTCCCCACTCCCCCCATAGACCAGTGGATCGGACGGAGCATACTAGTGCACGCACAGGGTCCCTGAGAGCTCTGCGGGTGTCGCCCCCTACACCAGGGACTCGCACACGGCCGGCAGGGAGTCCGAGTCTTGGCTGTGCATGGAGCTCAGCCCCGTGTCCGAGTCCTCGTCGTGCCCCTCCGGGCTGCTTTTGCACAGCTCCTTTCCCTCCTCAGCCCAAACCTCCGGACTGTCCTCGGGTGTCCGTGTGTCCTCCGGGTCGCTGCCTCCCTCCGGGACCTCTGTCCTGGGGCACTCCTCGCTGCCCCCCACCTCCAGGGCGGCCAGGCCGGCCAGCAGCCTACGCAGCTCCTGCTCCTTGTCCTCCAACACCTGCTGGCTGCGCCCCAGGTCGCCCCGGAGGGCTTCAAGGTCCGTGTTGAGCCGCAGCCCGATATAGAGGCTGGTGCTTAGCTCCGTGGTCACCCGCTCCCTCTCCATGAGGAGATCGCTGCCCCCCAGCTCGAGACAGCGCCCCTCACTGTCCGCGGAGCTGCCCTTGGCCTCCCTGGCTTAGAGCTCCCCCTTCGTCCGCTCCATCCACCGGTGGTTCAGCTTCTCCTGGATCTCCGCGGCGATCTGCTCCACGAGCTGCTCCTGGCAGGCCAGCTCCTCCTGCAGCCCCAGCACCTCGTCGTACTGCTGGGCAGTCAAATTGCAGTTACCTTGCAGTTCAAAAAGGCTTTATTTAGATGGTGCAGCAGGTGTAGTGACACTGGGGCCCAAAGCTCTAGGAGCCCCTCTAAACGCCAACTATTGCAATATTTTACTACTAAACAGGCAGTCACAAGTGCTCTACAACATAGCTTAAACACATTAACAAAGCCAATAGCTCTGGCAAAACACTTATAAGGTCCCAAAGGCGAGACCTATTGGCTATGCCAATGCTTGTTACACATACTCCCAGTCAGGATGTAAATGACAAACGTTGTTAGTGATGGCCCATTACAAAGTGGCTTACCGCTGCTCATTTTTTATCACTTAAAACAAAGCATGATGCTTCTCTTGGCCAGAGCCTTGTGTCCCCCTCTAAGATCACTTAAGGCCCCCCAGGGGGGCCCGCACCCCAGTTTGAAGACCTAGGTTTGAAGACCATAGGTCTTCAAACCGCAGTTTGAAGACCTATGGTCTAGAAATTGGTCAGGGAATTCACCCTTTTCTTAGTGTTTGTGAGACTGGGGTGAGTTAGGCAAAACCATAGATAAGTTTGGAGGATTACCTATAGGTCCAGGAATGAGAGCATACTGGGTTAACTATTTGAGGTTATGAAGACTTATTCGTAGCTTGAATGTGTCTCTTCAGGTTTAGTTTTGAGTTGAGAAGTAGAACCCAGTTTGGACATCTGCTGACTTTTATGTTTCAAGCCACAGTAGGCCAATTGCTGGGTCAGGTTTGGGAGTGGGTGGTGGGGAGAGGGGTGAGGGGGTGGGTAAGTATAATCAATTGGGTTTTTGAAGCACTGGATTTGAGATGCTTTTGCTTTATGAATAGTCTGTAATTCGTATTTTATCTTGGAGATGGATTAAGAGGAGTCAAACTTGAGATAAATTTGGTGTCCTGCTTATTGGTGAAATGAGAGATAAATATCCTTAACTAGTTCACCCAGGTGTTCAACATAGAAATTTAATAATATAGGTGCTACGTCAGAACCCTGAGGGGAAAAGCAAGGGATAGGGGTGGAATTAAAAAATGATGGGCCTTATTGGCCCAGCTGCAAGTTTGAGGGGTGTAACAGTTATTACTGGAGGTCGTACGGTCCTTGCTGTAGCCTCTACCTCCTGGACTTTGTCATGGGCCGAAATAACTGTCTTTGATGAATAGGGCTTATGATGCCACCTATGTTTGCATATTGTCTGTGAAAAGGAGATATGTCAGTTTCAAAGTGCAATGGGCTTGGTCAATCCTCTCTTTTTTCCCTTGTATATACTTTCAAATGCTTCAAATCTTGAACTGGTACTTCAAGCCTGAAATATAAATATCTAACGGGGGGGTTTAGGCATAAACAAACACACAGTTACTCCCCAGCTTCAGTCTCCTTCAATCGCAACACCTTATATCAGCCAACTATAAGCATTTAAACTCTTATTTTATGATGTAAGGTCTCTGAATGTCCTTGGTCAAAAGTACCTCATTTTGTATCGCAATTAAGATCCAACCATAATTAAACATTTGGCTTGATGTCCAGCCAAAAACATTCAAGCAAAGGAACAAAACAAAATGTACCCTACGGGCTTTAGCAGATATATACTGCACACATTCCTGGACAGGATTGGTTGCAGTGCCAGCATTTTCACACTTTCTTGCAAAGGCAACCAGACTTTGCATAGTTTTCTGCAAACAGACAAGCATTTCTCTCATCGTTGGGGAATCTGCATAAAGCTACGTCCTGCAACTCAAATTTCAAACCATGCTGGTGTTGCTGCTTTATACGCGGTTTCTGACCTACACTGTCCCTCAGGGTAGTTTGTCCAGACATTAGGCTTTGATGCCTCAATGTCCTACAGAATGTTTTGAAATTTTGCCAGTGGCCTTTTCATTAAATGTTTAGGTCGAGCGTAGACAGCGCTTGCACTGTCGCTTAGCGACCTTTTGTATATACTTTGTGGAGTTCCAACTCCACCGATTGCTTGCCTTAGCTTTTCATTTGTCTATGTCAGGGCCCTTTAAAAATCCTTGCTTGCTAGTGGTCAGTCCTGCCTCTTTGTCCCTCCTATTTCTCTTCCGTTCCTCCCACGCAGGGACTAAGAACTGCCTCATTACGCTATGGTTCTTTATCTGTTCTTTGGGGGACTATTTTTTTCCTGGTTTCCTGTTCTGTTATTATTTGCCCGTGTTCAACTTCAGCGCCATAGCTGCTTACATTTTACTATAGCATTTCTCCATCTCACCTCCTCTTAATGCCACAGTTCTGTTAGTGCTGCCCCTGCGCCATGCCTGGGGCTCCTTTGCTTATGTGTTTGTTTTTTAGCCTTTTTGCAGTATCCAAACCACACCACAGAATTCCACATCATGCCACAAAATTCAACAGCACACCACTTAATTAAACTCCACAACACGAGATACCAATTCACATAAGTACACTCCACACTCAATACCACATAGTTACTATCCACAAAAATCCACTCCGCACCACACTATTTGTCAATTCTGTGCAGCTCTCAACCCTATCTATCCACCATGCCACATAATTCCACTACACATATCCACTTCACACCACACAATTCCACTCCACACCACACAATTCCACAACTAACAATTACAATACAACCCACATAATTCCACTCTACAACACATACATCGACTACACTCTAAACCAAAACACATAGGGAAAAAAACATTGTCATTGACAGCGTCAATAGCTCTAACTTCCGCAAATGCGAGACCTATTGCATTTCAAATGCCTGTTTGTTTTATGTTTATGGTACGTTTAATACTCTTATTCATGGAATTTGTTTCAGTAATATGGATGTTGTTTTTCATTCAGGACATGCGCATAATTTCACTCTTCACACTTTTGTTTGCATCAGGCGTGCTGTGCCACACCATTGTGACTCACACTCTGGGCAAGGACTTACCAAATGCTAATTATTTATTTGTGGTTACATGTTTATTTATAACAATTGTTTTACCAACTATTCTTGTGATTAATTAATCTGAATACATTTTCAGATTTTTCTCTGGCTAGGGGACTTCAAGTTAACTCTGCGAAAAACTGCAATTATGGTTTTTAATACCCCTTGATTACTTGAGGATTAGACTGACTTCTAAGGGGATCTGGCCTAACCAGATTCTGAGGAGTGCTGTACCACTGAAACACAAAGCAAAGGTAACCTAGGGATTTACAAGGAAGACCGACTCGCATGCCATTTCATTCGCACTTAAATTTTATAAATCTCAGACGCAATCGGCAGCTCTGTCTGATTTGGAAATATGGATGACATGCAAAACGGGGAAAGACAGAGGTAGTGAAAAATGTTATCTGAAAAAACTATGAAGTTAACCATTGAGCAGCCCCTCTATACTCCTCTATTCCACTGACCATTGTTGTAGGTATTAGGAATATCGGCCACATAGCAAAACGTAGCTGCTTATGTATTGGCTTAGACTCTGGTCCAACATTACTCTAGGGCACTATAGATTAGTGTAACCAGAGATTCTTGGAACAATCCTGACCTCATAACAGCCCCATTGTCTGAGAATTAATTAAAAAAAACATTACGAGATGGTGGAAATAAACCGACTGTTGGATACCATTCACTGCAGAACTACAGAGAATTTATTAGTAAATAAACTCATCCCTTTGTTCGAACCGTATCTCGATTATTTTGAGTCACAGCTTGCTAAATCATTTTATTGGAAGTTTAGGTGGGCACTTTGCCCCTGGCAACCTTTATTGCTAAGTGTCTTGTAAAAGTATTACTCACATCTTATTGTTGCCATTGCAAAGAAATCATCTTTCAGGTAGCAAGCACGCCACAACTATGACCTGCAGGAGTAGTAATGGGTGAAGGGATCTGTGGTCCACTCCTACCTTGACCATCTACATACACAAGATTCATATAAAAACAAACCTTGGCTAAGCTTTAACTTTCTCTTCATGTCTTTTTCTCACTTAGAATTCTGACAAAAATTGTGCGTGTGCCAGGTGAACCTTTATTAACGCCTCTCCATACAGCCCGCTAAGGCTCGGGGTGACTCGCCTTTCATGCTCCTGTAGCTCTAAATCTACCTCCTTCTAGTGTGTAGTAGTATGTTGTGTAGGTGTCTCAGGATGTCTTGTTGATCCAAACGTCAGAAAGTATGAGAATAACTACATTTGAAAACTGGTGTAAAAAATCCTTTGACAGGCTTCTAAGTTCCGTCAAAAGCACTTCCAGAAAGACTAAGGACCTTAGTATTTTGTGGACAGGGTACTCCATCAAAACGTGATAGATGTCTTGTCCACCCTCATGTACAGTGCAGTAACTGTAATGCACTTGTAATACTGCAGAAGGAATATCCACCACGTTTTGACAAAGGATAAAGGTGGCAAGCAGTCCACAATTATGGGCAATGTGTACTGGAGTCAGTAACGGCACAGTGGCTCAAATCTAATTTAGAATCAACATCAGTCTTGGGTTTTGATACTTCTTTGGTTGAGAACTATTAGAAAGAATTTTCACATTTGATCGTACTATTTGAAAGACTGCATAGCTGGTCAAGTAATGGGCCATGGAAAGTATATATCAATTCACAGACATTTAAAGTCACAGTCTAACTATTAACTGACTGCTCCACTTCAGTCCGTTTCCCAGAACTTCAAACTAGCATGGTATAAAGTGTAATCAAGTTGGAAAACACAGGCCTGCCTGAGATGGGTACTAGGGGCAGTAGTAGCAACTCGCCTACCTTTTTCATTCATGAGTGCACAGACTGCATCAATGATATTGTTGATCCTTTTTTCTGTTGCAGGAATGTGGTTGGAAAAGTGCTGATCCTGCAGCCTTGCAACATCCTCCACAACAGATGAAATAGAGGCTTTTACTTCTACAGTAGTATGATCATCGATATCGGGCAACTCAAAGTTGAGGAAGGACATCAGTCTTCCTGTGATAGTCTTGACAATAGACAACATTTTCTGTTGCCAGCTGGATCAGATGGATAGCCAACATCTACCATGTATGAGTTTCTACGAGCTGCATTATATGTTTGAAGTAGCCAGTCATTTTTATGCACTCCACCCATGTACTTGTTGTAAATAAGTATACTTTTGGGCTTGTGCACTTCTGCAAACCGACCACAAACCATGACAGAAGTGCTCTCATCATTCATGGCAGTGATCACTTGTACTTCCGGCCCGCCCGAGAATTTCACAATGCACTTCTCTGGCCTTTTCAGAGCTTCTTACAGACAAGCTCCTGAGGGAATCCTTTGCAAGTACTTCGAATTGTACCTTAAGCCAAAGTGCCAGTGCGTGTTGTCCTGCTTGCTGAATAGCTGTACTCCTTTAGAGAAATTGTCTACATAAAGGTTATTACATTTATGAAGGAGTGATTGTGAAATCTCCAAGATAATGTTTTGACTAATTCCTAATATGGAATGGCAACCTGCAGGATTTATACCCGAGCTCTTTGTAGTATGCGTTCGTGGACTGTGTACATAACCAGTAGTGCTCTTGCACAACATGTACAGCTTGATGCTGTAACTAACTTTTGCTTGGTGTGTATTGCCTGAAGATCAGCTGCCCTTTGTATAGGATTGACGATTTGTCAACTGCTATATTGTTCCGTAGTGTGTAAACATCTAGAAACTTGGTAGACAAATGTCCACAACAGGACAAATTTAGAATAAACAGTCGTGGTCTGCATTGGCTCATGGCAATGCTGCAGAATTATCATAGAAATGCAGCATACACTGTAGAATCAAGATACAATCTCTGGTATGACCATTGATAAACTGCGTGTTTTCCCAAACCCATGGCCTGATGATTGCCCGCCCCTCGTCCCAAAAATATGAATTGAGTCTCAAAAAACAGAGATTGCCATAGTAGTCCCTGGCACTAAAGGGAACTGCTTCGTGTGTGGATGTGATCCTTGTGAAAGAGCAGAATGTCGTCACTCACAGTGAAGTTAGCCAATGGCTGGAGTGGACTTACCCATTGCCCCATGCTATATGCTGTAGTGTGCTGAAAGCAAATGTGTATCACATAACAGTAGACAAATTGATGAAGAGGGCTAGCTTAAATTTGAATGCTGAATATTTTTCATTTGTGGGGCTGGTTGGAGGGGGTGGATGATGCCCCCCGCCCCCCAAAAAAAAGGCTTCTGTGGTGTCTTGTGGGGATACCTGTTTGCGGAACGTGGCCCCACCAAGCAGGACATTTTTTTTGAGAGGCACTGCAGGAAAGGGGAGTCTCTCCCAGTTCTGGTGACCCATGCTGTGGGGTTTGAGGCTAATTCCACCAGCCATGCCTAGCACTGCTCACTTGCTATTGGTGCCCTGTCATGCATAGTGGTGGGCTATGATGCAGAAGTGGTTCCATCTTGGCCACTGGTATTTTTTTTGTTTTTTTTTAGATGAGGACCCCTCTGGTGCAAGTACCACAGGTTCCCTAAAGTGCCCCATGGAGGAGGAGTTCAGGTCCTCCACATTTCGGAGGTAGTGCAAAGGATGTGAACATCTCATCCTTGTTATCTAAGGGGTTAATCCTCCACAAGTATTCCGCTACACAACGTTCTATAACTAGCTTAAGGGGGCTGGGATAAACAAATTCACTGTTAATCCTTGGCTTTAGTTTATATCAACCGCATAACCATGTGTCAACCATCAGTTCATGGTTGAACTTGTGTTTTATGATTTAAGTTCATCAGGGTTTGGTACTGATAGAGAAAGAGTACAGGCAAATTATGCTGAGATGCATTCACTGAGGATGTAGCCCAGTGGTTCTTAATCTGTGGTCCGTGGACCCCTTGAGGTATCCAAAGCCTACTCAGGGGTACACGACTGCTTAAAAAATTAAATAGTATTAACAGATTAATAAAGTGTATTTAAATAAAAAAGCAAAATCTAAAGTGGAACATTTGAAAACTTTCTGTAAATATCAAGGAATTCGAAATTGGAGGACAAAAATTGCTAGTATCCTCAGATTGATTTTTGGGAGCAGTGCACGTGCATCAAATAGATTACAGTATGGACAATGAATGGCTGACATTGAGTTTAGGAAAGCTCCAATCTTCCCATTAACATTTTTTTTTTCTTTTTTAATATATGCTTCTGAATTAAATTAAATATTTCATTGTTTGTTTTGTTTGTTTCATGAGTGCGAGTGCCAGACTTACTTTGGCCCAGCTGTGAAACCTAGCTAGTCTTTCTATCACTCATTTTGACCTCCAGGATGTAGGTTGAGTTCCTTAGAGTTTATACAATGGGAAAATGGCAAGTCATTCATCTCTGCAGCTTTAGGGGAAAATTGAGCCATTCCTAACATATTCTGGAGTCCGCCTCACCTGCTGTAATTGGATTTCTAAAAAGTGGGGGCAATTAGATGTTCTTTCAGTATGGAAGGAATACCAGTGATTAGGAGAGAATGTTTGTGTTAAAGGTCCTAAAATAAAAGTTTATGTAAGGGTAATGGTGAATGGTGAACACACAAAATCCATTTTAACCCAAAAAAGTACCTCTGTGATCTTCTCATCTGGAGTACACACACCTTCCTTGTATTGTTGTTTGCGTCTCCCCTGCAGGCTGTAGGGTGGCAGAAACTAATGCTGAAGTAGAGGGTTGGTTTTACTCTAGCCAGGACTCATGGTCATGGAAGAAGTCCTCTTAAAGTCTACACTGTGGTTTGGGGTGAACTTAGTGCTGTGACTAGACAAGCCTTGCTGAGCTGCAGCCTTCAGGGTTACCTGGACAGGTAAGCGAGGAGCTCTTCATACTGCATTGGTTCAGCCTGGAAGTGCAAACAAACTGTTTGTAGACTTGTGCCCTTGATTGTTGAACTTTCTTTCTCTCCGTGCCTAAGACTGGGCACAGCAGGAATTCTTTCATCAGGGTTTTTTTGCGCTGTCTACCTTTTAATATTCACTGAACTTGCCAGTTTCCTACATGTTGCAGTTCTATTTCCATATTTATGGTCCCTGGCCAGTCAATAGTCTGAGGCAGTCTGTAGCTGAACCCCCAGGTTCAGTTTGCAACCCTCGATTAAACTGATGTCTGGCAAACTAGGTAACAGGAAAGGTGGCACGAGTTGTTCAGTCTGTAATAGGACATACCATGTCCCTTGATAAGACTGAATACACCAAAGCACCTTTCAACACAGAGTAAACATGACAAAATACCATATAAATGAGTGTGTACCGCTATAGTTACATGTATGGTCTGTAGTGCACGCCACACACGGTTGTACGAAATGCAGTACCCAAGGACCCCTAAGCACAGCTTCCATCCCACTCCTCTCCTAATTTAGGATTAGGCTACAGTCCTGCGTCTCCAACGCATAACTCATGAGCTACTAGTAGCTCTTCAGCCACCTGCAAGTAGCTCGCGTGTGTGCAAGCCACCCTAATACATTAGACGCTTTTGAATGGACGTCATTTTGGGATTGCCAGGGGTCGCTGTAGCGACCCCCGACTTGCCCCTTGTGACCCCTGGCACAGCTCTTGCGACCCCTGGCCTCAGAGGTGGCAAAATCAGTGCCTGGAACACAGGGCCTGCTCTTCCAAATGGACGCTGGTTGAAGCTTCACTTGCCTGGTTTCTGTCAATTCCTTATTATACAAATAGTGAATAATATTATTCACTGTTAGTGTAATAAAAAAATGGAGTACATTAGCTGGAATAGGACCCTATCTGGAAGCTAAGGTAAGTAAAAAATGCTTTTACATGTATGTTGTATGCATGCTTGCAGGTGAGAGTGTGTTTATGTGCGTGAGAGTGTATGAATGTGTTAGTATGTGTAAGATGCCCATGAGCTTTTGGCTATTTAAATTAATATATGTATACTAAAGCTGAAAGCCTGTATTCAAGACGAAAATGTGTGTATTTTCAGAACTCAGCTGCTGCTGTTTGGAGAAAAATGGTTGAATTTCTAGTTTAATGTCCAACTCAACCATTCCAACCACTGAGCTGTGTAACAATAAACATAGTTTATTTCAGCGCCAATATACCCTTTTGGGTGAACAAGCACTTTAGAAATACATATGTTCTGTTATATAAAATGATGTGGTGGTGGGAGACTTATTATTGCCTTGGTACATTTCAGCTCTGGCTGTTATGTATTACCCTGATAGAGGCATTCCAGGTTAATTTTTTACATTACTGCTGGCAGCCCTGTCTGATGCACTTAGGCGATCGCTGATGAAAATCTTGCATGGGAGGGCCACTAATGTAAGCTTATCCGATGTGGTCACTATTAAAACACTAATAATATTAGTAACCTGGATGATTTTAATTAAATATAAGTAGATCTTATTACAGAAAAGGTTGGAGACCTAACGTCCCATTCCCTCTGTAAAGATTTTAATCTGTTTTGTGTCCCTCTGCCCTGCACCCCATCCTGCTTTGTTCAATGTCATCATTATTTTTGCATTTATTTTGATGCAAGCATTCTGAATGTTACCCTCTGTTCTGAATCTAATGCTGCACTGTCTCCCACAGAAAAGCCCCCTTGTATGACAACTGTTTCCTGCATGCTCCAGATGGGGAGCCCTTGTGTACCTGCGATCGCAAGAAAGCCCAGTGGTACGTGGACAAGGGCATTGGAGGTAAGTACCTGCGCATTCTTTGGTTTTCTTTCCATTAGGTGGATGTGACTGTCCAAGCCAGCGAGAATGGGTACTTATGCTCTAGAATACAGTTGGTAAAACCCAGAAAAGGGTGCATGAATGAGGGTGAATTTGTTTTCTGGGTTGTAGATTTAAGTCTAAGTTTCAGATTTAAGGAATAGACTTAGCACAGATCAGGGTGAGCTTTCTTGATCAGTTTTCTTCAGCTGGTATTGCTTTAATGTTAATGAACCTAAATTTAATCTGTAAATCAAGTTTTTCCAGTGCAGGCCAGCTAGGGCTGGACCCATGTCAGATTTCAGGTTAACAAATTAATATGTAAGTTTCCTGTTATTTCAGGACATATAGATGGATCTCTTTTGTATATCCTGAGAGTGTGGATGGCTCTGGTCCTCCTAGACCTATGTTCGATACCCCTACTATTATCGGTTGGCACTTTCCCGCCCACCGTTTCTATTGCCTCCTGCAACACTTTTCATTGGTGATTGCAAAGTAGGACAGACTTTTTGTTGGGCTTCTGCTTATAATTTTATTCCTTTCTTGTTGCAGCATCTGAGCATCACTTAAGGCTCTAGATTGCACAGTAGTAATTCTCACTCTCTAAATTCTTAATTTTGCTTGTGTCTTCAAGACATGTCCATGGAGAGGAGGGAGACGGGTTTAGGCCCACAGTTCTACCCTGGGGCTTCCTCCCATCCACTTTGCGAAAATCCAGTATCCTGTGAGCATCCTGCCTGCCTGCTCCTTAGCTTCTCCTTCCCAGGTCTCTGAGCAGCCGCAGTTGCCTGTGAAAAAGAAAGAAGGACCCTGTGAGTATCTCGGCAGCTCCTCAGCGTCCTCCTTTTATAGGACCCTCCTATGAGGGACACCTCCCATTTAGTTGAGTGTTAGAATATCATTAGCAAAGATATTATCTGACAGAAATATCGCTGCATAAATAACGTTTACAAAAATATAGATTTGCTATTACCTCCAGTGAGGTGATGTTTTTGAAAACAATGTTTAGGACGCAGTATATTTTCAGGCAACATTTTGGTACCATACCTCCCTTCTTCCCACCCCCTTTTCTCATCATGCCACAGGAATCGGACTCTCTTCTCAGCAAAGTTTCAGGGACTGATTGGCTAACTAACTCAATGGGTGGTTGTTGAATCTTTCCCGTTAATAGCTTACCCCCCCCCCCCCATCCTCTTTCTGCCTCGTGGCTTTGAAGACATGGTGGCTGCTTCCAGGTATGACTCACCAGTTTTTCTTCCCTCTGGATGGCTTTTGGGGTACCGGGTTCCTGAGATCATATCTGTGGACTGTTGCGTGGCGCATCCAAAATGCAGCGCCATCCCACCTGCAGAAGTCCGCAAACTTGATTGACAGCGCTGATTCTCTGTAGCTCTGGTGACCTTAAGTGAGTTTGCATCTGACAGAGCGCTGGTAACCCTCTGAGTTCACCATGAAGTATCTGAGTGCTTTAATCTGGTACCCAGAGACTGGTATACCTTCTCGCACTTTCCCCCCAAACTTCTGCAAAATTCTTTAAGAGTTGCGTTCTAATTAGAATCAGCCCACAGCCTTAGGGTTCTTCTTCTAGGCAGGAAGTCCAGGCTCATTGCTGCTCCCTCCCTCCTTTCATCTGGCTTCTTAGCCCTTTATAGTCTTGGATGTCCAGTGAGTCTAGGGATATCGAGCTCGATGTACTAAGTTTCCTGTTTGCATTTCTTAAATAGCGACTCCATAGGAATCACTATTTAAGAAATGCATAAGGATATGTACAAAATTTGCGATTCCCTAATGGCGATTCCTACAGATAAGGAATCGCTATTAGGGAATTGCAAATGGGAAATGGCATTGCATTCCCGCCTATGGGCGAAATAGGAAATGGTTTGCATTTACTAAATTACGATTTCCTGATAGGAAGTCGCAATTTGAGAAATGCAAAGCCCAGGGTGCATCTGGGCTTGAGGCCCCCCCTGGAGGCACTCCGAATTTCCTACTGCACATGTAAGTGCACATGTGCACTTCATGTCACAATAAAAAAAAATGCATTTTTAATGCATTTTTTTATTTTTCACATGGTTACCATTGATTTGAAGTCAATGGTAGTTGTATTTCCTAAATGCCCAATTTGCATTTAGGAAATGCTTTGTACATGTGCTTTAGGAATCGCAAATAGGTAATCCCTATTTGTGATTCTTAAATCTCGGTCGCAGTTTGTGATTTCTACCGTATAGAAATCGTAAATTGCAACCGTTTTTGGCCCTTTGTTCATCTGTAAAGGCCTTTAGCATTTTTTTAACTGTCCGAAATAACGATTCGGCCCATTAAGAAATGCTAAATGGCTTCGTACATCTGGACCATCGCTCGTTCACCCCCAAGTGCTATTCACCGGGCAGTGAAGCAGTTCGTTCAGTGTGAGGTCTCCCTCTTTCTAAGGTATCTTCTGGTTTCTAGTATTAATCTTCTTGATTTAGAGTTCTAATGATCACAAGTGTTTCTCTTGTGTTAAATTATCCCAGCAGTTCTTTCTTTCTTCTGTTGCGGTACTTGTGTTGAATATCCTCATCATCATAGGCATAGTTTAGTGCGTTCAGCTTCAGTGGTAGCCAAAGCAAATGGGTAAATACAATGCAATGCAAATATTATTTGGTATCAATAGGTCAAATATGTGTTTCATTGGGTTATTATACTAGATGGACATTTCTGCTCCATTAAAACCACCCACCTCAGTAGCTTACCAATATTATGATCAATATAAATAAAGTATTTGGCTTGGAACATTCCCTTTACCTGCTAAGTAGCAAATGTCCGTCCACTTCATCCTTCCTTGGTTGCCTTGGTAAGCCTGAATTCAGGCTTCGTCTGCACCTGAGCGGCCCATACAAGAGAAGCTACTAGGTTTCGGGGAAACAAAAAGTGCATTTAATTATATTAAACACATTTTTTACATGCATCATAGTCAGCCTCTTTTAATTTCTCTTTAGAAGAGATTACTGGTTGTCAGCTTAAAGCGTGTTCTTGCCAAAGATCTGACGTTTCATCTAAAAAAAAAAAACCACAATCTGATTGGCTATTCCTACTAGCTGGTGGCATACACATTTAATCGCGATATGCCTGGTATAACGGAAGATTTGTGTTCTGTCTACGCCCTATTCTACATGTTACTGCTTCGCTTGCTTAAGTGGTGATGTGCGAGTGGAGTGTTTTAAATGTTGATTGTCAGTCAGTTGACAATCAGTTAGGTCTGGAGGCTAAGCAGATAATTTGCATATGATGGTGGATGTTGATTGTTTTGACGTCTGATGGTGGGTATTTTGGCGTATGGCAGTATGTGTGACATATGACATTGACTTTATAAGCTTATGAAAGCTGGTGTATTGGAGTATGGTGATGGGTGCGCTGTCATATGCTGTAGGCTGTGTGGATGTGCAATGGTTGGTGTGTTGGCATATGAATATACCTTTGTAGGTGTATGGTGGTATGTGTAGTGGCCAATGATGGCGGTTGTTTGATATGAGGTGGGTGTGTGGACCTATATTGTAGAATTCTTGTGTTGACACCTGATGGTGGATGTGTTTGTGTATGATGTTTGTGTGGACAGATGATGGATGTGTTGACATAGGACATTATGTGGGTTGGCATATGACAGTGGGTTTGCTGGCACAAGACAGTGTGTGTGTGCTAGCATATGATGTAGCTTTTGTGGATTTATAATGGTTGGTGTGGTGGTGTTGATGTTGTTTCTGTGGTGGTGGGTGTATTGACCTATGATGGTGGTTGTGTGCATAAATGAAGTAGGTGAGTGGATGTGTGATACTGTTTTTTTCGATGTATGTTTGTGGGTGTTTTGTAATATGTTGTAGTCTGTTTGGAATATGATGGTAGGTGTGTTGGTGTATGATGTTGGTTGGGTGGGCTATGGTTCGGGTGTGCGCCCTGCCTTTATGCCTTGTTTCCGAGTGCCTGCCTTGCCTGTCCCTTGCAGCCTCTCTGTGACCCCATACCTCCTCTGTGTACCCACCTCTTATCCTACATCACCCGTTTCCCCAGCCTCTCTACCACCTCTGTGTACCCCCCTCCTCTGCAACCAGAGTGTTCTTGCCTTTCCTTCCCCTGGTGTTCCTCTTTGTGCCTCTCTGAACCCCATGCAGCCTCTGTGTGCAGTGTTCCACCTTGTTTTGTGTCTGCAGCCCACACATGTGCCTTTAGCATCCAATGCATGTCCTATCTGTTCCCCCTGCAGCCCCTCAGTGAGGTTCTGCCCCTCTGCAACCCCTACTTGCTATTTCGCAACCCATTAGCTCCCATTGTGATGCATCAGGCCAGCCTCTGGGTTGTCTGTGGCCTGTCTCTTGGTTGTCTTTGGTATCATCTGGCTTATTCTCCTTGCTCTGCCTTTGATTGGTGCTTTTCTGGTGGTTGTCTTATGCTTGCTTCCTCCCCTTCTCTCTGCTCCTAGTGATGTTTACCTACTTCTGTTTGAACTTAAAAATCGTGTTTCAGTATCATTCCATTTTGTGTCTTTTTTTCATCTAATTCGTTACGGATTTTGAATCTATTCTATTTTTGGGGAATTGGAAAATCCTAAGGAAAAGAGCCAAGCGGTGAATGATAAAACACCCCATGACTTCTTTCTTCATTTGCACCCTACAGAGCTGATTAGCAGCGAGCCGTTCATCGTGAAACTGCGCTTCGAGCCGTCTGGACGCCCGGAGTCC
Organism: Calotriton arnoldi; assembly: GCA_963921515.1. NCBI lineage: Eukaryota > Metazoa > Chordata > Amphibia > Caudata > Salamandridae > Calotriton > Calotriton arnoldi. Next base: position 252,458 of record CAWUFW010014686.1, on the reverse strand, counting down.
CAGATAGACTACTACCTGACGGTCAAGGAGAACCTCTGCGTGGTGTGCGGCGCGAGAGAGTCCTACATCAGGTGGGTACATATGGTGAACGGTTCCTTCCAGTTGGAGTCGAGCTATGTTGAGCGTTTTAGGTAGTTCAGATATAGGAAGTGTTATCTAACCATTGAATATAATATAATATAATAAGGTCCTGGCTGGTTTCAGTTCCTCCCTCTTCCAGACTTAAAAAGAACTGAGATGCTCTTTTGGGTGTGAGTGATGTGTGCAACGGTATGGATTGTGATCTAAAGGGTGAACACCTGTCAGTCCAACACTGAACACCCTCTGGCCTCCTTCTACCTTGCAATGTCCCTTTGAATAAAAACATTTTTGGTCTATCAGCATTGTCATCTTTGTGGACAATGTCAACAGCGGAGGCAGTTCCCGTTTCTGGACTTTGCATGATTACATTTTAGGCAATTCCTGCCCTTGATCACCAGCATTGAATATGGGAACTTTGTTCCCAAGAGTTAAGAACCCGTGGAGCCAATTGAGTTATGGACCTTGTGTGTGTCATCCGAGAGGCCTAGGACTACTCCAGGTGAATACCATATTGTAAAACACATTTTTGTGATTAAATGTAAGTTTTGGAATAGTGCATGCACCAGACAATCTCAGGCCTTTACTTTCAGTAGGAAAACATCCACTGTACTAGATGCAGATCATGTCCCTATAGTGATCTAAACACACTTCAGCAACCGTGCAGGCATCTGTGGTGAGATTCCAGCCCAGACTGAAGGCACAAGCTGTTGGTGTGAAATGAAGATTTCCAACATAGAACATTCAACTTTGCTTCATGCCAGGGTGGCTCGTTTGTCTTTACTAGTTGTTATTAAATTTGGACTAACCTATTATAGCCCAACAAGAGGTTTTTCTTCACTCTAGTGGTGCGAGTGTCCCTTTACCTTTAAAGTAGACACTTTTGATGCACCTGGTGTGTTTGATCATCTCTTCTATAACACCCTAGATGTGTATGTCTGCGATGGGTATTGCAGCACTCTGAACCATCCTTCAAGATAGATCAGCAGGTTTTGGTGCATACGGCAGACGGACTTTTATTCTGCAAATAACTTGTAGTTGTCTTGCGATCCTCTAAGGTGTCCTCTGTGTCTCCTGGTTTAGTTGGTTATCCACTGTTTCATGCGCAGTTTCTTCATAATATTACACAAGGACTAATTTGTGTGATTAATTTTGATAGCTGCATTTTTAAACCTTTTGTAGCTGACAGTCTGCTTTGATTTAGAATTGTGACTCTATTTGAAAGGGAAAGAAGGGATCACTTCTTGCTTTGCTTCTCTTTTGTGTTCTATTTTTTTTTTTATTAGGTTTTGTTGTAGACAAGACAAACAAAAAATGATAGTGTTGGTATATATAATGAAATAGTGCAAACATAATAAATATTGCCATAACAGTATGAATATACCAAGAGTTTACCATTGTCATAAAAACAGTAAATTATAAGAATTGGAAAACGAGACAAACGAGGCTACTCCTCAAAACATTAGTTATACAATATCACTAATAAAAGCAAACAGTGTTATTAAATATTTTATAAATGAGTATTAATATAATCCTCAATTGGCTTCCATAACTGTTGAAATGATGACGTAGTTTTTAATGGTCCCTTGAAAGATAATTGGGCACCCGATCTAATAAAAGTGACATATGACCACCATGCTTGGATTGATATTGCTTCAGATGATTTCCATTTGGAAGTAATGGATTTAACAGTAATGGAAATAAGAAGATTAAAAAGCTTAGACTGGGACTCCAATAAGGTGGATGATAGAACGTAAGATTTACCAATAAGTATGTTATATGTGAGAGCCTCAGAAATAGGGAGTATTTTAACAATGATATCCAAAACATTCTTCCGGAATTGAAATATTGCATTACATTCAAAAAGCATATGCTTCAAAGAACCATCATAACATTTGCAATTCCAACAAAGTGGGGAGTCTATAAGTTTAGCTTTGAATAACTTATGAGTCCATAGACAATTGAACAAAATAAAGGCGTTGGTTTGAGAAAGAGATACAGGAAACCATCCTGAAATATTGATGGTCCATATTTGTCTCCACTCTTTTAATGAGAAATTCAAAGAAAGTTCTGCATTTCAAAAGGTAGATAAAAAGGTAAGGTTAGTAGCATTAATACAATTAAGTTGTTTATAAAATTTGGAGACAGTATGTTGAGAGGCAGAAAAAGCTTTAACCGAATCCAGAGTTTTAATTTAGGGTAGCACATTTGGAAAGGCGTTAAGCAATGTAATACAAAGAAGTTCATATTTAAGAGCTTCGGAATTGGGTAACATGAATCTGGCCTGTAATTCAGAGAAGGATAATAAAGCATCATCTTCATAAATATCCTGGATAAAGAAAATGCCAGCCGATATCCATCGTTTCCAGAATGCAATTGTACGGTTAGATTTTAATGTAGGATTGTGCCAAAGGGAAATCATAGTAGAATCAGAAATACGTGAGGAAAAGGATGCATCAAAATCAGTAATAATCAATTTAGTGGAAGCAATGATGGGGGAGGATTTAAACAAATTATTTGAATTAGATATGGGATGGGAGAGGAAATGGTGACACTAAGTTGGGCTCAATCATTAACCATTTAGGAGAATAGCTGGGGTTCGAGCATGTGAACCAAAGTGAAGCTTGTTTTAAAATAAATGCTTTATGGTACTTGCACAAATCGGGTAAAGCAAATCCGCCATTCAGTTTAGACAATTTAAGTTTAGTATAAGCAATACGAGGGGGTTTGTGGTTCCATATAAATTTTGAAATAAGCTTATCAATTTTTTTGTATATCGAAAGAGGCAATTGTACAGGGATCATAAACAAGGTATAGAAAATAATTGGAGCTAATACCATTTTAATGGTTTCAAGTTTCCCCCACCATGATAAATGTAGTGTGGACCATTGACAAATTTTTTCTGTAATTTTTGTAAATAAAAAGTCACAGTTGAGAGTAACGGGAGTGTTTTAAGGGAAGTGAGAATAGTATACCTAAATATTTAATTTTCTCTTTTTGCCAGATAATTTCAGTATTGTCTAATACTGAAGGTGTGCAGTGAACGTTCAAGGGAAACAATTCTGTTTTATGAGTATTCAAGGTATAACCAGAAACAGCAGAATATTTACGTATAACATCTAATACTGCGGGTAGAGATGTGGCTGGGTTACTAAGATACAATAGGACATCATCTGCATAGGCAGGCGTTTTAAGGTTAACATCAGCTAACACAATTCCTTCAAAATCAACAGAATTTCGAATGTGGCAGAGAAAAGGTTCAATTGCTAATATAAAAAAGAAGAGGTGACAATGGACAACGTTGTCTGCTCCCACTATAAAGAGAAAAGGGACTTGAAAATTGACCATTAATAAAGAGTCGGGCAGAGGGGGAGCCATACAGAGTTGAAATCATTTTTATAAAATTATTACCAAAATTAAAAGGAAGATAGAGTTCGAAAAAGAAATTGCCAGTGAACTTTATCGGATGCTTTCTCCGCGTCCAAAGCTAGGAGGACAGCAGGAGAGGTAAGGGTTAGAGGCCTTATCAATAACATGAAAAAGGAGTCTTGTGTTATTAACAGAGAAACGTTTTGACATAAAACCAGATTAATCTATATGAATAAGGGATGACAAAACTCGAGCTAATCTGGTAGCTAGGATTTTTGCAAAAATTTTACAATCCTGATTTATGAGAGAAATCGGCCTGTAATTCGAAACTTTGGTTTGGTCTTTATCTGGTTTAGGTAAAACTATAATCAACGCTTCTGTAAAAGAGCCATTGAGTAAACCAGATTGAGTAAATGTAGTGAATAAATGATGTAGGTGAGGAGTGAGAATGTCTGCAAAAGCTTTATAAAATTCTGCAGGAATGCCATCAGGGCCAGGAGATTTTAGAGGCTTAAGCGACTGAATAACAGATAAAAGTTCATCTTTCGTGATAGGGTTATCTAATTTGGTTTTATCAGGTTGAGAGAGTTGTGGTAAATTGGCAGAAGTTAAAAAATTATCATTAATTTGAGAGTCTAGAACATTCGGACTGCTATATTGTGAAGAATAAAATTTAAGAAATTCATCTATAATGTCTGGAGTGGATACAGCAACGGTACCATTATGTCTGTGTATAGCATGAATTTGATTTCTATATTTCTTAATGCGGAGATAGTTAGCTAAACGTTTTCCTGACTTGTTAGCATTAAAAGCGAATTTAGCTTTCTGGTTAGTCTGAATACCCGCTCTTTTAATCAACATTTAATTATATTCGTATCTACATTTTTGCAATGCAGTTTTAAAATCAAGATTTTGGGAAGAAATAAACAATCGTTCAAATTTTGCACTTTGTTTTTCTAAGTGTGACAACATGGTGTTAAACGTCTTATTCTCAAGTGCCATTATAGAAATAACAATTCCTCTTAAATAAGCTTTGAAAGCATCCCATCTTATAATAGGGGGGTAGCATCATCCGAGTTATGTAAAAAGTATTAATGAATAGGTTCTAAAATTGCATCTTTATGAATGTCTTGAAGAACAACATCGACAGTCATACGCCAACGGGAATGAGGCACAGAAAAATTACCAGATTGTAAGTGAAGCGAAATTATTGCATGGTCCGAAACTTCAATAGTAAATCGAGTGATAGACTTCACTAAGTCTCTAGACACTAACAAATAATCTAAGTGTGAGTGAGAGTTGTGGGGATTGGAGAAAAATGTGAATTCTTTCTGGGTGGGGAAATGCAACCTCCAGATGTCAACCAATTTAGTGTTTTTAAATAGCGTTCTAAGGGACTGAAACGCTTTGGGAGGTGTGTATTTAGTTGAGGATAGTCTGTCTAAAAGAGGGTCGCTAATCAAATTAAAGTCGCCCCCCAAAATTAAGGAAACTTTCCCAAGTTGATGAATTTCAGAAGTAATATGAGACCAGAAATTGGGGTCATCTGCTGTTGGTCCATAAATATTAATTAAGTGTAAAATCGTATCTCCAATTTTAACTTTGACTAAAAGAAATCTACCTTCAGAATCAGATTGTTTGCTTAAAACTTGTAGCTGGAGATTTTTGGGAAAAAGGATAGCCACGCCATTCTTTTTACCTTGCGCAGGGGAAGAAATAATCTGACCAACCCACTTTGCATGTGCGTTAAAATGGTGTCATCAATGTGAGTTTCTTGTAATAAACAAATATCCGCTTTTGCCTATTTAAATAATCTAAAATCTTGTATCTTTTAACTGGATGTCGTAGATCTTTGACATTCAATGAAACAACTTTAACTGTAGGAGAACTATCCATACTTTAGGAGGTGAAAGAAGAAGAAGATTAAAGAAAGAGTGGAGGAAATGTATATATACGACAGGAGTATTCTAAGAGACCAAAGAAGTAGCCAAGGGACATAGAGGACAGAAAAAATAGAAAACAAATGTATATACAAAGTACTAAGAACATACATAAACATTGAAGAAACACACACACGTGCATCCAAGAAGAGAGGAGGGTGGTACACCCGTGTTAAAGGACTATCATAAAAATAACAGGAATATTACTGACTTAACATCAAAAATACCTACTAATTACCACACGGATAATAAAACATCAAATAATAATACTATCTAGATAGCTTCAAGATGGAGAATCAAGTGTATCCATAGAGAGAGGAGAATGATTATCCCAAAAAACTTGGAGGTCTTCCGGTCGATGAAAGGATTTGGATATGTCGTCTTTCCAAATACACATGTTGGAAGGATTGAATAGACCATACTTGAAGCCAGAGTTCCTTAGTCGCGCAGGGGTGTGGAATTTAATAAAATATCTACTTGTCCATGGGCAGGTTGCTTCATAAATCTACTTGTCCTGGGGGGCGCTAGAGGGCGCACGGTAAGATGGCTGCGCTGTAGTGCAGCTCCGCCGGCCGACTTGCCAATCCGTGCATCATCCTGCTCCCAAAGCACCATCCGTGCTGTCTAAGCGGAAGCAATTGCTGCGAGAGTACGAGCCGGCTATTTGAGACGTTTCTTCCGGCGTCTATCGGCCGCAATTGAGTAATTTGCTGGCAGTTTGAGCCGCGGAGCGGAGGACAACATGGCGGCCCTGTGAAGTGAGTGGCGGCTGTTGGAGACCCGGGGGTTACCTGCAGGTTGTTGTTTCGCCTGGAAAATCGTCGCTGGACTCTGTGTACTCTGCAGGTACTCGGGGTGAATACAGCTGCCCGAAGAAGAGTGCGTGTAGTGAATCGGGGCTGCGGCTGGGCGCGAGGCGCGGCTCCGTGGTGGGGAAGTGTGCCTGCCCCTGGTGGGAGCTGAGCGGAGCGAGTGAGGCATCTGCGCGTCTCCGGTGTGGCTCCAGGACACAGCGTCGAGCGGCCTTGAGGACTGGGGCAGGGGCAGATCCCGACTCCGCACTCGCCGCAAGACATAGCATTCACGGACCCCTGCTGCGCACACGTGAATGAGCGACTCTGGGGCAAGAGAGCACAGCGGTGTGCGGCCTCCTTCAATGAAATGCAGGCGTGAGGCGCGGAGATCGGGAGGCGCGCATTGCGTCATTGCTGCATCGGATCCCTGCTACTGAACTGCTCTCTGGCAGGGGTGCACAGATCGCTTGGGACAGCATCCGGAGAGTACCTTTTGGCATTGTAAGCTCCTCTGCGCAACACAAGGCACGCAGCAGCTTGGGTGCTCTGAGGTCTGCAGTGAGCAGGGCCTAACTAGCTTTTTATCACATCACAGCCGAAAGTTATTTTTCCTACACTGCGCAGTGGATCAGCGCGTGGTGTCCTGCCCGACCCCTGGCTTGTTATGGACTTGGCGCCTGCCCTGTGCCGCGGGATTGTGAATATTGCACCTCCGACCCACAGATAAGAGGGGGGGTGAGAGGGGTGTGTACACAGAAGGCAACAGTGAAAGTGAGCGCTGACAAGTGGCTAGCCCAACAGACGTGCGCTGCTTAAGGTGTATGATCACGGCTACGCCACACCGAAAATCTCATCATGGGAAAAACGGATGAAAATCAGCCGCGCCTAACTTTTGACCTGCGGAAACCTGGTCGACCACAACAGAGAGCCACTTCTGACTCTGAACTGGACAATCCTACTGACGCTCCATCCTCCCTGGAAAAGACACTGTCTGTCATACAGGCCAGTCTTCAATCCATAGATGGTAAAATCGAGGCCCTCAGTGGCCGTAAGGATCACATGTCTGCCAAGCTAGACAGACACGCTACCAGACTCGGCGAGGCAGAACAACGCATATCGGATGCGGAGGATGGGTCGCAGCATGTGACTTCCAAGTCATTGGATATAGAGAAAGTACTCGCTGTCATCCAAGCCAAAAATGAAGACCTGGAGGCCAGGTCCCGGCGCAACAATCTGCGCATAACGGGCTTGCCGGAATCGACCAATGTGGGCAGGCTGGAGACGTATGTGGAAAATATGCTCCGTGATATATTCGGCGCTGAAAGTCTCTCTCAGCTGCTCATAGTAGAGAGAGCCCATCGCTCCCTGGTGGTTCGTCCTCCCCCGGGGGGCACCACCCAGGCCGATTATTGCACGCCTGCTGAATTATAGGGACCCTGACTCGGTGCTGCGCGTATCCCGTCAGAAAGGTACCATCACTTATCAGGGTAACACAATGGCATTTTACCCTGACTTCACAGCCGCGTTCCAAGCGGCGAGGAAGGAGTACCAGCAGGTGAAGAAAATGTTGATCGCAGAAAATGTGCAGTATGCCATGTTGTCCCGGCCCGGCTGCGCAATGGTTCAGATGACAAGGCCAAGATTTTCGCCAACCCCAAACAGGCCATGGAATATGCAAAAACTCTCTGGCGCAAGAAGCAGTCTGTCCCCGATGCCTCGGACGATGAGGGCTGAGGGCTAAGTTATGCGGAACACTGATCAGGGACTCTCTAAACTGACTGATACACTCACAGAGGCTGTATTTGACAGCATCAATGACCGCATTGGTATCATATATGTCGGGGCAGGGTGCTCCTGCTGAACTGTACCACTATACCTGTATCCTTCCATATAATAGGGGCCTCCGGGGTTGGGGGTGAGATATATTGACAAGATGTGCGGCTCTGGGACTCAATGTTTCACTGTTATAAGAGGTGGGATGCCTTGGGAGCTTTTTTTCACACTGTTTGGCCACCTCCCTGTTTCACCTAGGGAGTATGTTGTGCTCCGGCGTTCCCCAATGGGTGTTCCCCATACTACACTATGTCCACGGTTAACACTTTGTTTTTTTTTGCTTGTTCGCGGGATGGCTTTGGCAAGTTGGGTATGCTAAAGTGGGTGGGGTGAAATGAAACATGGGAACTGGGGTTTGTTGCATGTGATTGGCTCGACGCTAAGGCTATTGTTCGTATGTACCGGTTTGGCTTCGCACAGTTGGGAACTATGCATATCATCGTTCAACACACACAATGTCGACAGATTGAGATAGGTTCTCATGTTTAACGTGGAATGTCCGAGGGCTGAACTCCCCCAAGAAAATTAGAAAGGTGTTTGCTTATGTGGATAGGCATGGGGTTCAGATTGCTCTTCTCCAGGAGACGCACCTGACCAAACGGAGGCCAAGATTGCTCTCAAGTGGGCAGGGTATAAACTCGCTTCTTCATATTCGTCCTATGCGAGAGGGGTCCTAACCCTTATTAAGAGGGGTCTTGTATTCACTCCGATTAAAACGTGCACAGATGATGAGGGGCACTACGCTATTGTGCATAGCAAGCTCGGTATCTCGCTATTAACCATTGTTAATGTATATGGGCCCAACACGGATGAACCTGAACTGTTTGCAAGGATTCTTAATGTACTGCGAGAATGGCCTGAAGCCGAAGTTCTGTGGGGGGGCGATTTCAACACGCGCTTGGACCCTAGCAAGGATAAATCCAGTAAACAAGGTGGGCGCACACCTAGAACCGCCCAATGCGTCAGGGATGGTATGCTCGAACTTGGTCTGGTAGACGCTTGGCGGCTTCGTAATTGTGATGCGCTGGTGGGTACACACGCCTCTGCGAATCACGGGAGTTGGTCCCGTTTGGATTATTGGCTGTTAAGCGAGGGAGCAAATGCTTGGGTAACTGATGTAGTTCCACTTCCTCGCACGCTATCTGACCACAATCCGGTTAAGCTCACGTTACATATTCCAACGAATATCCCGCGCCAGTTCACGTGGAGATTCCGTTCGGAAGCTCTACTAGATCCTATATATGCCAACACTATTAGGGAAGCCATAGTACAGTATTTTGACTTAAATATGGGAACTGTGGACAGCGCTGCGACTTTATGGGAGGCCTTCAAGGTCACTATCAGGGGCACGTGCATTAGCACAACAGCGGGTATTCTAAAAGACAGGGGATAAATCACTAAAATTGAGCATGCACTGTCAGCTTGAAAGAGAGTACGAATCACAGCCCTGTGCACACACAATGTCTCGCATTAAAGATCTGCTATTGGAACATGATGAGATGGCAGAGACCGAGATTCGCTACCTGTCTAGGAGACATGTGGCCCGTGCTTATGGGGAGGGTGGCAGACCGGGCCACAATTTAGCGTCTAAGCTTAAATATCGCGCTGAGCACCAGACCATTACAAAAATCACAGATGCGCAGGGTGAGGGGCACTACACGCCACAGGCCATAGTTGAACAATTTTGCGACTGTTATGCTAGCATGTACACATCGCGTGGGAGTGCGGACCCTCCAGCGCTGGATGAGTATCTATCAGATATCGCATGTGCTTGGTTAGCTAAAGGACACCAAGACTATTTAAGTCAGCTGATTGAAGCATCTGATATCCAAGAGGCAATACGGGCTCTGCTGAATAAAAAGGCTCCAGGGCCAGACGGTCTCACGGCAGAATTTTATAAAGAATACGCAGAGCTCCTGATACCCCATTTACTGGAAATGTATGATGAGGCGCCCGAGACGGGCAGGCTTCCACCGCCGCTCAGACAGGCTCTGATAATAACGTTATTAAAGAAAGATAAGATACCCTCTCATTGCGAGTCATACCGCCCCTTATCACTTATCAATCTGGATGCAAAAATACTGGCAAAAATTCTAGCCTCCAGGCTTCAACCTTTAATGCCGAAATTGGTCTTACCGGATCAATCTTGTTTCATAGCAGAAAGGTCCACGTCCCACAACGTACGCACTATATTTGCGATGTTTCACGTACTAGATCCTGCCCTCCCTGCTGCTGTTATGTTGGATGCAGCGAAAGCATTTGACTCCATCGAATGGAGCTATGTTTCAGATCCTGAAGCGAACGGGTTTCCCAGAGGTTTTTATTGGGTGGGTGCGACTGTTGTACACAGACCCCCTCTGTACGGGTTCGAGTAGGTGGTCTAACGTCGGAGCCATTTCAGATTAGCAGAGGAACTAGACAGGGGTGCCCCCTATCACCACTGCTGTTCTCTATTATGCTGGAGCCACTGGCTTGCATAATCAGACAGCGACATAGAGAAACTGCTCTTAATTTTATGCACCGACCAGTCGGCATCTCTCTCTATGCTGATGACATGGTGCTGTTCATTAGAGAGCCACAACGATATCTAGCACCCGTATTGCGCCAATATATCAGGTTTGGCCTTTTTTCGGGATTGACAATTGATTGGGATAAGTCGGTGATAATACCTCTAACCACAGTCACAGATTCCCCTACCCTGGAATATCCGCTGGTGTGGTCCACTGACCCAGTTAAGTACCTGGGAATCTGGGTGCATCGCGATCCCGAGACAGAAAATTATGGGAGGGAGTAGGTTTTACTGGAGCAACAGGTGGGCAGATGGACGGCACTCCCGCTATCCTTAGCAGATTGTATCGCTCTCATTAAAATGATCGTTTTGCCTCGCTTTCTGTACTTGTTCAGCAACATTCCAATAACATTAACTAAGCACTTTTTCAACACTGTACGTTTGCTATTAGTGCGCTTAATCTGGGGAGGAAAACAAGCTCGGGTGGGATGGAACACACTCACCCTGGATTATGCCAGGGGGGTATTCTGCGTGCCAGATTTATATATGTATTATCTCTGCGCACAGGCGCAGTACGCACATTATTGGTACAACCCTCACGCTTTTACTCCACATGTGGCGGTGGAAGATGGGGATGCACACCTAATTCCTTTAAATTACATCCTCACACATTCCCAGAGAGGCACACCGAAACAAGAAATCAATGCGATAGATACCACCATTGCCGCTTGGCAATCCATCGGTAAGCTTTCAACGAAACTCCCGCTCTATGCTCCAGCGCTCCCTCTAGCTCACCACGCTGCACTCTCGGTGACGCAGGAGGAAGGCCCAATGCGCTCCTTGAGAAGGGCAGGCATAGACAAAATGCAAGACATATTCCCAAATGGGAGATTTATCACAACAGAGGAGCTGCAATACATTCATAACTCATCGCCGCTATTTCGGTTCACACTGCATAGAGTGAAGTTGGCAATAAAAGCGCATTATAGCACATTCCCAGTCGAGCCACCCACCTTGCACTCTCTACAATTGCTTCTGGTTACTCCCACACGTCGCAAGCTAGTCACTAAGCTGTACAGGGCAGTGAGGGTCAAAAAGGTCAATCATGCTGATAAAAGTCTTGCGCGCTGGAACGACAAACTCAATCCTCCGCTAACACAATTAGTGGGAGCACTGCTGCCAAATCACCAGCGCCCTCAAGCCAATGGAAATCTGTGCATTATCCATTTCAAATATATCCATCAGGTGTACCATACACCACTTAAACTACACAAGTTTGGGCTCCGGGATAATAGCAGATGCAAAAGATGCGGAAGGCCAGATGCTGATTTCTGGCACTTGGCCTGGGAGTGCAGGCTAGTGTTTGGGTTTTGGGAAGAAGTGGTGCGGCGCATACAAGCTATGTCAGCGGTCCCTGTGCAGTGTACACCGAAGGTTTGTTTACTGTGCTGCATGCCGCAGTTGAAGGGGGCTGTGGGCAAATTTGTGAGAATTGCATTGCTGATGGTGAAACGCCGGGTGGCGCTGACATGGGAGAGTACTCTGGCCCCACGACCGGACCATTGGGTAAAGGACCTAGTATATTGTAAAGAAAAACTCGAACTCTATGCGGAAGAGCTGCCATCATCTTCCAAACCCAAGGACATTTGGGAACCTCTGCGAAACTATCTGAGCTCACAAGTCCAGCCATTGACATTGAATGATGAAGGTTGATATTAATGTGCATGTATGTTCCTTGGCATAGCATAGTCAATGAAAGACACTAACGTTCCATTAAGCTACGAGATGAGGGATTGGTCAATGTTTGGTATCTGTACTGCCTTGTATGGCATCGCTGCTGTGTTTCTGATTTGAAAATTAATAAAGAGAATTTTTTTTTTTTAAATGGAAAAAAAAAAAAAAAAAATCTACTTGTCCTGTAACAAAATCCACTTGTCCCTTTGGTGCCATGTAGTGTGGCGACAAATTATGGCAGCAATCTCATTATATAAGAGCTCTGATATAGCCTCTCTGATTGTGCCAGGGCTTATACAATAGTAGTGTTTGAATACTTGCAATCCCCTTATGTTGCCACGTTTCCGCAGATCTACATACTGGGGCTGAAGGTAGTGGTAAGCAATATTTCCAGGGTTAGAATGCACTTTTGAGTCTGTGCAAACCTACTAACTTGCATGTTTTAAGGGTTTTCAACAACTCTTCTCTAATCTTTTCCCTTACTGAGAAATGTTGGAAATTTACTCCTGACAATGGCAGACGTAAACCTTCTTCCAGAGTTGGGGAAAAAAGTGGTTGGAGGGAAAGCAAACTTGCAAACACTTTCGCATGCATATTTGCTCAAATATTTTCTAGGAGTACTATTTCTTGTCCTACTTCTGTAAATTCTTGGGAATTCACGAAACCCGTTTAGCTGCACTTAATGCAAGGACATATACCATGGGTGCACTTTTGAGACTTTCTTTAATAATTGGGCCCCTAATTTGGTCTGGCGTTGACCATTACCTTTTACGCTTATTAAAATTCTGTCTCTCTCTCTCTCTCTTTGTATCGGATGGCTTCACTATGAGTGACATCATTCTGCTCTTTCACAAGGAGCATATCAGCGCACAAAGTAGTTTTGTTCAGTGCCAGTAACTACTGTGGCAGTGTGTGCTTTTTGAGACCAAAACAATTTTTGCTTTTGCCAATGTTTGTTATAATGGTGAGGGCCCGGCAGCTCCCACACCAATAAGGTTTTACAAACACCATGCCAAAACAAGTCACACATTGACAAAACTAAAAAGCTGACCACCAATTTCAGACCTACTGGCTTTGCCAATGCTTGTTTATTTTTGTTTCCCATAATCTTATTGAAACTGGTTACACTGATTTTCCACTATGAATATTTTTGGGAAATACTAGCATGCATCAACACATGTTACTACATGATGCTGCAAAGAAATGGTACCTAAAATTTTACAGCAGTTTAGCGATTTTTTTCCTGCTATCATTTATTTTATCAACATTTTATTTTGAAAGCAAAGAATCATCAATCTTGCTTTTAAGCTTCTTCAAATATTTGCATCAAATCAGAGAGCATTCTGGGAGCATTATACGTAGCCTCATATTGCTAAACTTTGAAAACGTGTGTACACATTTTTATATTGGATCCCCTGTCAGTAGTGCAGTCAGAGCTTACAACATTTACTTAGAGCGCTCACCCTTATAATAAAGGCTTTCAATTAATGAACCATGAATACAAGTTTGAACAGCATTAACATATGGACAAAAATATTACCTTAACTGCAGACAGTGCCTTTCCTGATCCATAATGTGGTACTGCAAACTGGCAGCCAAAGGGTTTGTGCTGCAGAGGATTGGGCCTACTTGTCCCAAGGACAAAATACACATAAAAACTTGTTGGCCTTGACCCCAAACAATATGTCCTGGGCGTCAGGCTATAGGAATTCCACATCCCTGGTCGCGGTCTCAAAGCTGCAAAATCTCGTCCCAGCGCCACCGTCTCCTTGGCAAAGTCTTGGTGAATGAAAATCTTCGAGCCATTAACTAGAAGAGAAGGAATTTCACGAGCTGCCTTCCTGATAAGGACAAGGTGATGATGGAATAGAACCTTGAAGATGACTTGCCTGGGTTTAGTTTGGCCTGGTTTACAGTGAGATGGAATACGATGTGCTTTATCTATCTCAAATTTTTCTGAGAACTTTAAATTTAGTAAATTAGGTAATAAGTTTTCTAGATATCGCCTGCAATCATTCCCTTCAATATCTTCAGGCAAATTAAAGATACGTAGGTTATATTGTCTATTTCTGTTTTCTAATTCAAGTAATCTATCACTAATGAAGGGTATTTTTGTAACCATTGGTAATAGCTTATCAGTTTTGGTTATAACATCATGTAGTTTGATCTCGTTATCTGTGACCTTCATTAAGAGACTGGCCATGTCTTTCCGTATATTTTTAATTTCCATGGCAATACTGTCAGTATTTGATCTAACAGCCTTTAATTCCTCCAAAATAGTAATAAGGGAGGGTTTCGACGAATCTACCATTTTTGACTTCACAGGTAGAGGAGAAACTGTCTGTTTAAGCTTATTTGCTGCAGACTTGCTTTCCGTTCTCAATAAAATGAAATAAACACAGGCAAAAGTTGTCAGTTTTACAATAAAAATAGAGATAATTATGTCAAACCAGTGCAGCAGCTAAAACCAGCAGTGGGAGGAGACCAAGGCCAAAGCCGCTCCCTCTCCTAGTGTAGAACTCCGCCTCCCTGACAGGAACTGTGTAGCTAAGCTGAGGGAAGTCTCGGTGGAGGAGAGCTGGAAGCCAGTAGGTCCAGAAATCACCAAATTCGCCGGAAAAACTGGACAAAACAGTGCTGTAGGAGCAGGTGAGCGTTTCTGCTAGCAGGAAAGAGTTAATCCTGCCTTTATCGGCTTAAAATACCTCGTCGTAAGGACGGGTGAGCCAGAGCTGTGCTAACAAGCTGCCATCTTGGTTTGTGCGCTCGCGCGTCTCCTGCTTTGCTTCTCTTAAACCAATTCAAGTGATAGACCTAATGAACAATGATTTATAACAGAGAAGGCCTAGGCCTGGAAGCCTGCATCTAGTTGTTATGTTGAGAGTATCCGGACGACATGGAGTGAGGTAGCACACTAAGTGAAGGAGAAATGTTAATCTGTGCTTTTCAAGTGAACGTTTGTGAATGAACATTGCTGGAAGTTTCTTTTTTATTGTACAGGAAGAATATTGTCCCCCATGAGTACAGGAAGCACTTCCCTATCCAGATGAAGGACCACAATTCCCATGACGTGCTGCTACTCTGCACCGCGTGCCACGCTGTTTCTAACTATTACGACAACATCCTAAAGCAGCGATTGGCTAAGGAGTTTAATGCTCCCATTGGCTGCGAGGAAGGCGTGCGCCTTTTCGAGGACGTGGCACGCCGGCAGGTGCGCTCGGGAGCCAGGGCCTTGCTGCATGCCGAGGGACTGCCCGAGCAGAGGAAAGAGGAGCTGCTGGCAGGGGTCAAGGAGTTCTACAACACAGAGGAGGTGACAACGGAGTTACTGCAGGAAGCAGCTGCCTTGGAAACACGGTATGTTACTTAATAGGGAAAGTGACAATGTTATGAGTAGGGAAAAGTCATAAAACCCCACATTTATCGTGCAGTTTCAGCTACCCTCTCCCCTGAAGGCTGACTTGATGACATTAATTTACCTGTGATTGTACTCATATAGGAAGTGGGTCGTGTTTACAGTGGGTCACCCTTGCTGATCTCTGATTCTACCTGGAAAGACAGTCCATGAAATTGCCCGTTTGTCTCCTAATATCCAACCTTTTCTTTCCATCTGTGCCCACTTATATTTTTCCTGAGCTGCCACTTTCTATATTTTGGGAAAACAGT
This sequence comes from Calotriton arnoldi, assembly GCA_963921515.1. NCBI lineage: Eukaryota > Metazoa > Chordata > Amphibia > Caudata > Salamandridae > Calotriton > Calotriton arnoldi. Next base: position 236,535 of record CAWUFW010014686.1, on the reverse strand, counting down.
ATTGTATATGTTTTATTATGTCTACTGCTTATTTAAGTAAAAGCGTTGTTTGATGGCCTCCTGCAGGTGTAGTCTTCCCAATCAGTTAATGATGTTGTGAGGTAATCAGAGGGACAACCACCTCGCTGAACTAAGACTGAAGTCAAGCCATAATAAGTAGATTTGGACGCACTATCTGCACTGATTTAGGTCATGCACCCTGTAGAAAAAAAAATTACTATCTCTGTTCAACAAACATAAACTATCTCTATTTAACAAACAGAAACCTGTTTCTTGTTGGACTCTGTTCTTAGAAGAGCAGGATTCAGGCAGCACTAGTAACTCCTGTTCCTGGCATGGATTCTTCCATCACAAATGGCACAACAGTCTTCCTCTTTCGTCTTACAGGCCGGTTCTGAAGGGCAAGTGGACCAAGCATGGGCTTCTAATTCTAATAGGAGATCTGCCATGGCACTGGTTGGTAGTACAAGCATATTCCCTAAATATTGCCCACAATGCACATTCCCACGTATATGGTTTTATGTAGTTCCACTCTAAGGGCATCTCTGTAGCTTGTCAGCCATCTTCCGCCCTCCAGGTGCACCCACCACTGCCCATTTCACTTTATGCGTGTTCCAGCGCCTTCCGCTGGCACTTCCCCCAGGATGCCCCCCTGGGCAGAGGTGACCGGGTCTGGAATGGACCCATTCACTAGAAAATGACATGGCAGGAAGCTGGGTCAGTCCGGCCCTACCATGGCAGGAAGCTGGGTCAGTCCGGCCCTACCATGGCAGGAAGCTGGGTCAGTCCGGCCCCACCATGGCAGGAAGCTGGGTCAGTCCGGCCCTACCATGGCAGGAAGCTGGGTCAGTCCGGCCCTTCCATGGCAGGAAGCTGGGTCAGTCCGGCCCTACCATGGCAGGAAGCTGGGTCAGTCTGGCCCTACCGTGGCAGGAAGCCGGGCCAGTCTGGCCCTACCGTGGCAGGAAGCCAGTCCAGTCTGGCCCTACCGTGGCAGAAAGCCGGGTCAGTCTGGCCCTACCATGGCAGAAAGCCGGGCCAGTCCAGGCCTACCTTGGCAGGAAGCCGGGCCAGTCTGGCCCTACCGTGGCAGAAAGCCGGGCCAGTCCGGGCCTACCATGTCAGGAAGCCGGGCCAGTCCTGCCCTACCATGGCAAGAAGCCGGGCCAGTCCGGCCCCACCATGGCAGGAAGCCAGACCAGTCCCGGCCCTACCATGGCAGTAAAACGGGCCAGTCGTGCCCCACCATGGCAGGAAGCTGTGCCAGTCTGGCCCCACCATGGCAGGAAGCTGTGCCAGTCTGGCCCCACCATGGAAGGAAGTTGGGTCAGTCCGACCCCACCGTGGCAGGAAGCCGGGCCAGTCCGGCCCCACCGTGGCAGGAAGCCGGGCCAGTCCAGCCCTACTGTGGCAGTGAAATGGGCCAGTCCGGCCCTACCGTGACAGGAAGCCGGGCCAGTCCGGCCCTACCATGACAGGAAGCCGGGCCAGTCCAGCCCTACCGTGGCAGGAAGCCGGGCCAGTCCAGCCCTACCGTGGCACGAAGTCGGACCAGTCCGGCCCTACCACAGCAGTAAAATGGGCCAGTCCGGCCCTACCATGGCAGTAAAATGGGCCAGTCCGGCCCTACCATGGCAGGAAGCCGGACCAGTCCGGGCCAGTGTGGCCCTACCATGGCCGGAAGCCGGGCCAGTCCGGCCCCACCGTGGCAGGAAGCTGGGCCAGTCCAGCCCTACCGTAGCAGGAAGCCGGGTCTGTCCGGCCCTACCGTAGCAGGAAGCCGGGCCAGTCCGGCCCTACCATAGCAGGAAGCCGGGCCAGTCCGGCCCTACCGTGACAGGAAGCCGGGCCAGTCCAGCCCTACCGTGGCAGGAAGCCGGACCAGTCCGGCCCTACCATGGCAGTAAAATGGGCCAGTCCGGCCCTACCATGGCAGGAAGCCGGGCCAGTCCGCCCCACCATGGCAGGAAGCCGGGCCAGTCCTGCCCCACTGTGGCAGGAAGCCGGGCCAGTCCTGCCCCACCGTGGCAGGAAGCCGGGCCAGTCCTGCCCCACCGTGGCAGGAAGCCGGGCCAGTCCTGCCCCACCGTGGCAGGAAGCCGGGCCAGTCCTGCCCCACCGTGGCAGGAAGCCGGGCCAGTCCTGCCCCACCGTGGCAGGAAGCCGGGCCAGGACGGCCGCACCGTGGCAGGAAGTCGGGCCAGGACGGCCCTACCGTGGCAGGAAGCCGGGCCAGTCCAGCCCTACCGTGGCAGGAAGCCGGGCCAGTCCAGCCCTACCGTGGCAGGAAGCCGGACCAGTCCAGCCCTACCGTGGCAGGAAGCCGGACCAGTCCGGCCCTACCATGGCAGTAAAATGGGCCAATCCGGCCCTACCATGGCAGGAAGCCGGGCCAGTCCGGCCCTACCATGGCAGGAAGCCGGGCCAGTCCTGCCCTACCATTGCAGGAAGCCGGGCCAGTCCGGCCCCACTGTGGCAGGAAGCCGGGCCAGTCCGGCCCCACTGTGGCAGGAAGCCGGGCCAGTCCTGCCCCACCGTGGCAGGAAGCCGGGCCAGTCCTGCCCCCACCGTGGCAGAAAGCCGGGCCAGTCCTGCCCCACCGTGGCAGAAAGCCGGGCCAGTCCTGCCCCACCGTGGCAGGAAGCCGGGCCAGTCCTGCCCCACCGTGGCAGGAAGCCGGGCCAGTCCTGCCCCACCGTGGCAGGAAGCCGGGCCAGTCCTGCCCCACCGTGGCAGGAAGCCGGGCCAGTCCGGCCCTACTGTGGCAGGAAGCCGGGCCAGTCTGGCCCTACCGTGGCAGGAAGCCGGGCCAGTCCGGCCCTACCGTGGCAGGAAGCCGGGCCAGTCCGGCCCCACTGTGGCATGAAGCCGGGCCAGTCCGGCCCCACTGTGGCATGAAGCCGGGCCAGTCCGGCCCTACCGTGGCAGGAAGCCGGGCCAGTCCGGCCCTACCGTGGCAGGAAGCCGGGCCAGTCCGGCCCTACCGCGGCAGGAAGCCGGGCCAGTCCGGCCCTACCGCGGCAGTAAAATGGGCCAGTCCGGCCCTACCGTGGCAGGAAGCCGGGCCAGTCCGGCCCTACCGTGGCAGGAAGCCGGGCCAGTCCGGCCCTACTATGGCAGTAAAATGGGCCAGTCCAGCCCCACCATGGCAGGAAGCCGGGCCAGTCCGGCCCCACCGTGGCAGGAAGCCGGATCAGCCCGGCCCCACCGTGGCAGGAAGCCGAATCAGCCCGGCCCCACCGTGGCAGGAAGCCGGGTCAGCCCGGCCCCACCGTGGCAGGAAGCCGGGCCAGCCCGGCCCCACCGTGGCAGGAAGCCGGGTCAGCCCGGCCCCACCGTGGCAGGAAGTCGGGCCAGCCCGGCCCCACCGTGGCAGGAAGCCGGGCCAGTCCTGCCCCACCGTGGCAAGAAGCCGGGCCAGTCCTGCCCCACCGTGGCAGGAAGCCGGGCCAGTCCTCTCCCACCTTGGCAGGAAGCCGGGCCAGTCCTGCCCCACCATGGCAGGAAGCCGGGCCAGTCCTGCCCCACCATGGCAGGAAGCCGGGTCAGTCTGGCCCAGCTGGGTCAGTCCGGCCCTACCATGGCAGGAAGCTGGGCTAGTCCAGCCCTACCATGGCAGGAAGCTGGGTCAGTCCGGCGCTACCATGGTAGGAAGATGGGTCAGTCCGGCCCTACTCCCTCCTGAGTATATATTGCATGCTCCCTTTGAAGCCCTGGTCTGGCAGGTGGCTTGGGCAGGTTTAGGAGCTGTGCTGTCCTCCAGTCACTAGTGTGAATACTTTTTGAGTTCACTTAAGCCGACTCACACACACAATATTCCACATTCCTCAAGTACCAGAACGAAAATGTTAACTAAAATCAGATTGCAGGTTTCATGATACCTTCGGGTCTAGCTAGCGCTATAAAAAACCTATAAATAAATACATCTTTTGTTTCCAGTTAAACCATTGGATTTGATTTTCATAATATATGCTGCCACCTTACTCAAAATTTAATATTTAGAAAGAATGTCTTTCTTTTGTTTCCTATGAGACATGGGTCTTGCAACAGGGTGGAAGGACCCATGTCCTGCTGCAAAGCTTTCACTTTGAATTGTCGGGGAAACAGTTTGCTCCGCAAACCTGTACCTGACCCAGCTGAGGCAGTCAGAGTGGACGTGTGCTGGTGCCTTACAATGTGCTGGTTGTTCATTCTAGTGCTTTGAGTCTGAGCTTGAGGCCGTGGCAAGTCCACTTCATAGTGGTGAGGCCTACCATGGGAAAACAAATACAAACATGAGAACTGCAAGAGGCCATCCCTGCTCCTACGTCCTTTCCTCTTACTCTTCCTGTGCCTGCCAGAGGTGATACAAGGAGAAGTGTGCGGTGGTATGTGTGGACTTCTGGTGGCACCTCTGGCGTAAGATGGGCCCTTAGCATGTAGTGGCGACAAACGGGCATATGGGGCAGTAGTACATGTGAGAAATTGATGTCACTGATATTTTCAGAACCAAATTAATATGTTTACTAAGAAATTAAAGTGAGCAAAATGAGTCTATGTTTAGAAATAAGCTAGTAATTGAGGGCAAACATTTTGTGTGTGTTCAGAAAATTGCAGCCTTATGTCTTGAGAATTACTTTATTTTCCATGAATGAAAAACTGGTGTTTAAGGACAAGCACATCGCATTTTCCGAAAACGATATGCCAATTATGGGGGACAAAAATAGTCTCTAAATATTTAACTCAGATATTGTAGCCCTAATTTTTACCGAGATGGAAACTGCTATTGGTGATATGTTTTTAGTGTCATTGGGTGTTTGCTACTTCAATCAATCAATCAGAGAATTGTAAGCGCGCTACTCACCCGAGAGGGTCTCAAGGTGCTGAGGGGGGTCCGCAGATCTGTTTAGCTGAAGAGCCAGGTCTTGAGGGTCTTCCTGAAGGTGTTCAGGGAGGGGGCGCGTCTGATGTCTGCCGGTAGCTCGTTCCAGGTCTTGTCTGCAATGTGAGAGAAGGATCTTCCGCCTGCTCTGGCTCTGTGGATGCGTGGGGTTTCGGCCAGTGCGAGGTTGGAAGATCGGAGGGTTCTTTTGGGTACGTGGAAGTTGATTCTGTCGTTGAGGTATTTGGGTCCATTGTTGTGTAGGCATTTGTAGGCGTGAGTGAGGATTTTGAAAGTGACTCTTTTCTCCACGGGGAGCCAGTGGAGACTTCGTAGGTGTTGGCTGATGTGTTCGTGTCGGGGATGCCGAGGATGAGTCTGGCAACGGTGTTCTGTATTGTTTGGAGTTTGCGGAGTAGGGACTTGTTGATGCCGGCGTAGAGTGCGTTTCCATAGTCCAGTCTGCTGGTGATGAGTGCGTGGGTGACTGTCTTCCTTGACTTGGGGGGGGGGGGGGGATCCACTTGAAGTTCTTGCGGAGGGTGTTGAAGCAGCTGGAGGTGACGGCGTTGACCTGTCGGTTCATGGTGAGTGATGAGTCGAGTACGATGCCGAGGTTCTTGGCGTGGTCTGAGGGGGTAGGTGGGCTTCCAAGGGCGGTCGGCCACCAGGTGCTGTCCCATGCAGAAGGGGTGGTACCGAGGACGAGGACTTCTGTCTTCTCGGCATTGAGCTTCAGGCAGCTGTTGGTCATCCAGACTGCGACGTCTTGCATTCCTTTCTGGAAGTTGATTTTGGCAGTGGTGGGGTCTTTGGTGAGGGAGAGGATGAGCTGGGTGTCGTCGGCGTAGGATACGATGTTGAGGCCGTGTTGTCGGACGATGGCTGGGAGGGGGGCCATGTATGTATGTAACTTTGGCTGTTACTTCAAAATTCAGGTGGCAGCATTTCATCCTCCAGATAGTTAACTTTTTAAGGCACTATTATCCTTACTGGTATTTGAGATTTAAGTCTGTAACATGATGTAGCTTAAGGCTATGCCTGCTTCTGAACATGTAAGGCCTCTGTATTTTGTACGGTAGCTCTGCTGTCTGAGCTTGCAAAACTTGTCTAACTTGAAAGCCAACTTTTATGTCTACGACCTGAGACTGCTAGATCTGTTTAACAAGAATATTCAAATTCTTTGCCCCTTGGCTACATTTTAAATCTTGTTACTGGATCTATTTTGAGGGGTATGTTGAAAGAAATGAAAGGAAATGCAAGGTTGCTTTCTTAGAGGAAGAAGCAGTTTGGAAAATAAGGGGACTTATCTAGTTGTAATTCCATATTGTTCGAGCTTCCAAAAATGTATGATGTTTAGCAATTTTTTAGGAAAATTGCAATGCAAATGTACAGTTGCTCCTAGTTTTCAAAGGTTTCCCAGGGGCGCAGCGGCTGATTGGCACACCCATAAAGGTACTGGAGTAGCTCATAAAAGCCCCTTCAGAACTGTCTGCAAGTATTCTGACCTTTTTGAGTAATTTATTCTAAATACTGTTCTGTGAAGTGCAAAATTTGGATCCATTTTTTTTAATTTCTGGGTTTGAGGACACCCCCTTTTCGAACTTCTTGCTTCGCTCTGCAGTTGGGCACAGCCATCTTTGCCTCTAGTTTCCCATCTCCTCTGACTGCCCATTTTGTCATAATGCGGTTTAATGCATCGTCCAGCTAGCTCTTTTCTTCATACTATAGAGCCTGGGGTGGTCCCAATCTGCAGCCCTCACCTTTGTCCATGCTGTGGCTGAGCATGAAGGAACTTGGCCAAGGCGTCTTTCTCTCAGTCATTGGAACCCATCGAGGCTGTCCTTGGCTGTTAAGATCTTTTCTTGTCTCTCCTTGAGATGAGTAATTGCATGTTCTGCCTTGCTAGTCTTTACACCTTTATTTCTGATCATTATAGAACATAACGCATACAATGTTACTTGTGTTGATAATGGTGTTCTGTTTCCTCTTTTATAGAATCTGTAATGAAAGCTACGTGCCCCATGGACTGAAAGTAGTGCAGGTCTGTGCCAAGGGTGCCCTACCTGCCCTCATGGAGCTGGAGAAACGATGGCGCCAGCACTTCTTGGACACAATGCAGCCCAAGCACCTACCCCAGCGGTGGTCAGTCGACCACAACCACCAGAAACTGATGCGAAAGTTTGGAAACAGTTTAAGAATTGAACTGTCGTGATTGTTGCAGCAGTACAACAGTCTCACCATGGAATGGATTTTGTGTTTCATTTGGATGCCTGGCTTCTGACCGCCTTGAGAAGGCACAAGAAAGGTGCTAAAGATGTCATGGAACTTTTCAGCAGCGCGATTGTGAAGTCCAAAGACTGTGCTGAATCGACACCCATGGGTCTTTTTTATGTGAAAGGATGAAGTTGGGCATTGATTTTCTTCATTATTTATTTTCCATTGTACAAGATGAGTTTCATGATCATGTTTTTCACAGGCTATTATGTTATGTGCATATGTGCCTTTGCAGAAGGAACTTCCCAGATGCAGACTTGATACCATGAGGAGGGTTGGATGTTTTGATTTCTTTTACAATTTTCTCCAAACATGAACTTCTGATCCGTTTTGAAACCAGAGTTGCAGGTTCAACTATTTACGTAGACTTGTTACCCCTGAGTTGGAGCACAAGGAGACGAGCATTACAATGACTGCATACTTTCTCCCTTCAAAGACTCTCTGTGTCTTTGCCGGGTGTATAGAAGTCCATCGCAAGGCTACTGGTGGCTGCTTTAGCCACTGACTATCCAAGAGCGAGGATACCTTGTTCCACCACTTGTTGGTGATGGCTGAGAGCCTGACAAGATACTAAACACTTTCTAGACTTTGAGACGGCAGTAGGCCTCAGCCTGGCTCAGATGAGGGAGAATAGCGCTCTTGCATAAAAAAAAAAAATTGCATTAATTTTAACGTCTCCGTATTGGCTATGAAATAATCCAGCATGTCCTCGATGCCACCTGGCTTTAAATGTTAAGCATTTTCCAAATTGGTATACTTGAGCTGGTCTGGTCAACCCTGACAGCCTAAGCCGCAGGCTGTGGGTAACTTCTTAGGGCCTTGTTCACCATCCTTCTTGTGATGTCACTAGATGCTCTGATCACAAGTTGGCCTTCGCTGACAACCAGTACCGGTGGCAAAGGTTGGCGTTTCCAGGAGTGGGCATAAGTACTAGTCCCTGCAAGGGCTGGGTCTGTCTTAGGTGGATCTCCCAATTGAGCAGTTTGTGTGATGAGCAGAGAATCTCGCATATCCAGCCTCATGCAACATTAACACTAATCTCCACACACCAGTCATGGGTGTGACCCAGAGCCATTGTTGGATTTTACCCATAAAACCAGTTTTTTTCATGATCCTTCTGAATATAATAATTCTTTATTAAAGATCTCGATTAGAGTGAAATTATTGTAGATAAGAGAAACAGTAAGACAGAGAATTCAAATATAAGGTAAAGTTATATAGCATTGAGTGAGTAAAAACAGTTTGGAGAGCGGATAATTGGCACATAGTATTTTTTGTATAAGAAATCTAAGAAAAGTAGGTTTCCTGATATGTTTTAATCCTTTGTTTGCATGTGCATGGAGAGTATTAAATTTGGACATGGGTGGGTTGAGGAGGGGGATGGGCATTTAGCTCTATAGGCTACAGACTATTTTACTTTGCAGTTTTATATAGATGGGCAAGTTATCTGTTGCAGGAGGTGTTTGGCTGGCATTCTAAAGAATGACTCTGTCCCAGTGTCAGCCCTTCTAACATCCACTAACAAACAGGCTTGCCCTGACTCATCTTATTAAGTAGTTCAGAGACTACTTTCCTTGTCTGAGACATGCGGCTTAGTAGTATTGGCCCTAAGTGGCTTCCATTGCCTTACTGGATTCCCCTTGTGAATTCTTTGAGCAGGAACAGTGGGGTTCAGGAAGGGGAGTCCATGTGACTTCCTCCCACCCTCAGCAGGTATTTGCTCCAAAGTGTCATTTGGGCTTTCTTTTTTAGTGGTGCCTTACCTCTGAGAATCTGGTGGTCACTTTTTTAAATTATTCTCTTTCCACCAGCTCCTTTCGCCCCGATAACAACATAAAAGATTAATGTTCTCATATGGTGGGAAATATTGGCCTGGCTGTGGTGCTTATCAACTTGTGGTTTACTTGTACGTGTTAGTAACATTTGCACAAAGTGCAATTATTAAAATATTGAAGATTTGTTTGTTTGAAAACAACATTTCCAATAACAAGCCATTGTTCACCCGAAAAAACCCTACCCTCCTCACTCTTCTTCTCTAGCCCTTAAATATACTGCTGCCCATTGATTGAGACTTTGGCTTCAGTGCTTTGGACAAGGAGGATGTCATCAGCAGTCATGTGGTTTTGGAGAACTCTTATTTTCTAAGAGAGCTGAGCTTTTGAGGCCTCATTGGCTGCTGTATGATTAAAACATGTTCTCAACAGTGTTCCTGGAAATGGCCTGCGTAGGGACTGGACGTATTATTGATTCTTGAAAGCGTATTGACATATACGTAAAATACCTACAACAGTTGTATCTCGGTCAAATTCAACAGGTTAAAAAAGATCTCTGTATTCTACTCTTTTTGCTGCACCAAAAAATCAATTCAGATGTACGGATACCTCTAATTTAAAAAACAAAAATCAAATCATTACTTACTCAAGACAAGTGGATCCCTTTTTTTTATAGTTCACAAAAACACGAAGCTCCTTTGATAAGTCTATTGTGGTTGTTAAATCTATCTGAATAAAATCGTTTTGTGTTCTGTACATGGACACGGGTCCTTTGTTGTGCTTAAGAGTGGAGAGTTGAAGATGGGTTAGAGGGACTTTTAGGCCATGTGTAAATACCTTCTCAGTTCGTTTCATGGTGATTTATTTTTGCCTGGGGACTTCATGTAGCAAACATTCTGCTTTGCAGATGCCCTGGGAAGGGCAGTGTGAGAGAACATTGGTAAATAATAAAAATGGGTCAAGGCGGCAGTTCACCTGTGAAATGTGTGTGGAGTGACTTACCCATAAACCTTTTGTTGTGATGGTGTTGCAGATATGTTCCCCTGAAGGTGTATGTGATTCTGCAGAAAAGATTTTCCAGGGGGCGGAGCTAGGCCCTGATGAAGATGGCTCCTCACCCTTAGCTCTCCCTGGGAAGTGGAGGCCGCCTCCCCGTTTTGACGGTTAAGCAGGGTCCAAATGTCCACATTATGAGGGGGTTGGCGCTCTGGAAGGTGGAGGAGCGGTTTCTTTGGTGATGTGGCTCACTGTTGGAGTGCGCGGGCTTGCTGCCCTTCCTCCCATGTGAGGGGGTGATCGCGCCCCTGTTGCAGAGCCACAGCATCAGAGGCCTGAGATAGTAAACAACAGAGCCTGTAAAATGAATGAGAGGAAAATTTGCCCCAATGGGTTAATCTTTTGATATTAATCCAAGGTAATCTGAAGATCCAAAGTCAGGACATGTAAAAGTATTGTCTTTTCAGACTATTTTTATTTTGCTCCAAGTTTTTCTGGTAAGCCAGAGTGAAGAACAAAGGTAGGGCGGCCAACATGTGTTGCGCTCCCCCTGTGGCTCGCAGGGCTGGGGCTTTTTCAAGGTGTAGAAATTAGGTTCCAATCAAAATTACTAATGTGGAGTTACAGCGTTAAAGTCTGAGGATCAGGAGATGTAATCGCCCTAAGGAGAAATGAGCAGGTTCAGAGACTCTGGAAGGCTGGAGTTTCTTATATCAGGTGGTATCAGAAGAACCAAGACAAAGGTTCGCCCATATATTAAGTCAGTGGTCAGTGGATGGGCAGAAGAGCCCAATATCATTAGCAATGACCGATGCCAACCAAGTCCCATCCAGATTCCATTGAATTATAAGAGAGCAAAAATATAAGAGAGCAAAAATAAAGAAAGAAAAATTAAAAGGAAAAAGAATAAATAAACTAGCCAAGATACAAACATTGGTCAATTGCAAAGCAGCATCGTAGATAACCGTTCACAATTACAGTACAGCAATTAGTCCATTGGTTGCAAGGCCATGTCATATCGTAGATGTCTTCATAGTGATGCAATTAGAGGTAGTAATTAAGCATTTGTCATACATACAGGTTAAAGAGCAAACAGGTATTTCAATCCAAGGTCCAATATAGCGTCCGGTTTTCCATACATAGAATGTGTAGGTAGGTTAGGTAGAAGGGAAATGGAGGTAGTAGGTGAGAGAAATAGCTAAAAAGAGCCAATTTTAGTATGATCATAATGCAACACTGCATGTATTTTGTAGTGCTTCGATGTCCGTCCATGCGGCTAGTGCACCTTGTATCTATAGTCCATCCTTATACATGTTGTTACCTAACATGCTCCATCCGACTCGGGGACAGAGCGGCAGCATTCACCGACGGTTGTCGGTGATTGAGGACTCCATCAGAGGGATAGGAGTCTTGGCGGGCCCGTTGTAAAGACGTCGCGGCTGCCGTCTTGATTGCCTATTTTGACTCTGCTAAGGTACGAGATGGCCCCCAGAGGTGTTGTGCCTCACTCCTGAATATACTGCCACAACGCATTGCTCCCATTTGCATCATACCCCCCTCGCAACGGCCCCGGGGGAGGTCGCATTCAGTGGGTCAGTCTTCAGCTATCATCCTCGCTAGCAGGCCTGTGGAGGCCTGGTTTCTTACATGCAGCGGATTCTTTTCTCTTGAGCATACTGCAGTCAGCTTTCTATCCTCCCCCTAGACTTGTGCCCCCCCTTTCTGAAATACTTGGGGATGGAGTCCTCATCTACTATGTGAACGTTGTTCCTGATTTGGATATAATTTCTTAGTCTGCCCTGTATGGGCCATGGATGTCACCACTCCCCTCGTGCCCCCGGGGGCCCCGACTGCAAAGGCCTCGTCTCCACTCCTGACGCCCTTAGCCATACAGTTTTCTCACCACCTGGGCCTCTCCTGATCATCTAAATGCCTTCTTTTATGTTGAAATCTAAACCTATGTGTCAGCTCACATTCCCGGAAGCCATGGCTAATGCAGTCCAGCTCAAGGCGCCAACCACTGATTCCTCCTCAGCCCCTGGTTTTCCAGAGTCAGCCCTCACCACTCCTAAATGAACTGGCTGAGATTGAAGGTTCCATTGGACAGATGTTCTCTGCGGTTTCCGCAACTAATTCAGAAGTACAGTCCTTTCAGGCCAGACTAACTACTGTTGAGGGGCAGCAGATGGATGTGGAATCCCGCCTAGATGCCATTCAGAACTGGTGTAACGATATCTGGTATCCTCAGCAGAAGGGTCGTTGACTTGGAAGACTGCAGCCGCCGCAACAATATCAGGATTATTGGCCTACCAGAGCTCATTGAGAAGGATGATATGGCGCACTTTTTGGGCGCTTTGATCCCTGATCTTCTGAATCGCCCCTTTGACCCACCGCTGGAATTCCATAGGGCCCAAAGGGTCCACTTCAATTGTGTGCCTGTCGACCATTGTCCACATCATGTCTTGGCATGTTGTGTACGGCATCAACATGCTAGACAGATCTTCCAAGTAGCCAAAAAACATTGTCCCTGTTGGCATGAGAATGCTCAAATTCAGTTCAAAGGGAAACAGTTCTTGGGTTTCTGCCCTCGACTTAAGAAGAAGGACATTAAGTACTGATTACTGGAACCCGCTCATCACTATTCAGGGCAGAACATCCGAATGTCATGAGCCCAAAGGTCTCCGAGTCATTTTTGGATGCCTTAGACGGCACTAGCATGGAGGCTGCTCTGTGGCTCCTTCAACCTGGTTGCCTAAGGCCACAACAGGTTGTGGCCCAAGGGGATACCTCCTCCTCCTTGGATAAACTTGAACATTGGGACTGTCACCACAGAAATGGTCGCAAATTCCCCTGCCACGATCCAGAAAGTCTTTCCACCCAAGCGATAAATCAAGATCACCCCTTAAGACTTGCTGGGGCCCTCGCCTCTGGTGGTGCTCTCTCTGTAATGTGTACTTGAGCCTTCTTTGTGTGACTGGGCAACCTTTCCCCCCTTTGTTTTTCTCACTTCATGATCGTTTAATACTGCGGGGGATAGATGTTGTAGACCACCTGGTATATTGTTCCTAGTTCATTGCTGGGGTTCTTTTTCTGGGGCGGGAGGCTAGGGTTAATGGTGACAGTATTGATGTGAATTTGATTGCAGCCCCTGGGCCCTGTGGTGATCCGCTCTTGCTTTACGGTGCTGTCTCCCCTCCTTACTGTTTCCCCTTCCGGCACATTGTTCTCTGCTCGACAGACTGCAATGGGTTTTCCTCTTCGGCGGGCAGCCCCACTCTCTTCTGTACCAGCGCCTTCTCTTGCAACCAGTTTACCAGTCCCAATTTTTGGGTCTATCGCAGTCCCTTCACAGCCCGAGACCTATTTCTGCCCTAGACGCCGGCTTCTCCACTTCTACTAGGCGTTCCTGGTAGTAATTTCTCCCCAACCGCCTCTTCCACTGTGCGCACCTGCCCTTTCCCACACCCCTTCCAGGGCCCCCTACTAGCTCGGCCCACCTTTGTATTCCTCTGTTCGGGAGCCTCTGGCCTGCTGGTTGTCCTTCCCCTCAGTACTTGCGATTACGTCCCTGCAGAACATATCGGTCTCATGTTGCATTCCCTTCCGCAAAGACCCTTGAAAGTACTTTCCCTCAACATACGTGGCTTAATGCACTTCATCAAATGGAAGAAAGTTCTCACCATTTTGGACCAACACAAACCCAACATCGCCCTCGTTCAAGAAACCCACCAATCCATGACAGAGAGTGACAAGCTGCGGTGGGCAGGATCCTCCACGTTGGTATCTTGTCTACATTTCGAGGTCGGGTCGAGGCGGGTGGTCCACCTAGGAAGCGGGCGTTGCTATAATTCTCTCTAAACACCTCTCTTATAGACTCCTCCAAACTTGGTCTGATACCAACGGTAGCTATGTGTTTACCAAGCTTTCAATACAGAAGACAAATGTTATTGGGGCCTCTGTGTATGCTCCACAGACATCTAAGTCTGGATTTCTTTCTCGCATCAGCAGGTTTTTGTCATCCTGTGGCAGCCCTAGAGTCATCATTGGAGGGTACTGGAACACGACACTTGACCCTTTCCTGCACAGATCGGGCTGGCCGGCCATGCACCATTATGGGGGCAGGCATGCCTTACAAGACCTAACACAGGACCATGCTCTCTGTGACCCTTGGAGACTCTTGCACCCACGCACTAGAGACTATACCTTAACCTCTTACTTGCACAATATTTGGACTGACATTGACTACTTCCTTTGCTCACCTTTAGTGACCCAACACTTAGCAGGTGCAAATATAATCCCCTGCGCGGTCTCCGATCATGAGCTTATAGAGCTGCACTTAGACCTGGGTTTGCATACACCCCCGCGAATACGTTAGTGCCTGAATGCCTGCCCTTATAAGGACCCGGAGGTGAAACGTTGCCTTGAGGTGTGTGTAGAAAGATACTTGGAGGATAATAGGGGTTCAGTGGCCTTGGCACAGACATTTTGGGGGGCAGGGAAGGCTATCCTTCGCGGCATGCTGATGAGTTAATCGGCGCTGACCAAACAGAGGCTTTCAGACTCCAGGCGGCAGCTGGAAGCAAAGATTGGGTCCCTGCCCACTGCCTACTCCTCCTCTCCAAGCCTGTGCCTTCTCTGGGAGCTTCTACTGGCTAAATAGCAATTGAACACATTCTGTATCACAAAGGCGGAGTCATGCCTCTTACGGAAACGGCAGAGACATTACGAATGGGATGAAAAAGTGGGTTGGCTGTTTGGCTTACCAACTCTGCCAACAAGACTCTTCTAGAATGAACCCTGCCATCCGAGACCCAGAGGCCCGCCTCATCACCCATTCGACCGCAATAGTGGTGGAATTCCAGAAATATGATGAGCACCTCTACACAGCTGGAATGCCCCAGATGCTGATCTTCCTTTTTTAACCCCCTCCTAACTGACCCCAAATCAATCTGCTCAGCTGGAGGCAGTGATCAGGGCAGAGGAAAATCGCGTAGGCGATCGTTGCCATGCCCACTGGGAAGGCTCCTGGTGAGGACGGCCTCCCGGCTGAATTTTATAAAGCTACCAAAGACCAGACCATCCCCATCTTAGTCTCGGTTTACCAGGAGGCCTTCGATAACGTCATGGAAAAACTAAGTGTTTTTTAGATACCCCTCACACACTATGAATCCCATAGTGTCATGCTTCATCATAGGGGTCTTCCCGTCTCTCTACGGGGCGTGCTACAACCTGCGGATACGCGGGAGCACTATATTGGTTAAAATTAGGCTATGTGTAGTGTGGGTAGTGAGAGTGGTAGGATCTGTGATAAATCAAAAAGTTAAAAATTCCCTGGCTAGTGGAAAAAACACATTTTATTCACTTCCCTAGCTGGAAACATTAAAAAATTAAAAAGGGAGATGTGTAGAGGGTATACTCTAATGCGATCCCCTCTACTGGGTCAACATGTTTCGTAAGCAGTCCCCACTGCTTACTCTTCAGGACCTATTCTAATTTCTACTGCACTCAAGATATATTGCTTGATTTATATATGTTGTATGCCTAACTTTTGAAAAAGACATGAAAAAATAAACATGTCTGAAAAAAGGGTAAAATTCCCCCTAATAGTTTTAAAGAAACCAATTCGAAATCTGTAATGATGAAAGAAAACATTAAACAACCCGTTAGATTGTTGTTTACAAACACAACACCATAACGTGGAATCACAATGTTGCCGTGATATATTTTATCGAGTCTCTGGTGCACAATACTCGGTAATGTTTGCCAATAGTTGATGTGCCCAAATGGTGGTACCTTAATGATAATTAGCTGTAAAACATACTCCAGAAGAACACAGAAAACGATCACACACACATACACAATTTTCGTTCATTTGTCAATGTTTCTGTATACTATAAACTTCAAGTGTGACTATTGAGAAAATGAACTCATTCATACATTTTAAAAGAGTCCATACGTGAGGAGAAACAGATCTACCTATCATGTCTAAACACTGTACGTGTTACATATTTTATATCGTGATATATTTTTCTCACTTTCATATTACCTTATGGCAATTTTAAATCGTTATAGCAAAGGAGAAAAAAGCACTATGTACATACGCTATTAGATTAATAACCAGGCTTCATGAGCTTGCACCGAAGAGGAGGTTGCCTTGAAATAATCACTGTAGGTAAATTAAAAGGTCACATAATATTAGTGTTTTTGCCGATCCCTTCATGCATTATAAAGCGAGATCTGAAGAAAATACTTCATGTTCAAAAAGCGAGCAGCGTTTAAAGACCTGCTCAAGTCTTACTCACATGAAAAAGGCTATACCCTCGCCTGTAAATACCTCCGTACAGCTCAGTGGAACGATGTGAATGCGTTCACATCGAGTATTTATCTGATGTGTAATTGAAAGAAAAACCGCGAACCGGTTTTCAGAACAACTAGAATGCTAAGCATTCAAAAAATGGCCGCCAATTCTGTGCTGGTGCTCTATTGAAAAAAGAACCACTTCCTGACTGAAAAAAACGCAGTTTTTTTCTTGAAGGCTAGTATATATATACAATGTTCCAAGGGCATATTGCACAAAGGTACTTTGACTCTTAGGCATTATTATAGTGCCTCGAATGATCAATTAATTATTTATCATGGTCTTATTGTTACTAATGAAGAGTAGATCCAAAATAGTTCGTCAACACTTGTTGTTGTCGTTTCATGACTGAAAAATGATTTTGAGAGAAAAGGGGTATGTACATAAACGATGAATATGAGCTTATATTTATACAAAAAGGACTGGCCTCAGATGTTCACTGGAACAAAGAAGGGGGTAAAGAGGAACACTATATATCATGTCAAGGACTACATATTCTCTGATAGTCCAGTGATCATAGTAATATTCATAATTGGCCCCATGGAATATCATCGTTTAAACCATTGATGTTCGTCTTTAAACGGAACACCCATCTCTGTTCCTTCTCAAAAAGGTACTTTTCATTTGAGACCTGTTCGATCACTGTCCAAGAGATGTCCTCTGGCGTGTGTCCTTTTTCCAGGTAGTGGGATGCCATTTTTGTGGTGCTTTTTTGCACCTAATGTTGCTCTTGTGTTCTCCTATCCTTATTTTAACTGGGCGTGTTGTCATCCCTACATATTCCAGGGGACAAGGACAGATGATAAGGTATACTACATTGTTACTATTGCAAGTGGTAAATTTTCTTTGTTCCCACTTCGTACCATTGAGAAAAGTGATTTCCTTGCTTCTCTTTGTTAATTGGCAAACTATACATTTCCCACATGGGTGGTGTCCTTGTATTTTTGCCATTGCTGTTGATTGGCCAGTTGGTTCAATCTGCCGTGGTCTGGTGTGTACAACCATGTCACGAATGCTTTTTCCCCGTCTGTGTGAAAAGATTGGTTTCGGGAGATTCATCCCACCACTGTTCAGGATCCGCCAGTGCTTATTGATGATCTTGGTTACCTGATTAGAACTGGCGTTGTATGTTGTTATACAAAATGGCCGTCTGTCTTCAGGTTTGGGTTGGGCAGGTTCTAAAAGACTCTCTCTGCAGTTATTACGCGCTCTTTTATATGCCTGGTCTATTACCCTTTTCGGGTATTGTCTTGCATCAAGTTTCTTTTTGAGATCCTCTGATTGTATTTTGAAGTCAGTAACTTCAGTACAGTTGCGTCTAAGACGTAAGAATTGACCGTAGGGGAGATTATCCCGTAGATGTTTTGGGTGAAAGCTTTTATATAACAGTAAACAATTCTTAGATGTTGTTTTGCAATGTGTTGTGGTCACGAGTCTCCCTTCCCTAGGTGATATATTCAGGTCAAGGAAGATCAGTTCTTTATTGGACATAACACTGGTGAAATTTAAGAAATCATCTTGGTAATTGAGCCAAGTAATAAAACGTTTGGCTGTCACCTCATCCCCATCCCAGATGATAAGTATATCATCAATATACCGTTTCCAGGTGGTTATATGGTTGTAAAAGGGGTTGTCTGGGTGCAAAATTTTTGTTTTTTCCAGATGATGAACATAGAGACCAGCTATACTGGGAGCAAAAATGCTCCCCATGCTGGTCCCATGCTTCTGGAGATATAAAATCTGGTTATACTCAAAAAAGTTCTCTCTCAGTGCCAAATTACAACATTCCATGATGACATTCCTAGGTGTTTGGTAATCCCAATCTGTGTCAAAAAGTACTTCTTCGATGATATTTAAAGTCTCATTGTGGGGGAGACTGGTATATAGACTTTCAACATCACAACTAATCATAAGTTGATGTTGAGGGTCAAAAGAGAGATTTTCTAAGAGTACTAGGACATCTTTAGTGTCTCTTAGATAGGTAGATGTTTTTTGTACCATCGGTCTTAAGTATGCGTCTGCAAATCTGGAGACTGGTTCCAAAATGGATGCTATTCCAGACACAATTGGGCGACCTGGAGGTTTTTCCAGACTCTTATGTATCTTTGGAATAGTGTATAAGTACGGTGTTTTGGGTGAATCTTGGACCAAAAAATCACCCTCTTTTTTGGTCATCCATCCATGAGCCAATGCTTCCTCAACCATGCTTGTTATTTTTACTTTTATCCTTTCTGTTGGATCCTGACTTAGGATTTCATAATTCCTCTGATCCTGGAGGAGGCGTCTGCATTCCTGATCATATTGGTCCGCAGATTGTATGACTATCGCCCCCCCCTTGTCTGCAGTTTTTATCACCAGCTTGGGGTTGTTGCTCAGCTCTCGTATCGCTTTTCTTTCTTCATTGGTTATGTTCTGAAAAACTCGATTGGTAATAGGGTCTAAATCCTCCAGGGCCTTCATGACTGCTTTCTCAAAAGTGAGCAATTCAATGGGGAGAGTGGAGTCAGGCGGTGTGAAGGTGGATTTTGGTTTTAAGCCTGTGTCCCCTTCTTGTGTCTCAATTTTTTCTTTGTCCTTGAAAAAGATTTGCAATTTCAATCTTCTCATAAATTCTTGCATTTCCTTGCATAATAGGAATTTATCCATGTTCGACGTCGGCACAAACCCTAATCCTTTCTCCAGAATTGAAATCTGGGCAGCTGTGAGATTTTCATCTGTTAGATTTACCACCAAGTTCATTGTCTGCTTGTTGATGCTTTTGTCATGCTCCTGGTTGACACCCTCATTTGTTCCTCTTCCCTTGGTGTCCAGTGTACATTGTTCCCTCTTCGATTCCTTCCTTTGTTTCTTCCTTGGCGTGATCCTAAAAAATGAGTTTGGTCATGGAAGGTGTATTCTTGAGGAGGGTAGTTCCATGGGTGGTATATTCCCTGGGGATGTTGAAAAAGAGGAGGAGGCCCAAAATGTTGTGGTGGATACATGGGTGGCCCATGAAAATCGCCCCATCCTCTCGGTCCATGTTGGTATGGGCGTCTGTAATTACTTCTTGTTCCTTGATATCTTGGGCCCTTACCTCGGCTTGAGCCTGAGCTGTTGGATCCTGTGTCAGAGGAATCATCATCTGTTGTTTCTTGTTGGTTAGGCTTATAGTCATCCTTAATATAAGGATATATCCTTTCATGAAATGAAATGAAATTTGTACTTGTAAAGCGCACTTATACCCCCAAAGGGGTGTCCTGGCGCTGTACGCATACCGCTGTGGAACCCTTCCTGGCTTTTCCCTGTGAAATGTCCACTCCTGGGCACCCCCAAGGTGAAGCCAGGCATCCCAGCGCTGGTGGGGCCGTTGTGGAGATTAAGCAAGCTATTGCCCAGAGTTGCAGAGTGGGACCCATGATTAGAATAGGCACCGAGGCGAGAATTATCAGGTCCGAGGAAATTGAGCCCAAGACCAGCCAAGGCGGGAATTGAACCCTGGTCCCAGGCCAGATCTCTGCATCAGGGTCTGCCGCTCTAACCATTGAGCCACACTTCTCCACTTTCATGATTGAACCTGCTCGTATCTTTTTTCAGTTTGTTATATTTACTTTGTTTCAATGTTGATTCAAAATCGTTCAATGTTTTATTTAATTCTTCAAGATGTTTTTTGAAAGTGCTTGGTGATTCATAGCTTTTAACCCCTTGACCGCGATCGGAATTCCGCTCGTGTGCTGGACATTCCGATCGCGGGTGGGGTCGTGACGAGCTCAGCTCGTCATGCGCACAGCGCTACCGCGCAGCATGACGAGCTGAGCTCGTCATGAGCACGGAAGGGGTTAAGTCGTACTTCTATTTCCTGAATTTCAACTTTCAATGCTTGTGCTAGTCTACTTGCCGTTTTTATTATTAGCACAATCCAGTCTCTCGTGCAATGCCACGATATTTGTGACCAATCTATCTTGAAGCTTTTATCTTGTTGAAAGATATACGGTTCATTTCGGACAATCAGTCCTTGTGGTGCTGCATTTACTTTAAGATATTCTGTCATAAGTAGGCCATGGAGGGCAGTTTTTATTTGGGTACGCCTTAATTCTTCTATTTCATTCCAGTCATTATTACCGACAGAAGGTTCCGCTGTATTAAGGCCTTCAAAATTTCCCAGTGTTGACATAATATGCTCTATTTCTTCTTCAGAAAAGGTCAGTCCTGTCTTCTCTGCCATGGTGTGTGTGTGTAGTTTCGTCTAACTGTGAAATATCAGTGTATGTTTCAGATAAATATACAAGCAGGATCAGATATTTCGTGTCCATAAAACACCTCTGCTTGATATGGTATTAGGAGTAACTCCCACAGCTGTACGCTGTCAATACTATGAAAAATAACAAATGGGGGGAGGGAGTAAAGAGGTATGGGGATAGAATCTACCTCCTGATTAAGCTATCTCATAAACAATATGATTCTACCCTGAATGAATTTATACTATTCATTTATTGTTATAGTGATTCTAATAATTGTGTTAAAGTGTAGTAGTGTTCCATGAAATGTCATGGAAAAACTAAGTGTTTTCTAGATACCCCTCACACACTATGAATCCAAGTGTCATGCTTCATCATAGGGGTCTTCCCGTCTCTCTACGGGACGGGGCGTGCTACAACCTGCGGATACGCGGGAGCACTATATTGGTGAAAATTAGGCTATGTGTAGTGTGGGTAGTGAGAGTGGTAGGATCTGTGATAAATCAAAAAAGTTAAAAATTCCCTGGCTAGTGGAAAAAACACATTTTATTCACTTCCCTAGCTGGAAACATTAAAAAATTAAAAAGGGAGATGTGTAGAGGGTATACTCTAATGCGATCCCCTCTACTGGGTCAACATGTTTCGTAAGCAGTCCCCACTGCTTACTCTTCAGGACCTATTCTAATCTCTACTGCACTCAAGATATATTGCTTGATTTATATATGTTGTATGCCTAACTTTTGAAAAAGACATGAAAAAATAAACATGTCTGAAAAAAGGGTAAAATTACCCCTAATAGTTTTAAAGAAACCAATTCGAAATCTGTAATGATGAAAGAAAACATTAAACAACCCGTTAGATTGTTGTTTACAAACACAACACCATAACGTGGAATCACAATGTTGCCGTGATATATTTTATCGAGTCTCTGGTGCACAACACTCGGTAATGTTTGCCAATAGTTGATGTGCCCAAATGGTGGTACCTTAATGATAATTAGCTGTAAAACATACTCCAGAAGAACACAGAAAACGATCACACACACATACACAATTTTCGTTCATTTGTCAATGGTTCTGTATACTATGAACTTCAAGTGTGACTATTGAGAAAATGAACTCAATCATACATTTTAAAAGAGTCCATACGTGAGGAGAAACAGATCTACCTATCATGTCTAAACACTGTACGTGTTACATATTTTATATCGTGATATATTTTTCTCACTTTCATATTACCTTATGGCAATTTTAAATCGTTATAGCAAAGGAGAAAAAAGCACTATGTACATACGCTATTAGATTAATAACCAGGCTTCATGAGCTTGCACCGAAGAGGAGGTTGCCTTGAAATAATCACTGTAGGTAAATTAAAAGGTCACATAATATTAGTGTTTTTGCCGATCCCTTCATGCATTATAAAGCGAGATCTGAAGAAAATACTTCATGTTCAAAAAGCGAGCAGCGTTTAAAGTCCTGCTCAAGTCTTACTCACATGAAAAAGGCTATACCCTCGCCTGTAAATACCTCCGTACAGCTCCGTGGAACGATGTGAATGCGTTCACATAGAGTATTTATCTGATGTGTAATTGAAAGAAAAACCGCGAACCGGTTTTCAGAACAACTAGAATGCTAAGCATTCAAAAAATGTCCGCCAATTCTGTGCCGGTGCTCTATTGAAAAAAGAACCACTTCCTGACTGAAAAAAACGCCGTTTTTTTCTTGAAGGCTAGTATATATATATACAATGTTCCAAGGGCATATTGCACAAAGGTACTTTGACTCTTAGGCATTATTATAGTGCCTCGAATGATCAATTAATTATTTATCATGGTCTTATTGTTACTAATGAAGAGTAGATCCAAAATAGTTCGTCAACACTTGTTGTTGTCGTTTCATGACTGAAAAATGTTTTGAGAGAAAAGGGGTATGTACATAAACGATGAACATGAGCTTATATTTATACAAAAAGGACTGGCCTCAGATGTTCACTGGAACAAAGAAGGGGGTAAAGAGGAACACTATATATCATGTCAAGGACTACATATTCTCTGATAGTCCAGTGATCATAGTAATATTCATAATTGGCCCCATGGAATATCATCGTTTAAACCATTGATGTTCGTCTTTAAACGGAACACCCATCTCTGTTCCTTCTCAAAAAGGTACTTTTCATTTGAGACCTGTTCGATCACTGTCCAAGAGATGTCCTCTGGCGTGTGTCCTTTTTCCAGGTAGTGGGATGCCATTTTTGTGGTGCTTTTTTTGCACCTAATGTTGCTCTTGTGTTCTCCTATCCTTATTTTAACTGGGCGTGTTGTCATCCCTACATATTCCAGGGGACATGGCAGATTGAACCAACTGGCCAATCAACAGCAATGGCAAAAATACAAGGACACCACCCATGTGGGAAATGTATAGTTTGCCAATTAACAAAGAGAAGCAAGGAAATCACTTTTCTCAATGGTACGAAGTGGGAACAAAGAAAATTTACCACTTGCAATAGTAACAATGTAGTATACCTTATCATCTGTCCTTGTCCCCTGGAATATGTAGGGATGACAACACGCCCAGTTAAAATAAGGATAGGAGAACACAAGAGCAACATTAGGTGCAAAAAGCACCACAAAAATGGCATCCCACTACCTGGAAAAAGGACACACGCCAGAGGACATCTCTTGGACAGTGATCGAACAGGTCTCAAATGAAAAGTACCTTTTTGAGAAGGAACAGAGATGGGTGTTCCGTTTAAAGACGAACATCAATGGTTTAAACGATGATATTCCATGGGGCCAATTATGAATATTACTATGATCACTGGACTATCAGAGAATATGTAGTCCTTGACATGATATATAGTGTTCCTCTTTACCCCCTTCTTTGTTCCAGTGAACATCTGAGGCCAGTCCTTTTGTATAAATATAAGCTCATGTTCATCGTTTATGTACATACCCCTTTTCTCTCAAAATCATTTTTCAGTCATGAAACGACAACAACAAGTGTTGACGAACTATTTTGGATCTACTCTTCATTAGTAACAATAAGACCATGATAAATAATTAATTGATCATTCGAGGCACTATAATAATGCCTAAGAGTCAAAGTACCTTTGTGCAATATGCCCTTGGAACATTGTATATATATACTAGCCTTCAAGAAAAAAACGGCGTTTTTCCCAGTCAGGAAGTGGTTCTTTTTTCAATAGAGCACCGGCACAGAATTGGCGGCCATTTTTTGAATGCTTAGCATTCTAGTTGTTCTGAAAACCGGTTTGCGGTTTTTCTTTCAATTACACATCAGATAAATACTCGATGTGAACGCATTCACATCGTTCCACGGAGCTGTACGTAGGTATTTACAGGCGAGGGTATAGCCTTTTTCATGTGAGTAAGACTTGAGCAGTTCTTTAAACGCTGCTCGCTTTTTGAACATGAAGTATTTTCTTCAGATCTCGCTTTATAATGCATGAAGGGATCGGCAAAACACTAATATTATGTGACCTTTTAATTTACCTACAGTGATTATTTCAAGGCAACCTCCTCTTCGGTGCAAGCTCATGAAGCCTGGTTATTAATCTAATAGCGTATGTACATAGTGCTTGTTTCTCCTTTGCTATAACGATTTAAAATTGCCATAAGGTAATATGAAAGTGAGAAAAATATATCACGATATAAAATATGTACAGTGTTTAGACATGATAGGTAGATCTGTTTCTCCTCACGTATGGACTCTTTTAAATGTATGATTGAGTTCATTTTCTCAATAGTCACACTTGAAGTTCATAGTATACAGAACCATTGACAAATGAACGAAAATTGTGTATGTGTGTGTGATCGTTTTCTGTGTTCTTCTGGAGTATGTTTTACAGCTAATTATCATTAAGGTACCACCATTTGGGCACATCAACTATTGGCAAACATTACCGAGTGTTGTGCACCAGAGACTCGATAAAATATATCACGGCAACATTGTGATTCCACGTTATGGTGTTGTGTTTGTAAACAACAATCTAACGGGTTGTTTAATGTTTTCTTTCATCATTACAGATTTCGAATTGGTTTCTTTAAAACTATTAGGGGTAATTTTACCCTTTTTTCAGACATGTTTATTTTTTCATGTCTTTTCAAAAGTTAGGCATACAACATATATAAATCAAGCAATATATCTTGAGTGCAGTAGAGATTAGAATAGGTCCTGAAGAGTAAGCAGTGGGGACTGCTTACGAAACATGTTGACCCAGTAGAGGGGATCGCATTAGAGTATACCCTCTACACATCTCCCTTTTAATTTTTTTATGTTTCCAGCTAGGGAAGTGAATAAAATGTGTTTTTTCCACTAGCCAGGGAATTTTTAACTTTTTGATTTATCACAGATCCTACCACTCTCACTACCCACACTACACATAGCCTAATTTTCACCAATATAGTGCTCCCGCGTATCCGCAGGTTGTAGCACGCCCCGTCCCGTAGAGAGACGGGAAGACCCCTATGATGAAGCATGACACTATGGGATTAATAGTGTGTGAGGGGTATCTAAAAAACACTTAGTTTTTCCATGACATTTCATGGAACACTACTACACTTTAACACAATTATTAGAATCACTATAACAATAAATGAATAGTATAAATTCATTCAGGGTAGAATCATATTGTTTATGAGATAGCTTAATCAGGAGGTCGATTCTATCCCCATACCTCTTTACTCCCTCCCCCCATTTGTTATTTTTCACGGCCTTAGATAACGGACAACTCTCTTCAGAGTTTCTTAGGGCTCGAATATTGGTGGTCCCAAAGCCAGGGAAAGATCTCCTGGTTTACTCTAGCTACTGCCCGATTTCATTGATAAATGCGGATGTCAAAATGTTGGCAAAGGGTTTGGCGACGCGCTTGAATAAAGTTATCACTACCCTTATTCGTTCCTCTCAGGTGGGCTTTATCACCCGGACTCTCCTCAACCAACCATTTGTGCATTCTGTCGCACATTATTTGGCAGGTGAGGGACGAGGTGGAAGAGAAGGTCCTCCTCTCCTTGGATGCCGAAAAGGCTTTTGACTGTGTCAATTGACGTTACCTCTTTGAACCATGGAGCTAATGGGCATCGGTCACAACTTTCTCACACTAAGCAGGGGCATGTACTGTGCTCCCGCTGCATATGTCACATGTGCGGGTTTCTCCTCTTCGTATTTTGACATCCACCGCGGTACCAGATGGGTTTCCTTTGTCCCCGTTGTTGTTTCTGTTGACTTAGGAGCCACTTACGACTGCAATTCTATCTAATGACAGCATTGAGGGTATTCACACAACAGTGGGTGAGGTTAAGGCCTGTTACTACGCGGATGACATTCTCTTGACATTATCAAACCCCTCAACATCAGTCGCTGCTCTGATTTCTCAACTGGACTCTTTCTCTCAGTTTTCAGGCTGTAAGATAAACTGGTCGAAATACGAGGCCCTGCTCTTAACGCCCCCCACTACCAGAACCTCTCTGTGTAACCTACTATTCAAGTGGCTTTAGTCCCATTTAAGATACCCTGGGGTGCTTAGTAATTGGAGTCTGGAAGACATGGTTTTGTGCAACTCATCGTGGATCATATGTTGGCGATTTTAAAAGGTGGTCTGCCCTGACCCTGTGGGGTAGGGTTCAGATCATCAAGATGAATGCTCTACCCAAGTTTAACTACATCGTTGGAATGCTACTCCTCGTTATATCGGTCTCCCGCCTATGGAGCATTCAGCGCTCGATCTCCCGATTTATTTGGGGGCTTGGACAGACCGAAAATAATGGGTGCTAAGCTCCACTCATCAGAGAAGAGCGGTTACATCTTTTTGCATTTGGAGAGTTACAGGCTGGCGCAACAGCCGGCCTACTCTGTGTACTGGTTGCCTACTTCCAGGACCACGCCCTCATAGGTGGAGCTGGAGCATCCTATATTACAGTCATCTGGGGATCTTGCCATTTATTTCACTTTGAGGCCTTCGGTTACCAGGCCACCAGTATCAATAAACTTCCCAGTAACCAACAACTACAACCAACAACCTCAAACTGCTTTAATTTGCCCTTAGTGGCACATAGCCATCCTGTGGAAGGCAGGATCAGACATTTCCTCCACAGGTGCCGAAACATAGCATCCAGTTCGGTCATTCAGAACATTCAAAGGGGCTATACACTGCCATTCCTTTACAAGCCTCCGCATCTTCCACCCACATTACAGCAGCTTTCAGAGGAGCACCTGTCTATCCAGCTTCAAGAGGTGCAGGTTTTTTTGGGCCAAAAGAGCCGTAAAGAGGTTCCCGGGCCCCAAAACTAGAGACTAGCTATTATTCCCATTATTTCCTTGTGGCGAAGAAGGGCGGAAGCCTTCATCCTATTTGGATCTCCGCCCTCTGACTGTCTTCTTGCGGAATAACAAGGGAACATGTGCATTCAAGATGCTCACGTTTGCCCACATTCTGTTTGCTCCGGATCCAGGCGACTGGATGGTGTCTTTGGATGCCTGCTTTCATGTGCCTGTCATGCAGGCCCACAGATGGCACTTGTGGTCTAAGTTAGGCCAGGATCATCTTCAATTTGACGTACTCCTATTCGTCTTCACTGGTGTCCATCAGGTGTTCACGAAAGTGGTGGTGATGGTCGCCGCACACCTTTGGATGTAGGAGAATTCAGCTTTCTCCTACCTGGATGACTGGCTGATGAAGGCAGGGTCTCCACAGTTATTCGAAGCACCACCTCCAGATGATGGCGAACTCCCTGACTTCGTTTGGGTTCACTGTCAACATGCCGAAGTTACACCTGACTCCTTTGCAAAAGTTCCCTCTCCTATGGAAAAATCTGGTACAATGCTGTTTCGTGCTTCAGTCGTGGACCTCAGTGAGTGAGAGTAGTTCTGAGGCTTCTTGTCCTTCTGCATGTCGACTATGCCAGGTGCAAAATGCAAGTTCTGTAGTGAAACCTGTAGTCTCAGAGCACCCACCAGAAGGGTAATCTGTCGGATTCCATCTAGTTTCAGAGGAGACTGCAAAAGACCTGCAGTAGTGGCAGCTCGACATCAATTAGACTGCCAGCAGCTCTCCCTGCCCACCCAGAGCAGACTGTGATAACTGATATGTCATTGCTGGGATTCAGTGGCTGTCTGTGAGACATGGAGACCTGCCTCAACATCAATCTAGTGGAGCTGCAGGCCATTTGCCTGGTGCTGAAAGCCTTCTTATCATCCATCAAAGGGAGGCTAGTTAGGTTCTCACGGACAGCACAATCATCATGTGGTACTCCAACAAGCAGGGCAGGGTGGGGTCCTGGATCCTATGTGAAGAGGCACTTCAACTCTGGAGATGACTGGTGGGATAGGGCTTATCCCTGGTCGTGAATCACCTGGAGGAAACTTTGAACGTGAGGGCAGATTGGCTCAGCTGGTGGCGCCTGGCAGATCACAAATGGCGATTACATTCTGAGGCGGCACAGGGTTTCTTCCAGCAATGAGGAGTTCCATGGCTAGATCTTTTCTCCACTGTCAAGAATGTATTGTGTCAAAACCTTTCCACGTTGGAGATTCCAAGAAGGCTGTCTCTCTGAGACTCATTCCGGATAGAGTGGAGCACAGGACTGTTCTACGGCTTGCCACTGCTGCCTCTCCTGTCCCAAGTCCTGAAAAAGATCAAGAATGACCAAGCCCAAGTCATCATAGTGGCTCCGGACTGGGCAAGGAAAGTGTGGTACCCAGATCTTCTGGGCATGAGCATCCTTTCTCAAATCAGGCTACCACTTCTGGAGGATCTTCTGTTGCAGCAGGAGAGCAGGGTCCTGCACACAACCCTGCACAGTCAGCACTGCTGGCAGTTGACTATATTCGATCTTCCTCCCGAAGTTGTGGTTGCCAACCTTACTAACAGGCATCCCTCTACAAAGTCTGTCTACATAGGACACTGGGAGAGGTTTGTGGCCTCGTGTTGCACCTGCAATACGGACCCTTTGCAGGCCAAACTGGTGGATGTCTAGTTGTTTGTTTTATCATCATTAAAGGTTATTTGTCGGTTCTTTTTGCTTTTTAGCATTTGCCAGACCAACTGTCCTTGTCTAAATCACCTGTTGTCATGAGATGTATAAAAGGTTTGACACATGTTTCCTCCTAAACCCTTTGTGATGCCAAAGTGGGATCTCAATTGGGTCCTCACTTTCCCGATGTGCAATTTTTTCAAACCAATACACAGCTGTCTTCTATGCCTCCTGACTCTGAAGATTGTTTTCCTATTTGCGATAACTTCAGCTCGTCACCTGAATGAACTCCAAGCTCTCTCGGTGAAGTTGCCTTACACCATCTTTTCCCCCAGATAAAGTAGTGTTCAGGCCTTTTTCGGCAAAGGTTATGACTCCTTTTATATTTTTTGCTCTGCCTCACCCCTCAAGAGAGTAGAAGAGACTCCATCTTTTTTTACGTTGATCTCACCAAAGATCTTCAGGCGGATGATCCGCTCTCTGTGGCGTTCTGTGGGGCAAAGAAAAGAAAGGCAGTGCAGAGGAGTCGTCTGTCAAGGTGGATGGTCCACTGAATTCAGATCTGCTATGCACTGGCCAGGCGCAGCCTCCGGAAGGACTGAGAGCCAATTCTACCTGGACCACGGCTGCTACCACTGCGTTCGCATGTGGAGTGCCTGTTCTTGAAATCTTTCAGGCTGCAACGTGCGCATCAGTGCACACGTTCATGAAGCACAAACGCCTTTACAGCCAGGTTCACAGGGAAGGGCATTGTGCCAATTCGGTCATGCAAGACTTTTGGATCTGAGCCATTCACTCATCCAGCATCTTGGGAGGGACTGCCTTGGTATCTATTCTATAGGTGAGGAATCTCCGCTTCGAAGTATCCCTCAGAAGAACAAGGTTCTTCCCTTCAGTAATGCTCTTTCCAGTGTATACTCTAGCTACCTGCGGATTCCTCACTGCCATCCTGACTCCCTGTTCCTTAGAATGGTCTCTTCTCCCATCTGAATAGGTCCCAAAGTAGAGATCTACACAGTGGTATCTCTGATTACTGTTGGGCTTCACGTCCAAAGGCGCAGACAAAGTCAAGAAAGAAACTGACATGAAAGTGCAGGGGTGCTGCCCAGATGCGGGGTGGTTCGAAGTCAACGTGCAGCCGCACGGAATCACCTACAGGCACTGGACCAATGCTGTTTAAAGCTTCTGGATCCAGTCTGACGCCAGGGGAATGTTCTACAGGTGAGGTAGTTGCAGTTATATAGGGTATCCAACAGAAAGAGCATTACCAAATGTAACTTGTTCTTCACTCCCTCAACTCTACTACCCCTATCCATTACCTCTGACTACATCCAAGTGCATTTAGCCCTTCTCCCTAGACCCTACTCCCTCTCTCCAATACACTGGCCCTTTTTTTCTCATTATGTGTTTTCTTGTGGTATTTTCTTTTCCATGTGCCCCCTTGTGCTGCATTTTTTTTAAATTTGTTTGTTGAAACTCCTTATAATGTTTGAGAAATGGGGGTTGTCTTATTTTGGAAATTCACCAAAATAGAGTTTCTGGTATTCTCTGTGTTGACTGCCTCTTTCTTTGTAGCTCTGCAGAGCAGTTACCTCCTTTGGACTGCTTGTGGTAATCTGATTTGGTGCTGGCTCAGCGTAGAGTAGCGGTTCATGCACGTGTTACGCACCTGCCCACCCAAATAGTAGGTCAACGTGCTGGGCTGAAGCGAGGGAGGATGAGACTTGTGAGTCACGACTAGTAAAGATGGTGCTATTGTGGCCTATTCAGTGCACAAGAGTGGTCAGCTCTCCACAAAAAAGTGAAAGGCCAGACCAGAAATAAGGGCCCTTCCTTCTGTGGGACTCCAGCTATACTCCAGAGTTCCACCGAGCACACTGGCACCCCTTGTTTGGATTTGTACAGCTGGCGGAGTGTGGTGTCGTGCTGGGTGTGAATAGAGCTGGATCCGCACTGAGGTACTGATGGGCAACCTTCCCTTTTTGACACCCCCATCAGTGTCAACACGGTGCATCGGTACTCTCACCCCTGGAAAAGATTATCTGTGCATAACCTGCCGAGTCCCATAGACGGTTGGTGAGTTATATATGTCTCAATTCTTTGTGGAGCTGCCAACAAGATTTGTCAGACCACCAAAGCCACATAAGCAGCATAGTAAAGGACCCAAAAAAATCTTTCATGCCTAGGTCCTCTGCATCTCAGAAGGGCAGCGAGGAGCGGGGTTCCTAGACCCGCAGTTCAAATCAAAGGCAGGCTTAGCGGGTCAGAGACCAGGAATCATGCTCCCTTACCTTGAGCTGGGGGTCATTTCCCACAAGTCTGCCGTCTGGGATGCAATACCTTTGGATGAAGGTATAATGGAACTTTTGGTGTCAGTTCGGACATTAGATTTTTTAGTGAAACAACCACAGAAGGGCAATAGGATTTGGAAATTCACCTTCGACAGTCGAATGCAGAAGTGAAAACCCTGCTCAAAATGTTCCAATCATTCCTGTTACGGGACACAAGCTGAACTGGGTGAACTCTTCCAGGTTTTTCTTGTTTGCGAAGAAGGACAAGGGTTTGTGTCCCATCACAGTCCTGCACTCATCTAATTGTTCATTTGAAAATATTCCTTTAAGATGGTGACTCTGGGAGAGGACTGGAATAGGTCATTTTTTACCTGCTAAAAGATAACTGATTGGCATCCCTGGACCTTGAGGCTTCCTGCGCCCACCTCTCCTTCCGCTAAAAATATTAGGTGTGACTTCAGCTCATAGTGGAACATGAGTCTGAGTTCTGGGTGACCCATCTGCATTGGCAGGCGATCCACATCTTATACATGGTTGGTTATCTGGTGAAAGTGTCACTGGCAGAACAAGCAATCGATGCTGTCCATATGTGTACTCGATCAGGTACTATGCATCATCTCCAAGGACCAGCTGACGCAACCTAAACCATCATGTTTCTTGGCGCACATCTAGACACCAGCAATGCTCAGTCAAGCCAGCGGACTACAAGGTATGAGCGTTGGTTGCGAGGTCCACCTTGATGAGACATTTGGCTGTGATGTTAACCAGTTGAATGCCCTTCTGGCACTCATTTGATCCTTTATCATCATGGTTCTGCTGTGCGGGATCAAGATGCACCCCTACAAGAAGAACTACACGTTCAGTGGATGCAAGAGTCTGGAGACTGCCAGATGAAGATTTGGGTGACGGACCACTTGAAGCCATTCTTGTTCTGCTGGGTCCATTGTAGCCATCTGATGAAATACATGCATTTCTACTCTTGAATTCAGGAAGTAAAAGTGGTCATAGAGGGTCACTTGTGGGCTGTAGGGCCCCAACGGGGTTTCCTCTTAACCAGGGACCGAAGGATCGAATCTGAAAGATTCATGCATATCGATGTACTTGAACTCTGTGCAGCCAAATACACCCTGAAGATGTTCCAGACGCTGGATATGGGGATGTTGATCCTGGTTGTGATGGACAAAACAACCGCCATGTTCTACCATTCAGACAGGGCTGAACCTGTTCGCTGACCATGTCCAAGGAGGCACAGGATGACTGGATGTGGACATCCAACTCAAGATCAGTGTGATGCAGAACATCTGCCCGGCATCAGGAATGACAAGACAGAGCAGAGACCAGGATTTGCAAGTGGGAACTTGACCAGGCAGATGTAGATGACCTGTTCGGTCTTGGACTTCCATGAGGGTCTATTGTTTCACATGTTGGGGAAGTAAATGCTCTACGTTCTCTTCCAGTATTCTGAAATCTGGGTGACAGGGAGGCAGATTCACCAATGACTGATCTAATGATTTCTCTGCACATTTCATTCAATCCTGCCTGATGCAGTGAATGCAACTGCTGCTTGATTCTGGTAGTCTCAAACTTGGCATGATGGACTTATTTTAACGAGTTGCTCCACTTGGGCGTCACGAGTCACTCATCGCTCACGTTCATTACACGCGCTAGCATCCTAACAAAGCCGGCACATTTTCACCTACATTGCCCAAAAAATCAGGCATATATCAGTACTGGATATCTCAAAATAACATTCTATGTTCTTGTTATTGCCAGACTCGACTTTAGGAATGCATTTGTGGCTGGTGTTCCTATTTTCCACCTAACTCCGCTCCCGTCTTACACTCAACAGCACACCCAGTACACGAATCTAACACGTATGATCACATAACACTGATACGCTGTGACCTTCCCTGGCTACCCATTCCAGTGAGAATCCAATTCAAACTGTCACCGTCCACAAGGCTTTGCATAGCAATGACCCACCATACTTTGCCCAACTGCTCACCATCCCCTGAAGATCCAGAAGTTTGAGAAGTAAGGACCCATTACTATTGGGAGAACCAAAATTCAAGACAATCTTTGCCCGTCAAGAAGTCCTTTTCAATTTAAACAGTGTTTAAGTATATTCATTTGTATAGACTACCTGCATCCTTCCTGGTACAGGTGTTTTTTGTATATGCTCCATTTTGTTCACTAATTTATGGACAATTTTACAACAACTAACAAATGTCTTAAACCCCTCGAAAAATTAAGGGTATTGATACAGATTAGGTCTTCTTAAGATTTTAAACATTACCACAAAGAAATCTGAAAAAGGAAAAGCATCAAAAATAGACAATATAGTTTATCAAGCACCTGTTGTAATTATCCTTGTCATTTCTGCAAGGGAAATACGAGATTGAGCATCTACGGACTGCATAACTGATACTAATATGAAATTTTTCTCACCATGGACCCAATATTGTTTAAAAATTAAGTGCTGCTTTTTTTTTTTGCTTATGCTCCATCAGACTTGCCTTTTATTTCGATGTGTGCAGAACACCATTTCTTTTTACCGAAGGCAGAAATGTTCCCCACAGGATTACATCCTTTAATTCCTTCGTTTGGGTACCTAATCGATGGCTCTAGTGTTGTTCTCACTCATAAAGAACCTTTTCAGCATTTTTGATGTTTGAGTCTAGCTGTTCAGTCACCACCCATCTTAAATGTATTACAGTGTGTGCCTTCACAATAAAATCATTGCTCAGTTTTATTGTACTCTTACTGCTTCTCAAATTACTGCGTTGTTCGCATATGTGTATCTTAACTTTGCGCAAGGTCATACCTAAGACCAGATGGGCTTGTGATCATGTAAACTACCTGTTTCGAGTTACAATTTGTATGTTTTTTACGTTTCCGTAGACTTTGCATCCCTAATTCCAGGGTTTTGGTGAGGGTTGTGAGGTCACAAACACTACACTGCCCAAAAGGGAAATCTCCCACTGGTCTTGACTGGTTATGCTAGGGTTCACTCTTGGTCACGGGCGGTTCCTGGTATAGACCAAACTTGAAGGCTAACACACCTGTGTGAGAAAAGGGGCTTCTCCCTTATCTGTGACCCTGTATTGAGTATGTGCTAATTTTTGTTTATGATTTTCTTAACATAGTTAGAAGCTGCATTATAGGTGGTCACACACACACACACCAAACAGTAGTCACTCTATGAGTGGTTTCAAGAAGGGCATCTATATTTTGATTCCTGTTCTCTTTCTTGATCTCTCAATTACCTTCTCTGGATAACCCCTCACTCTTCACTTATCTGTCATGCAGTCCGACTGTCTTTTGAAGTCCTCTATTTGGCTGCAGTTTCTCATTAACTGCAAGAACTGCTTGTAAGGAAGATTTTCTCTGAGTGGTTTGTGGTGGAAACTATCATACCGTAGGAGGTTATTCCTGTTGCTGTTGGGGGGGTAGGGGTCTTGTAGGGTTCTGTTATAAGGTAGCCCTTGTGTGGTCTGATCCTCATGTCCAGGAAAACAAGTACCCTGTTGCTTCAAATGTGTGTAAACCCAAGATTTGTATCACAGTTGTTTAACCAATCCACAAAGCATGTAACTGATTCCTTGTTACCTTCCCAGATAATCAAGACATCTATATATCTTTTCCAAACAATGATTTTTTGTTGGTGTGGGTTGGTATCGTTCCGAACACATTTGGTCTCAAAATTGTGTGCAGAAAGACCCACCAAACTAGGAGCGAAAGTGCTGCCTATAGATGTTCCTTGGGTTGGTAAGCACATTGTACTCTCAAACTCAAAAAAGTTCTTAGTTAGTGCCAACATTGCACAATCCAGGTTGAAATGACGTGGGGTTTGGTATTCCCAATTCTCTGCAAAAGGTATGTCCTCTAGAACTGTAAGTGTATCTGTGTATGGAAAGCTTGTGTACAGACTTTCAGTGTCCAAGTCCAACAATCTCGATTGCCTCAAGGTCTATGTCCTACCAAACTTTTTCATCTGGCCATGAAACTATAGTTCGTAACTAGAATTACATTATTAATCGTTCCTCCGAAAACAGTGCCTTTGGACTGGAAAAGAGGTGTAGTGAAATCAATATTAAGGAAACCTTCTGCAGATCTAATGGGACACACCAATTTTTGACCTGTCTCAATACTACTTTTAAATCAAACGTTGCAGAAAAGACTGTAAATTTTCCACTGCCCTAGTTTATTATGGACTATGGTAGGTTAGAGACAATCCAGCAAGCTTTTGGGCTTATAAGGGAATGGAGGATGCTCTTTTAGCTGTGAAGAACATGCTTGAGATGATCCACGATGAAGGAGGAAGAGCAGCCCTAATCTTCCTAGATGTATCTACAGTTTTTGACATGGTATGCCCTTCTGTTCTCTTTACATGGAAAAAGAAATTGGCAGAAAAGGCAAAGCACTAAAGTGGCTGAAGTCCTTTCTGTCCAACCACAGTCAAGCAGTGTCTTTACCTCTCTTCATGTCCGAAGAAGTTAAACTGGAGTGTGGGGTTCCCTACTTTATTCAATGTATATGTTGCACTGTTGGTCCGCCCTGTCAGTTTAGATGTAACGATGACACACAGATCATTAGCTGAATGGATGGTGATTTAAATCTAGTACAAATTGTATTTACTAACTGTATGGCATGGGTTGCTACTTGGATGAGAGAGATCTGCCTAAAATTGACCTCTGATAAGGCAGATTTCAGAGTCCCCCATTAGTCTGGACAACACAGTGGGGGCCAGCATCTATAGGGTATGTGGGCAGAACATGTTGGCATAACATGGATAGTTTGGTCTTGGCACCCGTTCACCACCCCCTTTTGTAGGTTCTAATTGTACCTAAGGTACCCACCATCAAAGGTATTACTCTGGTATTACCTTGAGGTATTTTTAATCTATGGGGATCCCTTCCTGTACAGTTATTCTTATTCTGAACTCCCTCTGCATGATGTTGAGTCTGCCCTGGTAGTACCATCCTACCGGGGTGGGATGAGGTTGCCTATGATGAAGCATGCCACAGCTAATGGGTGAGACTTCCTCATCCAAGTTTAAGGGCACTCTAGGATTTTGGAGTATCAAAGTAGGTAGGGCCCAATTAAATTGTTGGCTACCATTGGCCATCACACCTTTGATGTGTTTACCAAGATCTTTAGGGACCTTTCCAACACCTGTAAATACTGTCCACAAGCTTCGGTTCATATTTGACAATAAAATGAATTGTTCAGTGCAAACTGTAAAATGTCTTCTTCTGAGGCAAGTGAGAAAGGTAATTGTCTTGTTACTTCTTAAACATAGATTTGCAGTCATTCAAGCCGTGTTGGCCTGTGGTTGGATTATTGTAACTCCTTGTGTTTACTTCTTGTAGTCCGCTTTCCCAAAGTATGCAATATATAAATTGAAGATCATTCAAAATATGGCTCCAAGAATTTTGCTGACCTTGCCTCGAAGGACATTGATCTCAGAACATTTAACTAATTGCATTGGTTTTCAAATTGAGAAAATAATCAAATTTAAAGGTCTCATGATTTGCCATAAAGCAAGCTATGGTCCTTGTCCTAAATTTGTTAAAGATCTAATTCAGTCCCATGTTTCATGTTGAAATTTACGTTCTTCATCGACATGCCTTCTATACACTCCTTAAATTAAGAGGGTGAAACAAGAAGGCTGCTCCTTTTCTTATGCAGCATCACAGATGTGGAACTTTCTCCCTGTGCAATTACTTGTGACTAATAACTAATTGCCTTTCAGGAAACTGCTAAAAACAATTTGTTCAAATAAACTTGGATATGTAGCAGTACATAGCACCAGGACACCTTTTACTAGGAATCATTTGCTTGCAAACTCATTAACATACCATATTCTCCCTAAGTCACTACCATGTTACAAGTTCTGTTATGATTTCTTTGTCTGTCTCAGTCCAACAATTTGTTCCTTTAGCCCGCCCTTTTTGCAGGTGATGTATTTCTTCAATTTTGCAAAGTTTGATGTAAAGAGCGCCTACTCCTGTGCGGCTCTGAACGTGCTATGTAAGCATTTTAAATCAAAATAAATGAAAAGTAGACATGCCATCTCTTCCAACCGCTGGTGGAGAGCGAGATCCTCCACCTCGACTAACCCTTTCTCATCCTGTAGGTACAGAGTCCACGGTCCTGGATTAACACATTTCAGCCTCTTCCATGGGCGTCCACCAGTGCCACCTACAGATCAACGTAGAAAGGGTTCTACATATAACGCTACACGCTTCTGGTGTTGAGCTAGACATATCAACTGTTAATCCTGCTAAGTCTAGCCGAGTTGGGCCTACAACACATCTTCACAATCGTGTGTACACATGGCATTGATATCATTGTACAGGAAGATGCCAGGTTTGCTGCACTTTTCCACTGGCCAAGAGACCAGTGCAAATCTGGGAACTTCATTTGATCCATGCTGCCCCATGTCAAAACCTTTCTTACTTCGGCATGATTCTGAACTTGAGTTCTGCACTTGGATGATAGCCTTCCTGTTGGCTTTCATCTGGTTTATAATGGTTGGGGGGAGATTCAGGTGTTCTCTTTTAAGGGACACTAAATCAATATTTATCCTGAGAGAACTGCCCTCTGTTACCCTGAAACAGGTCCCAGGATGCTTATTCCTGGTCCAGGGAAGACCTGGCTTGGCAGTTTGGGCTGGACTGTTCCCATGAGGCACAGGGTCAAGACTGATTTGCATATGGCTGTGTCTGAACTGAGGTGGCGAAGTGAGCTAAAGAACGAGGATGGATTCAACCCAGATCTGTGACTGGGGGTGAGTGTCTGAAAAGATTCAGCGCTCCGTCCATCATCTCCTTGTGTTTGCTTTGTTTGCCCTAAGTTGGCAGGGTATGCCCAGACGTGGTCCTTTGCTCACTTTGCCACTGGATTCAAGCTAGCCTGGCTGATGAGGGGTGTTACTCCAAAACCGGTCCCAGGATGCATGTTTCCGGTCCAGGGAAGACCTGGCTTGGCAGTTCAGGCTGGACTGTTCCCATGAGGCACAGGGTCAAGACTGATTTGCATATGGCTAGGTCTGAACTGGGGTGGCGAAGTGAGCTAAAGAACGATGATGGATTCAACCCATATCTGTGACTGGGGGTGAGTGTCTGAAAAGTTTCAGCGCTCTGTCCATCATCTCCTTGTTTTTGCCCTAACACTGCTGATCAACATCTGTTAGGCAGCCACATGGATGTCTTCCGGCACCTCCTGCAAGCCCTACAGCCTGGTTGTTGAAACGAAGGTTGACATCGTAGAGGGGGAATTGGTGCTGAAGAACTCTTTACCCACTTCCTGGGTGCTCACTGCTTGGGATGCTATTCAACATCACATAGTGTTTGATTGTACATGCTGCAGAGTCTGCAAAAAAGAGGAGTCACTGAGAGTCGGGAGGTATGGCTAGAACTGAGCTGAACTAACTTTAGAAAAGAGTTTCCTTGTGGTGCATTCTGTTTAAGGACATAAAGTGTTACACATTTATTTTGCCGGAGGATTCCCAGATTAACGTGGGAGACTATTCAAATAGCATCTGGACCTATAAAAGATGCCAATGCTGTAGCTAAATTTACGTGTTTGTAAATTATCCATCTATCTAGCAAGAGATTTTCATTGCTTTTTATTTGAGTGTGTAAATGTATGAAGATGTCTCTCTGACTCATTCCAAACCTCATTCTACTACTATGATCTCCAAAATACCTCTTTCTAAACTCTTCCCTCCTTGCATCACCGAAAACCTCATATTACTACTAAGATATCCCAAACAACCCTTTCTAAATTCTTCACTCACCTAGCACTACTTAGACTCATCTGAGACCTCATTCTACGACTAGGACCTCCCTAATCCATTTCTAGAGACTCTTCCCTCCTCCATCTCTCCTTAGTCATCTTACACCTCCTCTTACTACTATGATTTCCCAATAAACACTTTCTAGACTCTCCCCTCTTCTATCCCTCCATTATCCTTTTCAACCCAACTAACAGACTCACATGTCCACTGCCCAAGATTAATTAATATTTCCCTATACTAATTCACCACTAATCCTTTTTGGGTGCTGGAGTAGTGTGCTACTCGCTGAAAAGCGCTTTGACGCCTTGTAGTAAGCGCTATATAAATACAATTACAAGTACAAGAAAGGGCTGCTAAGACGTTGACGCAAGAGCACCTGCCATGATTGGCTGTGAGGCTGCTGCTCCTCCAATGGAGACAGTGAGACCTCCTGCCCATTGGCTCCTTGTAGCATGTGCCATCAGCATGTGACATTAAAGCTTCCTTGCTGTTAAACGCCCGGGGGACATTCGTGTATTCAGTTGTATTTTGTACAGTGTGTAACGGGGTTTGTATCTGAATGGCGTGTTTTCTCTGTGCGCCATGAAGGGCAGTATGCCAGTCTAGACGCATTACAGTTCTCTTCACGTTGCTTTCTCTCTGTGCCTCCATTTTTGCCAGATGTCAAGCTTTCCTCGACATTGTTTGGTGCTGGTGCCTTAGAGAGGGGCGCGGCCTTTGAGACCTCTCCCCTCCCCCCACCCTTAGCATGTGGAAGGTTTTCAGTGTTGTTACTTTTTCCACAGCTACTCTGAGGTTACCTCTCCCCGGCGGGCGCTGGTTCAGGCACAGGGCGTAACCTGGCAACCCGTCCCCTCGCTCCCGCTGGGGTCCCCGTGGACTTCACGAGTGGGAATGAGAAATGTTGTTCCCTAGCGACACCTAATTACAAGACATCTGCAAGGCACATAGTGATGCCCTAAGCGCCGGGACTCCGGTATCTCGAATCTTTCCTTCTAACAAGTGACAAATGGCCAAGGCCAGGATTCTTCTGAATGTGAACTGCCGCCGTAACAAGAAGGCGAGTACAGGCCTTGGGTAAAAAAGTTCTGTAATAGGCAGCAACAATTGCAGAATTTTCGTTATAATCCATACAACCTGATACCTAGGGCTTTATGTGTGCCGGGTCCCTACTGATCTCAGACCCGGTAGTAATTAAAAACAGACATTGAAATTTGTCCCTGTGGAGCCCTATATTCATGTCCTTAACATCAGAGACAAAAACACTGGTCATTTGCTGAACAATGAATATGAAAACCGTGAAGGTACCCATGCCACGGACCGAATTCCTGTTTATATTTCACGTTTTACTTCATCTTGCATTCCCCTGAGTATTAGCTGTTTCCAGGCTATTGTGTCTCTGTATTTTCTCGTCTCCATGTTACTCTTGTACCCTGCATACTATGAACAAATTCGCCACCAGGGGTTCATAACGGGCCACAATTGAGAGCTCTGGGGCTGAGGCTGAAACCTGTTTCTCACAGTGCCTGTCAGTGGGGCAGAGAGATGTTCACAACACATGATCATACAATCCTTGGCCTCTCTGCTGAGCGCACAGAACAGTGGTCAGGTATTTCGGTTGCAATTGTGGTTCTGTGTAAATGAGTGTGATGGAGGGACACAGCAGTCAAAATATCGACAAGGCAAAAGTAGAAGAAAATGCAGTGTCTACAGGTAATTGTGTTGCCTTGTATGTTTAGAGGTGGTAAAGTGAAAGACATAATGGACGTCATTTGGCCATGACAGGGGCCATGATGGATGGAGTGCTGAAACTTTTAAACCATTCTCCCCAGTCAAGAGATTTGCGTTAAATCCACGCCACCTCAGTTTGAACCCATCCATATGCAAATCAGTCTTGACCGTGCTCTTCATGGGAAGAGTCCAGCTCAAACTGCCAGGCCAGGTCCTCCCTGGGCCGGAGACAAGCAACCTGGGACTGGTTTAGGGGCATCACCCCTCATCAGCCAGGCTAGCATGAATTTAGTGGCGCAGTGAGCATAGGACCCACGTCTGGGCATACCGGGCGCACTTAGGGCAACAAAAGCAAAAGGAACAATTGATGGACAGAATGCTGAACAATGCAAACATTCACCCCCAGTCACAGATCTGGGTTTAATCCATTGTTCCTTTGCTCACCATGCCACCTCAGTATGGACTCAGCCATATGCAAATCAGTCTTGACCTTGTGCCTCATGGGAGCAGTCCAGCCCGAACTGCCAAGGCAGGTCCTCCCTGGGCCGGAAACAAGCATCCTGGGACCGGTTTTGGGGCATCACCCCTCATCAGCCAGGCTAGCTTGAATCCAGTGACAAAGTGCTCAAGGGACCCACGTCTGGGCATATCATTGGCCACTTAGGGCAAACATAACAAGATGATGGATGGAGTGGTGAAACTTTTCAACCACTCACCCCCAGTCAAGAGATCTGGGTTTAATCCATCGTTCTTTTACTCACTATGCCACCCCAGTTTTTCCTTTGCGACCCTGGCCTCAGAGGGGACAAAACGTTTGCCTCCTCAGAGTCCAGGGGTCACAAAAGAAGTGCCAGGAGCAGCAGGGAGCAAGCTAGAGGTTACAGCTGTGACCCCTGACTACCCCCAAATGACATCCATGAAGGAGATGTGAGGACACAAGCATTGGCAAAGCCAATAGGTTTCACCTGTGTGGAGTTATTGGCTTTGCCATTGTCTTTTAGCCATCTAGTACAGGAGACTGGAGTGGAGTAAAGTGGTTTGGAATTACTTAGAGTGGTGTGGTGTAGAGCAGAGTGGCGTGGAGTGGAATGGTGTAAAGTGGAGTGACATAAAGTAGAGTGACATAGAGTGGAGTGGCATAGAGTAGAGTGGCTTAGAGTGGAGTGGCATAGAGTAGAGTGTCGTAGAGTGGAGCAGGATAGACGAGTGGGGTGGAGTGAAGTAGATTGGAATAGACTGGAGTAGAGTGGCTTGGAGATGAGTAGAGTGGCATAGAGTAGAGTGGCACTGTGTGGAGTGCAGTGGTGCAGAGTGGCGTAGAGTGGCACTGTTTGGAGTGGAGTGGCATAGAGTGGCACTGTTTGAAGTGGAGTGGCGTAGAGTGGAACTGTTTGGAGTGGAGTGGCGTAGAGTGGCACTGTGTGGAGTGGCGTGGCATAGAGTGGAGTGGAAAAAGAGGCGTAGAGTGCAGTGGCATAGATTGCAGTGACCTAGAGGAATACAGTCAAAGGCCTACGCCAGGGCCTCAGTTCAAGTTCTACAGGATCCTTAATGTCTGAGGAGAAGCCACTCTCATGGGTTTTGTCAATGTTTCCCAGAGGCACCGCACTGGGGAGCACTGTATTTTGGGCAAAGTAGAACAACACAGCAGAAACAATGTTTTACTCAGTAAATGATATTTTGGGGACAAGAAATAATGTTGAATCGTTCTGTATTTGGAAGGCACGCAGAATCACAGTCACAATTTACAGTACAAGGATATATGTATTCTGTGCCACAACGACTGACATATTCGCTGTCATAGATGAGCTGGTTTGCTTACATTGTTGGATTGGGGGTGGGACGGAGAAGAAGCGTGGGAGATAGACTGAGATTACAAGCACTCATTTTGAGTGCTTGAACCCAAGACAAAAGTAGGTCCAAAAATTGGAGCAATGGAAGGACACAAGTCCTTGGTCCATGCTCCAGGGGAGGGCCAAACACAAGAAGAGGACATGATGCAGGCATGCCAAGATGAACAGGAACTAAGAAATGAGAGTGACACTGAAGCTAACGAATGGTAAACTATGGACGGGCTGTAATCTCACTGTATGTAAACAAAATGACTCGCTGAGCCAGTGCATGCGCTGTCTAGGCAAACCCTAAAAAAAAGAGGGAATTGAAGAGAAAAGAGATGTGGTGTAAGATATGCAGATCACGGAGATGGGGAGAGAAAAACAGCTTATATGTCTAACATAAAGTGAACATAAATGGAGTGATTGAGACACTTTGAAGACCACTACCCCTTCCAGACGTCTCAGCAGTGGTGGCTGTCATCAACAGGAAGGAGGCGCGAGCTCAGACAAAATAAAAAAAAATTAAAAATAAACAGGCGCGGGCAAATATAAACTTAAAATATAAGAAAACACTTACCTGACAACAGGACCTCCTGCTCTGGACCTCGTCGCGCTGCAGCCCGGCCACCAGGAAACCAATCAGGGCGTTGCTCTCACCAGCATGAGAGCAGCACCCTGATTGGAGGGAGCGGCCTCACTCAGCACTCCGGAGGCCTGCACTTACTCTAACCCAGCTGGGTTAGAGGTTTCAAAGTGCGCATGTCCGGCTGGCCATCGCAAGACATGCGCACATTGAAAAGTGCACATACAACCCACCCTCCTCGCAGTCCCTGCTGCTGTCATTCGGCAGCGGCCTTGCCCCCATCCTGACACTCATTTAGGACTGGAGGATGTCAGGATAAAAAATAAAATTGTAATGATGAATTACCATTTTATTTTTCATCTCTGGGTTTGGGGCCAATTAAGTGGGGCAATGCCCCCTCGCTCCAACGGAGGAGCCGCCCCATGGCCTCAGTAATGTTAGATTCACAGTCCCATAATTTCAGAATGAAAATATTTTTTATAATTATTTACAACAAAATCACTGTTGTCTTAAAGAGCTGATAACCATTGACAAAGCAAATAGTCCTGGCTGGTGCGAGATGTACCTCAGTTTTATATATCTGGATGCAACAATTCAAAGCTCAGAGAGGCACCAAAATACTGGTCGGGTGGCACACTGTGGAAATCACAGAAGTTTAGTTTATATGTGTGCACCACGCCCTTAATTTCATATGCTACACTCCTTTTTGAGACCCCTCCCCAATATGTGCCTTTCGTAGATCGTGCGAAAGCGATGTGACTTTTAAGCTAAAGATGGGTGTGTCTCAAGGCGTCTCACTCTAAACTACATGAAATTAATTAGCTTTAAATAAGTCTGTTACTGTTGATCCACTTTGTGACATGTTCAAAGTGGGTTTCACTAGAGATAGGGGTCCAAAGCTTCTGCTAAGCATCACTGTTGCTGAATAAACCCATCGGGCATGCTCATCCGTACACATAAAACATTCCGAAGATCTCCCAAGATCACAGTTACTTTACCCTAATGCTAACCTATAGAAACTACTCCTACACGAAGCATAGAAGGAACTCATTACAAATCTCCCTCAACCAAAGACCAACGGAAACACACAATTGCTACGTGGCCCGACTTGGGTCGCACAAGAGGGGACCTGGAGAGATAATGACCGACGATGCTGTCGCAATGGTGGTGCGTGATATGCCACACTATGTTGCTGTAGTAATAGTGGTGCATGATATGGCAGTACCATAACATAACACAATCTGTCCTGGTCACAATCTGCATGATAAAAGATGTGGTCTGTGTGAGAAGTTGGCCTGGCATATGCTGTCCACTAATTATAGTGGGCACCTTGCACCAGTCCAAACAACCCCTTATTGGAGATAGGTTAAAGACAACCTTTATTGAAAGCTATCCTAGTGGTTGCTATGGAGAGCAGCCTTCAGGCTAAGTCTTGAAGGAATGTAAAGCAGCTTGTTT
The DNA here is from genome assembly GCA_963921515.1 of Calotriton arnoldi. Taxonomy (NCBI): domain Eukaryota; kingdom Metazoa; phylum Chordata; class Amphibia; order Caudata; family Salamandridae; genus Calotriton; species Calotriton arnoldi. Next base: position 192,365 of record CAWUFW010014686.1, on the reverse strand, counting down.
TACCAGTCTATAATCTCTTGAGTGACCAAATGAAAGAGGACCACACCAGGTATATATTCAAAATATATGTATTTATTACTAAACACACCCCTCTAGTCTCTTTATGAGGCTAGAGTTCGAAGTACATAAATTATAAGTTAGTTATCTACAGTAATAGCACAAATACACGTTTGGGCCCCAGGGGCGTACCAAACCATATACCAATAAAGTGGTATAAGAACCACGACTGAGCTAGACACAAGGCCTAGAGCCTGTAGAAGTGCTTGGACCACAAGGAACCACCCAAGGCAGTGGCACAGGGGACCCACGGGGGACGCGTGCAGTGTATGAACACAGCCGCGAACCACCGTTAACTTCTATGGGGAAAGTCGCGATTTGAATTTAAAAGAAAAGGGACACTTAGAGGAGGACTTGGAGCAAACCCTTTGAGAACTAGGCTGTTCTAGTGTCAATACCCACAGGAGCACCGGAGTACTCGAGTTACCTCACCCAGGGGAGCCGGGTGCATAGGTGTCTTTCGGGGTCGGGTTTCGTCGTCGCTTTCAATGGCGATCTGCTGCAAAGTGCTGCTGGCGGCCAAGTCGAAAGTGTTCGGGTGGATCCAAAGGTGGATCGAAGATCTGAAGAACCTGAAAGCAGAGGGGACAGAGTCTGGGTCACTAGCCAGTGACCAGGAAGGCGATGAGCAGATGCCCACCGATGTCGAGTGCTTCAGGTAGGTTGACGGTCGTCTTGACTCTTCAGCCACGAGGTCCAGGAGGTGTCGACGACGACCAGGAGCTGGATTCGAGCTGTCCCACGACGTCTGTCGATTGCAGGGGTGTCGGCAACCGTATTGGACCCAACAAGCCTTGGCAACGGCAAGTCTCGTGGAAATGGAAGAAGGACGATGTTGCAGACCAGCAAGGTCTGGGGGACTCACCCAGCAAGGATAAGTCAGGGCACACCTGGAGCAACCAGGGAGCCCAAGCAGAAAAAGATTGGCCTTCGGGAGGGCCTACTAGCCAACGGACTAGCGACCGCGAAGGAGCCTCGAGTCGATGCACGTGGAGCTGGCTCACAGGACACTCGTGGAGTGGGGGCCAGCGATCTTTGGTGCTGGAGGCTGGGGCTACTCGGAGCCCAAAGCACGACTTTGTGGGAGACCCAGAAGAGGATGCACTTGCAAATGCGTTCGGTGTCCAGGGGTCACGGTTCCACGTTACCCACGACAGCTACGGGCCTCAGCTTCGCTGGGGACTCAGGGCAGCCTCGGGGAAGTCTGGAAATCCACCTCTGGTGATGCAAAGACTTCGGCGTCCGACGGGAGCTTCAGCGATGCAGACCGGACAATTGCTTCTTTGGTGCCTGCCAAGCAGGAGAGTCACTCCTTGACCCCAAGGGAGATTCTTCAGTCCTCTAATCTTGAAGTAGAGCGTCGAAGGTCCAGGATTCTGTATCAGAGTTTCGTCCAGGTAAATCTAAAGTCCTAAGGACTGGGGTCCCATACTTATACTAAGGTAGGGGGTTGGACATACTCTGTGGCCCCACCTATGGGAGGGTCAGGGCAGAGGGGTGGTTACACCCCTTTCCCTTTGTCCAGTTTCGCGCCAGAGCAGGGGCTGGAAGCCCCTGAGCCGGTTTGAACTGGGGTATGCACAGGGACACCAAGTGTGCCCCCAGTGCAGGACTTCAAATCACCAGAGAGTGCTCCCGCCCAGCCCCAATACACACTATCCTGTCTGGGGAGGTGGTTACACCTCCCTGGGACAGGAAACCTATTGTCCAGGCCTCCTCTGCCGGAGTTTCGGTCAGCAGCAGGAGGCCAGACTCGTGTCTGTGGCAGCGGCATCCATTTTGTGATGCCAGGGCTCTGGAAAGTCAGTACCGGGTATACCGGTGTGTACATGTCTTTCCCTCTAGAAGGGTGGAATGCTACCCCTGCCGCCAGAACTGGCGGGGGGGTAGTATTCCAAGATGTTTGACACCAAACACGACATGTTTCCGTGCAACCATCCCAAAGTTAGCATTTAACGCGAGGTTATAATGCGCTTAAGAGTATATGGTCGGGCTGCACTACAAACAGCATCAGAGAAGGGTCTCCGAACACTGCAGAGGGGCCCTGCTCATGCAGGGGCACCCTCTCACATAGGAACCACGCACTCTGCCTTCAGGATTGATAAGGCCTGCCATAGGAGTGACTTATAGGTTTGTATGTGTGTATGTATGTAGTGATATAGGTAGCCTATATCACAGTAAGGGGTGCATGCACCACCTTACCCAGGCTGCAGTAGCAGACCTGTGGTGTCCTTTTGGCTGGCCTTCCAGGGGTGGCACAATACATGCTGCAGCCCCTGGTAGGCCTCTGAGGTACCTATGCCCTGGGTACATAGTATACCATATACTAGGGACTTATAAGGGCACTTCAGATTCAATCAGAGATGTGCCTAAGGCACATGGAAACCATTTTAAAGAGGAAGCAGCTAGGCTGGGGTTCTGATTAGCAGGGCCCCAGCCAGACTAAGGTCGAAAAACAGTGAAGCATCAGCAAAAAGTGGGGGTACCCATGTGAAGCAGATCCTACTCTCCTACAGTCTGTGTCTTGATATTGGAGTAAAACAATTTCATAATGGTCTCTGGAAGGATGTGTGGTGTGTGTATTGCCCTGGGGAAGGTTTATTCCCTACTGTATACATGATAAAAATTCAGGGTTGTGTGCATGTAATCACCACTCACTCCTCTCCCTACTTCTTGACTCTGTTGTTACGTGGTAGCCTCTGGGCCAGGCAGTCAGGAGAGAACCAGCCCCAATGGATCCTTGGCCTCAGTGTAACTGTGCATGCGCAGTACTCTCTTTTATTAGTCCCCGGGACAATACCTGGTGCCACAAGTGTGTGCTGAATATAACATTACTTCTCCAAAAGATTGAAACAGAAGTCAATGAATGCTGATAAGTGCAGGAAGCTTAGAAAATTCTTTGACCTTTGTCACGGGTGCCAGAGGAGCGAAAAGTCACCTTGCTGAGTGGAGGTGTTTTGCCCATTGCGGCCATCAAAGGAGAAAGTGTGCTGATGCAAAGAGGTCCTCACCTGGTATATCATCTCCTCTAAACTCATGGCGGACTTCCTTCCACGTCATGCCCTTAACATCGGTTGGCCACAGATGACATTCTAAATTTGACAGCCATTGACCACAATGAGGTCATATGCTGGCATGACAGGTGCTTTGACATCCCACCACCACTACTAAAGGATCCATTCTGGCTGACTTCAGTTTTAGCAGAATCCGGAGACCCTGATGTCCATTACAGGGGAACTGAAATTGTTTGTGTTCCAGGGAGCTGGTGAGCGTCGATGAAAGAGCGCCCTTGATCTACTAGTGGCTGGTGGATTGATACTCTTGGAGAAGTCATTAGATGGTCAATCCCAGATCAGTTTCTTGCTATTATACGATCCTGAAAGCCTTCTTAAGTGTTTGCAGGAATCCTTACTTCACCGTTGACGTGTGGTCATCTAGATGTTACTGGCAGGTGCTCTATGGATTCCAGATATTGTTGAACTCATGTTCCAGGAATTGGGGGATCATTGTTCTTTCTATTTTATTTTCTTGAGTATCCCTTGATAACAAAATATTTTTGTGATTTTCCGAGTCACAGTTTCAGCAGAGGTGGTAGGACCAGTGCATGCTGCGCATCAGGGGTGCTGCAGAAATAAGTTGTTTCTTCCACAGAGTTGTGCTGAAGCCCTCCACGGTTATCGGAGATAGTTTGTCTGTTTGGCATAAAAGACAATCACATTCTACCTATTCATCTATGCCCGAGAATCACACATGTTCTCAAGGTCATGTTGTCATCTTCACTATGCTCCTGATATATGGTAGTTGAGCAATTCTGGGAACAGGTGTTTGCAACATGATCATGTGTGATGCATCCCATACCAGGCATTCCTCAGAAACTGCCAGTTTGCTGCAAATATTCAGGAGAGCAGTTAGCACTTGGTAGCTCTCTAGGGAATGGTGTGACATTCTTCAATACTTTCTTCTCTCTTGCGTAGATGTTCATCTTCAGCCAGAGTTGTTACTACATCTTCAAGGTTCATCGCTTGTGAGATGGGCGACACCTTGACGGGCAAACAAGCTCCTCAGTGTGATTGGCCTCTTTCTTCTCCTTGGGGCATTGCAGGGTGTGAATGCCCGGAGAAGTTGGATTTTCAGTGCTTGTCCTTCCTTATGTATTCCCATAGCCATTTCCCTATACAAGGAAGGGGTGATGTGCTGGTCTTTGAAAAGGTGGTACTAAAGTTGTGAGGTCTGAGAAATAGTGAAGGGGTGCTCATACAAATACATGTGAAACTGGTGCCAACCTTTTAGCTTGGACATCCTTATCTCTTTGCGAATAACTCTGCTCAGTGGGGTCACGTTGAGAGGGTCACCTGCTTTGCCTTCTTGAAGCGGTAGATACCTAAGCCTGCAAATGCCGATGTACACTCCCAGCTCTGTATCGCATGTGTGAAAGTATGCCTTTGTGGTGTCAGTTACCAGTGCATCTTAGGTGACTAGCACTGCCCATTCCCGCCCTGAATCACTGACAGAATATCGAAGGTCAGAATATCGACCTACAGAAATATCGACGCAAGAATATCGAAGTCAAGAATATCGACATCCTATCTACATTATGGTAAGTACAAAAATATTGAAAAAAAAATATCGGTCAAAAATATCGTTAAAAATATTGTTTTTTATTTAAGTTAAAAAAAAATGTAAAATAAAGTAAATAATACATATAATTAAAATAAACAGTTAAAAATATTTTAAAATGTTTAAAAATTATAAGTAATATATATATTGCAAAATAAATTAAACATATACATATAATATATAATATATATACTTATTAATAATTTTTAATAATTATTTTAATAACTTATAAATTGTTAAAAAATATCATATAAATTATAAATACATCTATACACATAAAACAATAATATAAATAAAAATTAAATAAATATATATAACAAATTAAAAAAATTAAATTATTTGTATTCTTTTTAAAATTAATTATATACTACATTAACTAAAATAATACAAAAAATATTATATAGCGGAGGGAATAAAATTACTATTTCAACTCCAAACAGTGCAAAGTAGGGAAAATGTTGGATAGCGTAGGGGTAAAAATTACTATTCCCACCCCAGTGAGTGCAACAGTAGGGAAAGTGTTGGATAGCGTAGGGGTAAAAATTACTATTCCCACTCCAGTGAGTGCAACAGTAGGGAAAGTGTTGGATAGCGTAGGGGTTAAAATTACTATTCCCACTCCAGGGACTGCAACAGTAGGAAAAGTGTTGGATAGCGTAGGGGTAAAAATTACTATTCCCACTCCAGTGAGTGCAACAGTAGGGAAAGTGTTGGATAGCGTAGGGGTTAAAATTACTATTCCCACTCCAGTGAGTGCAACAGTAGGGAAAGTGTTGGATAGCGTAGGGGTTAAAATTACTATTTCCACTCCAGGGAGTGCAACAGTAGGGAAAGTGTTGGATAGCATAGGGGTAAAAATTACTATTCCCACTCCAGTGAGTGCAACAGTAGGGAAAGTGTTGGATAGCGTAGGGGTTAAACTTACTATTCCCACTCCAGTGAGTGCAACAGTAGGGAAAGTGTTGGATAGCGTAGGGGTAAAATTACTATTCCCACTCCAGTGAGTGCAACAGTAGGGAAAGTGTTGGATAGCGTAGGGATTAAAATTACTATTCCAACTCCAGTGAGGAAAATGTAGGATAGCGTAGTGGTTAAATTAACATACTTATTAATTAAATAATTTTTGTAAAATAAATAACATATTAATAATTAATTAACAAAAAATTAATAATAAATACCAATTAAATTAAATTAATATTTACTTAAATAACATTAAATTACTTCCCACCCTATTCCCCCATAAACACACAACCCGCTACACATAAAAAATAACACAATTAATTTAATTATCAATTAACCAATTAATAAAAATGAATTAACAATTAATAATAAATTAACAATTAATTAATTAACAATAACAATAAATAAAAAATAATAATAGATTACTTATAATTAATATAATTATAAATTAATCAATTGATAAAAATGTATTACCAATTAATAATTAATTAGCAATACATTAATAATCAATAACAATAAATAAAAACAGAATAATTAATTAATTATAATTAAATTACTTCCCACCCTATTCCCCTATAAACCCACAACCCGCTACACATAAAAATTAACATAATTAATTTAATTATCAATTAATCAATTTATAAAAATTAATTACCAATTCATAATTAACAATAAATTAATTAACAATAACAATAAATAAAAAATAATAAATTAATTATAATTAATATAATGATAAATTACTCAATTAATAAAAATTAATTACCAATTAATAATTAATTAACAATAAATTAATAATCAATAACAATAAATAAAACCAGATTAATTAATTAATTATAATTACATTACTTCCCACCCTATTCCCCTATAAACCCACAACCCGCTCTGATACTAAAACGCAAAATTTACTAAAATTGCTAATTTCTAAACATTTAATACATATATTTAAAAATACATTACAAAAAATGTTAAACATGCATATAAAATACATACTAAAATACATAACACTAATATAAATATCGATATTATTAACAACGATATTTTTGCTAATGATATTACTTACTTCGATATAAAAAAACAATATTACTTACCTTAAGGTCGATATTCTGGTCACCGATATTCTTGACATCGATATTCTGTCCCTACGATATTAAAAACTCGATATTAGTGTAGGTCGATATAAAAAAAACGATATTTTGACTGCGCACCTCCCGCCCTGTACCCCATGCCATTTCACTCTACAGCTTCTGCACATCCTGCAGAGTTTCACTTCAAGCTGCCTGGTTCAATATGTGACCATCCGAAGGAAGCCTCGTAGATCCATCACATGCAGGTGGGCCTGTGCTGATTTCACGCCCTGCACGTTTGTGAGGGTCGGCTGTCAGTTCTGATGCTGAGAACACACAGCCAAGGACCTGCAGGCTGCTTTTCAGGAATCCACATTTCTCTGCGCTGGATAAATCCTTTCTCTTGCAGTTCCTGTAGGGTGGCACCCAGTTGGCCATGGTGTCCCTTCTGCATTCAGACATACAGCAAGCTGACAGGACTCCTGTTCAGGACCCCCGGGAGGTCAAAAAGTAGTTCAAGGATGGTTTCCTCAAAGAGTTCAGTTACTGATGAAACCCCAAAACACAATTGGTTGTACTGGAGGAGCCCATCATGTGTGGAGAAAGTGGTGATATATTCCAGGAATGGTCATGTAGCTCCAGCTGGTGGTGGTCGGTGTTCAGGTCTAGTATGGAGAACCTTCTTCCTCCATTCAGTTCAGCTGTGATGACATGTATGGTGAGGGTCAGGTATCTCATGCTTGAGGGACTGATTAGAAGGCTGTATGTCCACACAGATTCACACCTGCAAGACTGTTGGCTTTTTTGTGACTTGGGGTGACTCTGGTCACTGGTTCTTTCACTTTTTAACTATACCCATCTCTTTCTACTTCTGCAGCTAGTTCTCCACATGGGATGGAATGCTCATGTGCGTGGGGGCTATGTTGCTTGACTTTTTTGTATCTGATGTGGTCTATGCCATTGAATAGCAAAGGGATGTGTAAGAATATCACAAGCGGAACAGGGATTGATGCTCATAGTAAACTGTATAAATTGCATCAGTTTGAGTTCTTCTAAAGCAGTGTCCCTCTAACTGTGGTGGACTAAGTGACAAAGTCTCACTTTAGTTTGCACCTGGCCATGTTCAGTAACCCTAGCAGGTGTGTTTGTCAGTCTTTGTGGGATAAAGGCCGGGGTTATGAGGCTCTAAATCAGAGGTTCTCAAACCTTTTAGAACCACAACCCACTTCATAGAACAAGAAACTTCCACGACCCGCCTACCTTTAATAGACATGAGGCAGGCGATTTTTGAATGTAAATAAAGCATTGTGTGGTAGCGCATTGTCTTTTTCAGATGGCACATTTCCGTTGAAATGGCCACTAAATTTGCACAGACTCACAGTTTTACTGATAACACTATATAGCACACAAATGATAATGTGTGGAAATTGGGTTTCTGTAAATATTTATCATTTGTGCATCCCCAAGTAAGGGGTCGATTCCGATCCCGGTCGGAGGCGCACCTAATACCATTCGGTCGGGAAAAAATCCAGGCGAATGCCTGTTTCCCGACCGATCCGCACATACGTCCGAACAAGCAAGTACGATGCGCACAACTGCCCAAATCCCGACCCAGTCGTACTCACCCAATACAGGTCCTGTTCTCCGACCGAGGCGGATCCGGAATCGTAGAATCGAGCCACACAGAAGCAAAAATGCAGCCCCGTCCGGCCGGACAAGTACGATGCGCTTCCCGTACGCGCCGAACCCGTCGCTACGCACGGCACGTCAAAGCATCCGGTCGAGGCGCACATAAGCTCCGATTCGCGCCACAACACGATCCACGGCTACGAGACGAACACGCCAGCGACGAGGACGAGGCGAAGCAAAGAGAAAGACGAACGAGACGAACCAACCATGAATCCCTTCGTGCCGATCCTACCAATATTCTACCTCTATTACCGGAACAGGCACGGACGCGTATGGCGCAGAAGGTAAGTCAGACACCAACAACAAAAACAAACTACACGTACCCGACACATCACACACAGAGGGATGCAGAAATACCTACACCAGCAACAGCAGCACCATAGGGGCGGGATGGCCCTCACCAATGCCACACATACATATAGGGGCCTGTATGCCTACCACTACTACCACCTCTACCCATGGGGGGCTGGATGCCTGTCACTACTACCACCCTTACCCAGGGGGTGCCAGATGCCTACCACTACTACCACCTCTACCCATGGGAGGCTGAATGCCTGTCACTACTACCACCCTTACCCAGGGGGTGCCAGATGCCTACCACTACTACCTCCTCTACCCATGGGGGGCTGGATGCCTGTCACTACTACCACCCTTACCCAGGGGGTGCCAGATGCCTATCACTACTACCACCCTTACCCAGGGGGTGCCAGATGCCTACCACTACTACCACCCATACCCAGGGGTGCCGGATGCCTACCACTACTACCACCCTTACCCAGGGGGTGCCAGATGCCTACCACTACTACCACCCTTACCCAGGGGTGCCAGATGCCTACCACTACTACCACCCTTACCCAGGGGGTGCCAGATGCCTACCACTACTACCACCCTTACCCAGGGGGTGCCAGAAGCCTAACACTACTACCACCCTTACCCAGGGGTGCCAGATGCCTACCACTACTACCACCCTTACCCAGGGGTGCCAGATGCCTACCACTACTACCACCTCTACCCATGGGAGGCTGGTTGCCTGTCACTACTACCACCCTTACCCAGGGGGTGCCAGATGCCTACCACTACTACCTCCTCTACCCATGGGGGGCTGGATGCCTGTCACTACTACCACCCTTACCCAGGGGGTGCCAGAAGTCTAACACTACTACCACCCTTACCCAGGGGGTGCCAGATGCCTACCACTACTACCACCCTTACCCAGGGGGTGCCAGATGCCTACCACTACTACCACCTCTACCCATGGGAGGCTGGATGCCTGTCACTACTACCACTCTTACCCAGGGGTGCCAGATGCCTACCACTACTACCTCCCTCTACCCATGGGGGGCTGGATGCCTGTCACTACTACCACCCTTACCCAGGGGTGCCAGATGCCTACCACTACTACCACATTTACCCAGGGGTGCCAGATGCCTACCACTACTACCACCCTTACCCAGGGGGTGCCGGATGCCTATCACTACTACCACCCTTACCCAGGGGGTGCCAGATGCCTACCACTACTACCTCCTCTACCCATGGGGGGCTGGATGCCTGTCACTACTACCACCCTTACCCAGGGGGTGCCAGATGCCTACCACTACTACCACCCTTACCCAGGGGGTGCCAGATGCCTACCACTACTACCACCCTTACCCAGGGGGTGCCGGATGCCTATCACGACTACCACCCTTACCCAGGGGGTGCCAGATGCCTACCACTACTACCTCCTCTACCCATGGGGGGCTGGATGCCTGTCACTACTACCACCCCCACTCATAGGATGGACAATGCATGACACAACCAGCACACCACAACCTAGGGAATGCAAGAAAAAGACATCCCCCCAACACCATGACAAGCGTGTGTAGACTGTGTCAAATGCCTACAACACTGAACATGACTTTGAACATACAATGTGACCCCCTATCACATGTGCCACACATATATGTGTGTGGCCCCCACAATGCAAGCAGGCCATGACCATTGTGGCAATGGGGTCCAAAACCCCATCATCACAGTGACCAAAATGTAAGTGTGGGGTCCATAGCTGAAGCACATCTTGAACATTGTGGCAATGGGGTCCAAACCCCCATCATCACAGTGAGCAAAATGTAAGTGTGGGGGCCCATAGCTGAAGCACATTCAGAACATTGTGGCAATGGGGTCTAAACCCCCATCATCACAGTGACCAAAAGGTAAGTGTGGGGTCCATAGCTGAAGCACATTTTGAACATTGTGGCAATGGGGTCCAAACCCCCATCATCACTGTGACCAAAATGCAAGTGTTGACAAAGAAAAAGCTGCAACTGCCAAACTGCATGGATGATTCCTGGTCACAGAACATAAAACACATCAGTGGCAAAGTGGTGCATGTGTCCCATTGCAACATAGATTGGGGAGGCAAATACTGCAGTGCAAATAAGACATACCTTTGGCCATGTGCAGACAAACAACACCCATGGGGGCTGACACTGTCAACATTCATCAATGACACAATGACAGAAGTGACCATCAGAATGCAGACCCACATATTTGCACCAATGGGCACACAAATGCAGATACCCTGTGTAGACTGTAGATGTGAGGTGAACAGATACCATACCATGGCATCAATGGGACACACAAACCATGATCATTGTGCTGACCGATGACCTAGGAGTCCCAGGGACAGCAGGGGAAACCCACCAAACAACATACAGCCAATGGCACACCAAAGATATGCCAATGCAGTGGTGCAGATGCACAAACACAAACAGGCAGACCCACACTGCACATCAAACACAACAGGTGAGGGGGGTGCCAGAGTCCCCAGGCAACCACACAACACATGAGGAGGCCTGAATACCAATTACACAGATGTGCATACAGTGCCACACAAAGGTAACTCATGGATCCAAATCCCCTATGTGGGCAATCAGGCATTGTCAGATGAGAGGGAGCACAAATCACACATGTCACACAAGCATGTAGGAACAGCAACTGACACAGCAAGACACAGACACACCAGAGCACTACCCCCAGGGCCCCCACAATGTGGTGACCCTGGGCTGCATCACAATCCCACTGTGATGACAAAGCTAAATGTCGTTCACACTGTGAACCACAGTCATGTGTCCTGAGCAACAAACTACCATCACACCTACACAAGCACAAATCAATCAGCATGGCCAGTAAGCCAAGGCCAACATAGAGGCATGGGTCTAGCCGGGCAACAACTCTCATCTGCACACACTCAACACCACACACCTCCACCTCCAACAATGTGCAGCAGTGAAGCACACATGCACTGGTGACATTGCACATGCACCCATGACAATCCCAGGGTGGTGGGTGGGAACCAAGGTGCAGAAACACATCACACATGGCCACTCAACAAGACTCCTGAATGTCTGACACACTGCACACTACGCTGTACATGGACATGACGTCAATACCACACCAACCAATGGGATCCCAGCCACAGTCACACACCAATGAAGAAGCCAAGGACACCCACAAAGAACACACATAGACAACTACCAACATTGCAGCCCGGACCCTGAGGAGTGCCAGCAGTCACACACACAACGTGTCACAATCACTGAAAGATAACACAAACTGGAAATCACATGACAGGTGTAAACAAAAAGTGCCAAGGGGAATCCTGACTGTGACCCATCTGCGTCTGCACACAAACTCAGCCCTGACAGCAAACACACCTATGGGTGACACCCTGATGACCAGTAATGTGCCATGCACCCACATCACAGAGAACCCAGGGGAAGACTTGGGGGGAACATAGGTCAACTCAGCAAGCATCACAAACAGGTACAACACTAGGGATCCCAGCATGCACAGCAAAACGGAAGTGAACACACAGACATGCTCATACAACACACACCTTGGGCGCAGGCAATGTCACAGGAGTACACACTGCCATGAGGGGACTCCACTCCTGTGTGAGGAAAGCTGTGCCATATGTTGCCTCAGTAGGGCTCCATCATGTCAGCTGAGCACTTGGTCACACAGTCAACAATTAGCACCAAATGAAGGCTCCCGTCACATCAGCCTGGTCATGGGAGTGCCAACGAAATCATCAGCACAGATCCAACACACTTGTATAGCAATGTTGCACTGACAACACAGATGAGTCCTTCCCCATTGATGCCCAAACCTGCATGTCCAGTGGAGATGGCCACACGGTCAGGGAAGTAGACGAATTGAACAATGGCAGGCACAACAGATGTGCAGGGGTGGAAGCCACAGATGTGAAATTGCTAATGTAAGTAGGAAATCCCATTGCCAAATATTGAACACATGACACCCTCAGATGCTGCTAAGGATGACATGGATACACCACAGGATAGGACACATTCCCCCTGGACCACATGTGTTCCTGCACAGTAACACTTCATTATCATGAGACCAAATATCACCATCACTGCAGCAAGGGCATGGTTAGCATCATCAACAACATGTACATCAGAAGCAAAAGCACTAGAGAACAGAAAGGTGCTTTATTCAGCATATGTGGGTCTAACAGTTGATGTCCAGCAAAAAATTAACAAAGGCCAATGTCCAGTCCAACATGAAAGTCAAAACAGGGTGACAGTGGCAGATGTCACCCTACGCATGCCTGCACTGATGGAAGCCAGGGACAATCCCCTCGGAGGGGCATATGGGGGGCAGGCCAGGCACCGCAGGGACAGGATCATGGCTCACCAGAAGGAGGCAGGGAAGGGGTGGTGGGTGCTGGAGAGCCACTGACAACTGCAGTGGAGGTGTCTGACATGGTGTGTGCCGGCACAACTGGGGGGCATGACTCTGATGGTGTGGGTGCCGGCAAGACTGCAGGGGACCGTGCAGATGGAGTGGACAGGTTCCCCACTGCAGTGCCCAAGTCAGACAGGGTGGTAGTGGACTCCACTGCAGTGCCTACCTCCAGGGGAGGAGAATGGGGATCAGGTAAGGTGGGCAGGACAGAGGGGGAGGACACCGTCTCCACACCAGTGGCACAGACAAGCGCAGCGGGGGGTGTGGGGCCGGAAGAGCAAGTGGCAGGGGGAGAAGGCCTGATCCTTTTGGGGATGGTGTATCTGTGGGTGGGGGAACCTGGGGCAGGGTGTGGTGGGGGCACCTGTGGAGTGGGGGCCTGAGGGATGGAGGAAGGAGACTTGGTGCCTGAGCTGCAGGGCGGCGGCGGGGTCTTGCTCTTCCGGGTCCGGGGGGACTTGCGGATGGGGGCGTCAGTCGGTCTGCGCCTGGGGGAGGGTGTCCGGTGGCGAGGGGCACTCCGCTCCGTGTGGGTGGGCTTCCTCTTCCCCCTGAATGCTGTATCAGCTGGATCGGAGGGGAAGAGGCCGAGGTCACTGAGGAAGAGCCGCTGGGTCTTTGGGGTTGCAGGTGAGGCAACGGAGGGGGCTTTGGAGGGAGAGGCAACTGTGGACTGCGCAGTGCTCGTGGATGCGTGTGTGTGTGACTGGGCCCCATCCCCTGTGAGTGTGGTTTCAGTCCCCTGACTGTGCGTGCGTGTGCGTCTTGTCTGTGGCGTGTGTGTGTGTGTGCTGCTCGTGTCTGTGCTGGTGTGTGCCTGTGCCGGTGTGTGTGTGCTTGGGACAGGTAAGGTGCTGGGGAGTGTGGATGGGGCAGAGACAGGAGGGGTGAGGGACTGTTGGAGGAGGGACACTGCTGCCATCAGGGAGGAGTCCATGGACCTATTGCCCCTCTGTAGGGCAGACATGCCCGATGAGATGCCCTCCATGAACGACACCAGCTGAGTCAACAGAGTGGTGTGTGCATGGAGGACACTCAGCATCGCTGTCTGCCCTACATGGAGCTGGCGAAGGAGGTACACAGACTCCTCACTCAGGGCAGCAGGGGACACAGGGGCAGGGGGTGCGGTGCCTGGCCCGAAGGAGACACGCTCCCGAACATGGGAGCCTCCACGGACCTCAGGAATGGGAGCCGATGGGAGGGCGGTGGTGGTGGTGGTGGCGGGGACAGCAACACTAGCTGGGGTGTGGTGGCTGCTGACACCCGCCTCCATAAGGGAGTCATCCTCCGAGCTGCTGTGGTCCTCAGCTGAGGTGGATGGTGCTGAGGACTCCTCGGTGTGGCTCCCCTCGCCCTCCGTGCCACTGGGTCCCTCCGACCACTCCTCGGCTGTTGACCCAGTCTGGCTCTGCGGCTCCTCCTGGTCCGTGGAGCTGTCCCCTCCTGTGGCCGTGGATGTATCTGCAAACAATAGGGAAACAGACAGACATCAGTCACCTGCACCGAACGCACACACCACAGTAAGTACAGCACAATACAGAGCAAGGCCTGGCATCCTTAGTTGAACATTGCTAAAATTGCCCAAACAGAATAGGAGAAGCCAATTGTCAGTCTGATCGTCAACCATGACACTCACATCCCACCTGGCCTTGCACCCATCTGTCTGGCGTCTGTTGGCTGGCAATACCCCAGTGTGGACACATGCACCACCTACACAGTAGTTGGACGGTGCAGAGAACACGGTGAAGCATGTGAACATGCACACATCACAACTCTTGCCACTGAGTCAGTACAGGTGCCCGGATGAAAGTGATGCCCAGAGTCAGATATATGAAATGCATGTGATGCATACCATCGACAGACACCACGATGCACCCATGTGCTGATAGCCATTGTCACTATGGTGTGCATGTAGCACATGTCACTCCCCTGCAGGATCACTCATAGGAAGTCACATGCCATGGCACAGGCATGCCTGCTAAGTCATACGTCACTGTCACCAGTCACATGGGCAGGGCAGCCACACAACAACAGTCTGCACTGTGTCACAATAGTAGATAATGGGGAATGCAAGTCCTGGAGCTGAACAAGTGCACATGTACATCCCCCACACACCACATCATCTGAACCCTTATCTGTCCAGGTCATACTGATTGGACATATGGGTGACCTGTAACACAAGCCTCTGAACCTGAGCACCTCACAATCTGCTGTGAATGGGAAACAGCTGCATGGACCTCACATTCGCATACCCCAGTCTGCACGGTCAGGTGTTCAAACACCTATGTGTCACACAAGTATCGTCTCCTATGGTCACATCTCCGGTGGCATGCTGAGCCCCAACCGATAAACACCCCAGCAGTCCTGACATCGAAGCCACAGCACACTGACACAGAGGCTGACACCTGAGGGGACATATCACTGAGCACAACGTGTCAGCTGATACACGGGAGTGGGAGTACAGAGTGCATTGCATGGCCTGGAGTAGGCATGACTGTCCTGCCCCACATGAATGAGGGATGAACCCTGGACAGTAGGCAGCTGGCTAAGTATGTGTGACACACGTAATATACACACTCCTGGGGCCCAAACATAGTTCCCACCCGCAGCTTGGGTGTGTGCCAGTTACCCCAGGCACATGTGGTGGATCAGCTCAGCAATTGGACCACATATCAAAGTAACACGCAGATTACATGTCAGAACACAGGCATTGTGTAAGCAATGGACCCACCCATGATGCCCACCACAGTTAGGGGAACAGATGCTGTCCCCCACCTTGAGTCAAGCAAACTGCAAGGACACAGTACCCAAGTGACACAATTCCCTGACTGCAAGGGCCACACCTGGGTATCAGATGAGGAGTGGGCAGTGCACAATCGAGGGACATGGGTCCTGGACCACATGACTGATGTGCTGTGGAAGTTTAACCAGGCCAGAGGAGGGCACATAGCATGGCAGTCAGAGTACACAATGCAGTCATGGACTCACCCCCTCCGTGCTGCTCCCTGGCCTTCAGCTGCCCATTCAGATCAGGGAAGACCACCGCCAGGATCCTGAGCAAGTGGGGGGTCAGGGTCCGGTGTCCGCCCCTCCTGCGAGGCGGCGACAGCTTCAGCTGGACCCGTGCGATCCTCCGGGTCCAGCCCCGAAGGTCCTGCCACCTCTTCTGGCAGTTGCAGATCCGGCGCTTGTAGTCCCCCACGGATCTCACTGCCCGGACGATGGTCAGCCATATCTTCTGCTTCTGGTGGGCATCAACCTGTGAGGATGACAAAGTGAGAATGCTATTACTACACATGCAACTTATCCGTGCATTACACAGTTGTGTATACATGTCTCAATCACAGGGGCACATGATGTACACAGGCAGTGCAACGATGGCCATGGACAGTATGCCAGCAGTAACTACATGGTATCATTGCCTGGGAAGTAAAACCTTGTTTAAATGCACTGTCACTGCACTATACCTGTCCAGTGCATGTAACTACACACTATGGGGGTGACAACTACTCAGTGAGCCTGCTAGCCAGTGGCGTGCAGACTGCTAGCCTTGCTAGTCAGACAACATGCACATTTAGGAAGGCAGTGGACAGAACACTCACCTGCTCCCCTGCTTTCCCATACAGCTTGCTGTACTGTGGAAGGAGGCTGTCCAGCAGGGCCTGGTTCTCCTCAGCGCTGAAGGCTGGGGCTCTCTCCACAGTACGTGCCATTGCAGGGTCCAGAGGGTGCAGATACAGCAGCAGTGGTGGTGGCAGATGTCGTCCTGGAGCATGTAGTGCAGGCAAGTGAGCTCTCAGGGGATCAGCCAGCATTATATGTGTGCTGCAGAGGCAGTTACTGTCCCATGTGTCCAAAGTGATAGGTCCAAGTAGTTAGCATCTTCTGAATCTGGACAATCCATGGAATTGCACCACTTACACACGCCCACAGCATCCTTCAAAAGTTCAACTTCATGACACCCATGAATTTGCAACATTGTTGTGGGTGACCAACAGAATTTCCAGCATCAGACTCATTCAAAATTTGAAAACGCGTCCGTTGCCAGGCCAGGCCATAGCCAATGGGTGCGCACCGATCGGTCCAATTCTGTTCGCGTACCTAGGATACAACGCGTACCCGCACACATTGAATGCAATGGGCCGGCCGGGCACACCGATCGGTCCAATTCTGTTCAACGCGTACCTAGGATACAACGCGTACCTGCACACATTGAATGCAATCAGCCGGCCCGGCACACCGATCGGTCCATTACTGTTCAACGCGTACCCAGGATACAACGCGTACCCGCACACATTGAATGCAATGGGCCGGCCGGGCACACCGATCGGTCCATTGCTGTTCAACGCGTACCCAGGATGCAACGCGTACCCGCACACATTGAATGCAATGGGCAGGCCGGGCACACCGATCGGTCCATTGCTGTTCAACGCTGTACCCAGGATACAACGCGTACCCGCACACATTGAATGCAATGGGCCGGCCGGGCACACCGATCGGTCCATTGCTGTTCAACGCGTACCCGGGATACAACGCTGCACCCGCACACATTGAATGCAATGGGCCGGCCGGGCACACCGATCGGTCCATTGCTGTTCAACGCTGTACCCAGGATACAACGCGTACCCGCACACATTGAATGCAATGGGCCAGCCGGGCACACCGATCGGTCCATTGCTGTTCAACGCGTACCTGGGATACAACGCTGTACCCGCACACATTGAATGCAATGGGCCGGCCGGGCACACCGATCGGTCCATTGCTGTTCAACGCGTACCCAGGATACAACGCGTACCCGCACACATTGAATGCAATGGGCCGGCCGGGCACACCGATCGGTCCATTGCTGTTCAACGCGTACCCGGGATACAACGCGTACCCGCACACATTGAATGCAATGGGCCGGCCGGGCACACCGATCGGTCCATTGCTGTTCAACGCGTACCCAGGATACAACGCGTACCCGCACACATTGAATGCAATGGGCCAGCCGGGCACACCGATCGGTCCATTGCTGTTCAACGCGTACCCAGGATACAACGCGTACCCGCACACATTGAATGCAATGGGCCGGCCGGGCACACCGATCGGTCCATTGCTGTTCAACGCGTATTGCGAATACAACGCGTACCAGCACACATTGAATGCAATGGTCAATGTGTGCGCACCGATCGGTCCATTGCTGTCCAACACATATTGCGAATACAACGCGTACCAGCACACATTGAATGCAATGGCCAATGTGTGCGCACCGATCGGTCCATTGCTGTCCAACGCGTATTGCGAATACAACGCGTACCAGCACACATTGAATGCAATGGCCAATGTGTGCGCACCGATCGGTCCATTGCTGTCCAACGCGTCCCTGTACATGTCACTGGCATATGTCACCATGCCTGTCACAGGTGAACATATGCCAGCCACATATACTTCCCAGGGAGTGAGGGGCACACCTACAACACCACAGCCTGTCCAAACTGTATCCTAAGGCATGTAAGGCTGCATTACCTATTCCGTGTATGGGGGTGAACATGTTGTTCTGTGGGTGTCACTTGGGGCAGCCACCCCCAGGCTGTGCACGTGTTCATGGGGACAGTATCCTTGGTGTTTCGTGTACATGACCACTGTGATGTGCAACTGTTCATATCTGAGCATGTGGCATGGTCACATTTCACGGTGGTGTATGTGTATGTCATGTCACATGCCCCCTGAGTCCCATGTGGGACGGTATGTTTAACCCAGGGTGACCCATTGCCACAATAGTGATGGTCCTCCACAGTCTGTGTGCATGTTGTGTTTACAATGTCTCGGATTTCATGTGCACAATGGGAGACAGTCTCCACATCCACGTTGTTTGTGCATGGACTTTGATGTTGTGCGTGTGTGTGTCACAGACGTCCATGTCTGTCCTGCCGAGGCAACAGGGACCACTACCTGTGGGGGTCATGGTTGTTTTGCTGTGGTGTATACATGATACGCCATGTCATGCCAGTGTCCATGTGGCAATACAGGGTCCCTGGGAATCTACCTGTCGTTGGGCTGTGATGCCTGGGGCATATCTGTCCTCACATGTCACTGTGGGGTGTGTTTGTAACGTGGCAGCAGGAGATGGGAAATGTGACACGTCCTCATGATACCCAATGGCACAACCTGGGACTTATTGATGCCACTTGTTGAACTGTGATGTTGGATGTTGGCCATGTATGTGCCACACATGTCGTTACGGAACTGCACACATCATGTACTTGTGCCTCATAATGATTTATCGTGTGATATTGAGTGTGTACAATGCCACATATGTGGGGTGAGTGACAATATTTCTTTGTTCACCTATGCACTGCAGGGCACCAGCTGTCCATAGACCATTCCCTGACCTGGCAACGATGGTGGAACGTGACAGCATCCGAAGGTACCGCTTCACCAGGCAGCTGATTGATGATTTGGCAGTGCGCTTGGCACCACACCTGCAACCTGGCCGGCCGTACCCTACAGCGCTGACCCCCAAGGTGAAGGTGATGGCAGCCCTACACTTCTTTGCCACCGGTACCTTTCAACACACTCTGGCGACTGCTGGTGGGATGTCACAGACCATGTTCAGCCGTGTGCTCCGCGATGTATTGGAGGCTATGTTGATATACCTGAACCAGTACATCTATTTCCCTAGACTCCAGCAACTCACTGACGTGAAGAGTGACTTCTATGCCCTGGGGAGGATGCCACATGTCATTGGCTCCATTGATGGGACACATGTGGCTTTGGTACCACCACAGGCCCAGGAGCAGGCATACAGGAAACCGCAAGCACTACCACTCGGTCAATGCACTGGTGGTCTGTCTTGCCGATATGACCATCTCACACGTGTGTGCCCGTTTCCCCGGTTCTGCACACGATGCCTACGTGATGAGGAGTAGTCGCATCCCGAGGATGATGTCACAGATGCCGAACCAGCGTGCCTGGCTTGTTGGTGTGTACTGACTTTGTTCCATTGTGTGTGTTCTGCAATGTAGTGTTCCACCCTCTTTTCCAACTCAGCTAATGTGCAATTGTCTGTATGTAGGTGACTCCGGATATCCCAACATGATGTGGTTGCTGACGCCCCTCAGGAACCCTGTGACACCAGCCCAGATGCGCTACAATGAGGCACATGGTCGGACGAGGAGAGTGATTGAGCGGACATTTGGTCTCCTGAAGAGCCACTTCCGCTGCCTGGACAAGACAGGAGGGTCCCTCCCATATGCCCCGGCAAAGGTGTGCAAGATTGTCATCGTCTGCTGCATGCTACACAACCTGGCAGTGCGGAAGGAGTTGCCTCTCATCCTGGATGACGATGACCAACGTCCGCCACCTGTGGAGGATCCTGGCCTGGACCACGATGCCAGTGATGATGATGATGATGATGGTGATGTCCGCACACAGCTCATCACCAACTTCTTCAGCTGAATGTAAGTATCCAGAGATGTCATGTAACTGATGTGAGTTTGCATGATATGTGTTGGTGGTGCTCTGGTGCTGTTTGAGTGTGTCCATGTGCTACATGACTGTATGCGTGTAGCGATGTGTCCTTACAGGTAGTCTGTACTCCCCAACAGTGTCGACATGCTAACTTGGTTCTGGGTGGGTATCTTGTGACATGTATTGGGCATGAGTATTGCAGTTCTGTCCTGTTCTTCAGTGCTTTTGACTGTGTGTCATTTCTGTCCTTCACAGGGTACTTTCAGATTCGTTTGATCAACTGTGATCCCCGACACCATGATTCGACTTCCAGGGTGGTAGCTGTCGTGTCCCTACAGGTGATGTGCACCACACCCATGGACTTCCTTCCTTCTACAATTGTTGACTGTGTGCCCGCTGCCAGGTGGGATTACCTTGCATCTGTGGTGGTTACAACATGTTGCAAATGTGTAATAAACCTGTGCTTCACTTTGTGATGTGCGTTGTCTGTGGTCACACATCTGACTGACATTTGCTTACTGCACCAGTGGGCTAGTTAACACAGACTGTGAATGGGTGTTGGGTCTGTGCAATGCAACGTATTTCCTGGCAACATCAGTGTAGGCGATGAGTCAGATGGCCATGGTGTGTATATGTTGTGTAGCCCTGGTGGTGTGCCTCCCTCATATGTGTGACGTCGCCATGACTCACATGCCGGTGTTGTACTTGCTGTTGCAGTTAGCATGCACAGTGTCATTTCCCAGATCATCATCGCCACTTCAGAGACAACGTAGGAATCACAACAGAGGCAAGTATGGTGTATTAGTGAGTTTATTGACATACATGTGTGAGTATAGTGCACAGGATGGTGGGTGCTGTACATTGTGATTGTAATCCAAAGTTCCTAGATGATTTGGAAGTCCTGGTAGCAGAAATGTCCAGAGTAAAGTCCACAGTCATCTGAGACATTGGTCCAACTTGAGCTCCCCATGTCATGTGGGAGAGTTGTGTTGCAGTCAACAGGGTGAACAGTTTGCGCACAAAGGTGATTATCCAGAACAGGTTTTGGCTTCCTGGGGGTTGCACATGGCCATCGGCCTCTCTCTTGCCCCTCCTCGGACGGCCCCTCTTCTTTGGGGGGGACCCTCAAGTGCAGGCTGCTGCGGTGCAGGGGACTCTCCGCCAGAGTCATCCTCCCTCCCTGTGGCAGTTGCAGTTGTTTCAGCACCAGATGTTGTGGGCACACAGGGAGGTGTTGACTGGTTGCTGCTCATCTGGCGGAGGCATTGTAATATGTCCCTATGCACCACCGTCATCTCTTGCAGTGTGTCCCACTTGGACTCCACGCGGGACATGTGTGAGTCCAAGCGGGCATGATGGGCAGCCTGCTGCTGTTTAATGTCCCTGAGGAGCCCCACTACCTGGCTGAGCTCTCCGGTGCTGGACTGGTACGCATCGGCTATGCGTGCCAGTTGTGGGTCATCATGCAGTCCAGACCCCTCTGCGATCAGTGACCTATGTCTCCCCCTCCCACCACCCCTGGCGACACGTGCAGTACCTGAGGTGGCACGCACAGGTGACCCTGGGCCCCCTTGGGGGTTGTTGGTGGTGTTGGTGTCCATGGCCCCACGTTGGTCCAGGGTCCCTGTGCTGGTGGTGGTGGTGCTCCTTGGTCTTTCCATGTCGGCAGGGGTGGTATGTGTGTTGACAGTCGTTGGAGGGGTGGGTGCAGGGGGTGCAGCTGGTGGTCCTGCTGGTGCTGCATGATGACTTGCTCCGGAGGTGCCAGGTTGGTCTTCTTCATCCGAGGAGGGCAGAGGCTGTTCCACACCAGTGAGCTCCGTATCCTCTTGAGCCTGGGACGGGGACTCCTCAGCGTCTGCTGCTGTGTCCCCATCATCACCTGTTTTTGGGAGACACACACAATGTATGTTATGTTTCTGCAGGCATCAATGGTTGACACACCTGACAGTTGTGACTGTGCCTCTGGATGCGGGCCTGTACATTGCATTGTCCTAAGTTGTCACAGTCAGGGGTTGATATTGGTGTAGCACATTGTCCTGCATTATTTGGGCATTTCCATGTGAATGTTGGGGTGTGTACATGGTCTGCATTGGTTGTATTTGGTTGACATCCGGCCCTCCTTCCCACCCAGCCAGATATCCCACCATGGAACGTGCTTCCATTGCAGGGAGTGCAATTTGTCTTTCAGGATGTCAGTCAGTGGTATCCTGCTGTTGGTTGTTGCACAGTTGCCAGCAGGGCCTTGTGCTCCCCACAGCAGTAGCCAGTGTCAGCCATCTTGTCAGTTGTTTTCCACTCCCTGTGATGTGTGCATGGTTCAGGGTGGTGTTGATGGGCCAATTGTGAGGCTGACCAATATCTGTGACTACCACTCCCCTCATGCTGTTGCCTCCACCCCCCTTCCCAGCATGCCCATACTTCCTTCCTTTTGAGTGTACTTCACTGTGTGTGGGTGTGACAGCAATGGCAAGATGGCTGACAGTGGTGTCCTGCTGTTGGTTGTTGGCCAGTTCCCAGCATGGCCTTGTGTTCCCCACAACAGAGCACCAGTGTCAGACATCTTTGAGGGGCTTTCCACTCTCTGTGAGGTGTGCATGCTTCAGTGTGAGCATGCTGGGCCATGTGGGGGGGTGGATGTTGAGCTGTGACTACCACTCCCATCATGCTATTGCCTCCACCCCCCTTCCCAGCATGCCCATACTTCCTTCCTTTTGAGTGTACTTCACTGTGTATGGGTGTGACAGCAATGGTAAGATGGCTGACAGTGGTGTCCTGCTGTTGGTTGTTGGCCAGTTCCCAGCATGTCCTTGTGCTCCCCACAACAGAGCACCAGTGTCATACATCTTTGAAGTGGCTTTTGACTCCCTGTGAGGTGTGCATGCTTGGGTGTGTTCTTGCTGGGCCATGTGGGTGGGGGATGTTGGGCTGTGACTACCACTCCCATCATGCTTTTGCCTCCACCCCCTTCCCAGCATGCCCATGCTTCCTTCCTTTTGACTCAGCTTCCCTGTGGGGTTGTGTGCCTGTGCTGACAAGATGGCTGACAGTGTTATCCTGGGGTTTGTTTTGCTACAAGTCCCATGTGTGTCCCTGTGCTTCACACTGCATGACCCAGGGTTGTGGTTCTTTGTGGGATATTTGATTGGTGTGTGAGGCAATGCTTTCTCCCAGGTGAGTTGTGTGTAGTTTGTGTTAGGGGGTGTGTGGGTGGAGCTGCTGGTGACTATGGTCAGTGCTGTGAGTCCTCCTTCCCACCCAGCCAGATATCCCACCATGGAACGTGCTTCCATTGCAGGGAGTGCAAGTTGTCTTTCAGGATGTCAGTCAGTGGTGTCCTGCTGTTGGTTGGTGCACAGTTGCCAGCAGGGCCTTGTGCTCCCCACAGCAGTAGCCAGTGTCAGCCATCTTGTCAGTTGTTTTGCACTCCCTGTGATGTGTGCATGGTTCATGGTGGTGTTGATGTGCGCATTGTGAGGGTGGGCAATTTCTGTGACTACGACTCCCATGATGCTATTGGCTACACTGACTTGCCCAGCATACACAGTATTCCTTCCTTTCAGTGAGCTTCCCTGTGAGGTGGTGTTGTGGTGGTGGCTACATGTCTGACTGTGTTTGTTGGTTATATTTGTGCCACTGCCTAGCTCTATTTGTTGTTAGGTTTGTACATGTCATGACACAGTTACATTTCACTATGAGCTGGCATGTATTGTGTTTATCTGGCTGACATACACATTTTGGGATGATCTGTTTTGGTTGGTGTGTATTTGCTAAGGGTGCATGGTTTGACTCTCCCCTTGACAGTGATGTGTATGTATTGTGGCACAATATTGTGTACATTTGTTGTGTACTCACCAGGCTCTGGGATGTTTTCTAGTCCATAGACGCTCACTGGTGGTAGGATGGCCCGCAACTTCTCCTCCCAGGGCCTGAGGTATACTGGTTTGGCAGGAGGGCCACTGCCGGTGTGTTGGCTCAAGATGTAGTCCTTCTTCAACAGCTCCTTGACCCTCCTGCGCACGTCATACCACCTGTTCTGGATGTCTACCTTTGTGCGCAAACATGGTGATTGTGCGTTCACCCTGTCGACGATCCTCTCCCACATCTTGGTTTTCTGCGCCATGGGTGTCTGTTGGACCAATGTGCCAAACAGCTGTGGCTCTACCCTGAGGATCTCATCTACCAGGACTTCCAATTCACTATCTAGGAACTTGTGATTCTTCTTTGGGGGCATGGTGTTGGGTGGTGCTGGTGTGTGATGTGTGTGTTGGTGTGCAAGTGAGGGTGTGTGAGTGTGTGTTTTGCTGGGTGTATGTGAGGGTGCTATTTGTTGTGGTGCTGCTGGTGTGTGGCTTGTGTGATGGATGTGCTGTGAGTGTGTGTGTGGTTGCTGTCTATTGGTGTTGAGTGCTGGCAGGTAATTTGAATTTGCAAGGGATCATGGTAGGGATTTGTGTCCTTTATATGGGTGGAGTTGTGGGTGTGTCTTTGTTCCCTGTTCCCCCCCCAGTATTTATTTGCTTTGTGATAGCTTGTTTGGCCTTTTTTTGTGTTATTTTTTCCTTGGTTCTTTTTGTGCATGTAGGAGACGTTCTTGTGACCGAGCCGGACCCTCCAGTTGTCTCGTGCGAGCCTCTCAGATTCGTTCACGCTGTGTTTGTGCGGTTTTCTGTGCTGCGTACGCGTCGGTCGCGGGGTTTTGGGTTGCTTCGGCTCGCAGTTTGGAATGCGTGTCGGTCGTGCGGCTTGGGCTCCGTGCGACTCGGTCGTGTTTTCCACGTGTTGCATCGTACTTGGCGGGTAGGAGTTCGCGGGTACGTTTCGTTCGGGATTCTCCCTGGTGCGTGTCGGTCGGTTCGATTTGCGTGCTTTTCCGGCCGGATGGCTGTTTTCCGCGCGGCTCGGTCGTTCTGCTTGTTTTCCGTACGAGTCGGTCGGATTTAGCACGCTTCTCATCGTACTTTGCGGGTCGGGCTGCACCGGTACGTGTCGGTCGGTATTTATTCCGGCTCCGAGTCGGTCGGTACGTTTTCCGGCCCGAATCGGAATCGGCCCCTAAGTGTCTTCATTTGTTTTGAACAAATTAAAATCTCGGTTTCCAGCACTCTTCAGAATTACAAAAGAGTGCTTCATTTTTGCTTTCCTAAATGCTGGATGCATACAGTTCATTCAGAGGTTTTTACATTTTGTTGTGTATTGCAAAAAACAAAATCCTACATTGTCACATAATTCACTTTAAAAGCTCCTCTCACTTTGTAGTTAAAGAAAAGTAAACACCAATCCGCAGCCTTACATTTAATCTCTGTCTTTGAATCACCGGCAAATGTGACAAGTTAAACATAGAATTTAAAGGCATCTTTATTTATTGCTCTGTCTTTCATGACCCAGCAAAAATCAGCTTTCGACCCACCAGTGGGTCGTGACTCACAGTATGGGAAACACTGCTCTAAATTGTTCCAATTGGGATTTGTACCTGTAGGCTTCTCACATCTTGAATCTCCTCCAAGAGCCAGACTGAATCCAGAAACGTGGAAACAGCTTTCCTGTGATGCCGCTGCTACAACATCACCCCAGTACACCACTGACTGTGACATCACCGAGCCTTATACGAGCCACCCCAGCATTCTGACATCAGTTCTGTATCTTCCGTGCCCTTGTGGATCCAGAGTTGCTCTCCATTTCAATACACAATTCCTGTGTGCAGTACTTAGGGGCAATGCCACCATAGAAGAGGTCAGGTGCCATACCAGCCGTTCTGGCCAGTCTCAGGACTGTTCTTCAAGTTCACTGCACATCTGTCCTTCACGTCTAGATTCTATGCATGCTATAAGGTCCACCAGTGATGGTACCAACTGATCTTTGAAGTCCATGAGTGGGTGGGCAGGTCATCCTCACAAGTATAGACTACACATGTTAGGGTCGGCCATGCTTCAGATTCTGCTCGTGGGACAGGTATGGTGCAGCAACCTTTCTCCTGAGGAGGTCTTCTCACTTAAAGTTCATAGTTTACTGTTCAGAGGATTCGTCTTCATCTCAACATCGTCCCTGATTGCTGCCTCCTCCTCTCCTGTCCATTTTGCCTTGTCAGAGATGGCAGCTTTCATCCATGCACCGTTATCCTCTCGCTCCCTTTGGATTACCTTCCTACTGCAAGGTGCCTGTGGCTTCTTCAATCTTGCATCTGTTGGCGTGTCCGTCTCCAACGGTTGACTTCACTACAGAGCTTGATGTTGCTTCGATGGATGCTCTTGTTCTTCTGCCACTGGAAAGCTCGCCTCTTGCTTCGTTGAAAGGTAACGAGCTGAGAGGGAATCACTTGTATAAAGAAAATATTTTGAATATTCTGCTACAATTGCTTGTCCCAAAGTAGACAACATAGAATGAAACGTAACTCAATTAAACAATTTGTTCATAAAGCAACTGAATTCTCAAAAATGAGAAAAGAAGAGGTACATACTAATGAAAAATTTGAGAAAACTTCATTATGTTCGATAGATATGGTTTTAAAGGGTACAAATCATAAAGCTCCATAACGACATTAATCTTGCAAATCACATTTCAATAATAAACAAACCAGAGATTAATGCCTACAAAGTCCACTCTGAATGGTATCAGTCCACCACAAAAGATGAATCATGCATTTGACTCAAACTACACACGAGAGACGGTGCACATACTGATTTACTCTGCCAGGCTCAATTTGAAGGTTTACTGAAATACCCTGTGACATATTGAAAGTCATAGTCCACATGGGGTCTTCATTATATTTTCTAAAAATCTGGTTGTCCTGAGGATGGTCCTACTGACTTTGTACAGTAGATACCGAAACATCAACACCAAGTCCTAATCCCTCCAAGTACAACTGTTGGATCTTCACCATCGCATTGATTCATCGTTTGTGGTGGACTGCTATCATTCAGAGAGGACTTTGTAGACATTATTCTCTGATTTGTTTATTATTTAAACATGATTTGCAAGATTAATATTGTTATGGAACTTTATGATTTGTACCCTTTAAAACCATATGTATCAAATATAATTTCGTTTTCTCAAATTTTTTATTAGCATGCGCCTCTTTTCTCATTCCAATTTATGAATAAAAACACTTTTGTGGCACTTCATTTTCATATTACTATTTATTTACTGACCCATATCGGATCGGTAAATAAAAAAATGTTGCTTGCGTCACGTGTATACGTGTAGTATTGTGCAGCACGACAAATCAGGTGACAGCAGGATGTACAAAACCAGGAAAGTTTGTTCCAGAGTTAAATCCATAGAAATGGACCCACGGCTAACAGGCCAGTGGCTCAGGAGAAAGCTCAGAGGGAACTGATCTTTCTCCTGGCAACCAGAGATAGGATCTATAAAAGAACATTCTATTACACAATAATAGAGGAAGCAGGGTAGAGACATTACATGACAAAGTGAATACATTACATACTATATAATAAGTAATACATATGAGCTAGGATACTACAATACGTTATGAAGCATGCGTGTGATCCAGCGATTAGGGATCAATAATTTTTCACTAACATAGGCCCATTTACGCTACCCAACTAATCCCTTCACGCTGGGGTTCAGTGTGATGCAAGTTTATTCCTAACTCACCAAATATACTTTAGAACCTGCATTTCTCCTTACAAATAAATGTGTCGACAAACCTTTTGGTGTTGAGTAGTTGATGGCAATAATTATATACTAATCTATACATCTATACTAAATAAAACAATAACAGACTCAGTGTATAGTTTAATTTGTTTATCGTATATAATGTAATAAATAAATGCTCATCAAGTACAGTTACACTTAATGCAAATCATGGATTATCACAGAGAGAAAACATTGGCAATGTATATATTCAAACTCATATCAAATAAACAATGCATTAAAGGAGTAGATAGGCGTAGAGAGAAAAGTTGCAGAGATAAAATACATTTGCAAATGATTATGCAAATTAGGAAGATTATCTATACTAATCCAAGTAAGATTCAGGGAAACTACCCCACTGGCCAGTTAGGGCAGGAAGGCCACTCATGTAGAGTCGAGTGACAAAGATTAAATCAGGAAACAGGAATCAGGTAGGCCTCTATCTGGAAACAGCAAACCGACGTCAGCTACGATCTCCCGCTAGCTAAACACCAGCCAACCCTAAAAACCACACCCACCGGGGACCTTCAATTATACCCTAATACCTAAATGTCCAACCCACATTTGTTTCAATCTGAGCACAGTATTCATCTCCCATTGGCTACAATTGGGGGTGTTCTGTCACACCACTCTCGTCATGTCCATTTTATTAGACATCCTTTTGTTCAAACATTAAGCATTACATCAGAATCATCCCAAGAAACAATTTCTGAACATGATCATAGTAAACATTTCCTGCAGTTCCTTGAATGTTGCAAATCTCTACGCCTCTTTTGTTCATCTCTGCCGTCTCATGAGGAAGTGGCATCGCTTCCATTTGTAATCTTATCCTCCTTCTTCCGTAACCTTGGCAGACAGTCAGCATAACACGAAGGACATTTCTATTGCCTCTGCATTTTCTCCTCATTCAAAGCTCATTTATTTCGTATTTTTCTTTTCAAGGAAAGTTAACCCAAAACTGGCATGCAGAAGTGTAGGCCCAAGCTTAATTTTCTGCAAGAACAGAACACAAAACATTTATTATTTTCAAGAAATGTAATTTTCACTTTGCACACCATCCCAGCAATTGCACTAACCCATGCACAGCCCATGTTATGTTATTCCTAGCGAAATGTTATTAACGTGCACAAAAGCAGCATTAGGTTTTATCAAGCAGTTTGCGGCCTAGTTTCATGCATTAATACACACATTAGTTTTTCACATGCGCAAAAGCATTTCCCCATGTTTTAGCATTTATTAAAAAAACGATTTTCACCGCACACTGTTAATATGTGTTACTGAGGGTTTAATCCAAGCAGGTTTATTTACGCAAAACCCTGCTCCATCAATCCCTCCTTTGATGGCATTTGAGCCATCATCAAATTACCCATCACAAAATGCCACTTATTTAAAATACTGTACTTCTTTCTCGTTTTACTCTTCCATCTAAGTTTTTCATGATCTCATAGTAATTTCCTCTCATATCCTCTAATTCTATCTCTTCTCTTTTCTTTTTCTAGCTCTACGTTTAAGATCTGATGTCTCTTTCTTTCTACACTTGCATTTACAACATTTATAAATCAAAATGATTATTATTATTACTGCAACTACTGAAGTAACAGGTATTAATATTTTTCCTAACAAACTACTTCCTAAAATAGAAAACCAATTTCCCATTGAGGAAAAACTCTTACCAAGTTTCTCCCAAGCACCGTCAATTTTCAGTTCAGTTAAATCTTCATGAAGTTCTGTAATATTTTTGATATACCCCTCAAGATTTTTACTTTTGTCAGGAATATAAGTACAGCATTGTTGTATTTTCAACATGCTACAAACTCCACCCTCTTTTGCCAATAATATGTCAAGGGCAAGTCGATTTTGCAAAACCATTGATCTAATCGCAATCATTTCAGTATCAATCATCAAGAACCCACCAGCATTATCTGTTGATAAACGATCAACCACTGTAGACAATTTTCTAATTTTATGTGAATTCAGAATAACTCCAACTGAAGGTATCAGTGCTCCAAAAATATCCCCAATTATTTCAGAATAACTCGCTCCTCTCTTATTACGTGTTAGTACTTGTTTCATTTCATTAATTCTATTATTCTTATCTAGGTGATAAAATTTCTGGAATACTATACCTAAATAGCAACATCCATACCAACTTGTAGGTAATCTGTAATAAGCATTCGTACCACACACATAATAAATTCCTGGGAAAACAGGATCAGTCCCTCCTTTCAATCCCCAATTTCCTTTTATCAAGAAAGTATGCTCACATTCACTAGAACCAATGAAGTAACTATTATGTTCAGTCTTTTCTCTAAACACACAAAGCTTTCCTTTATGTTGAAATTCTAGAGTCATGGCAGCGTAAGTCTTACCCTTTTTGTAATCACCCTCTCTGAAAGCCCATGGAGGTACATGAGACTTTTGATCAGCAGCTTTCTTTTTGAAATCTCGTCTTCTTTCTTCTACCAAGTTTATAAACTCAATTTCTTCATGCCGTAATTTACAAGTTAAGTTATTTCTATGTGCATCTATTGTATCTATCAGTTTGTTACTAATGAAAAAATCTCCCATGTAAGCTACATAAACAGGACCATAAACAATATTTAAATCTCTCCTAACAGGATTTTCTGAAAATATTAAATCAAAATTATAATAATAATACTCTAGTCATTCCCTCTCGTAGAACAGACTTGTTAGAACACTACAAGACACACCATATGTTAAAGGTAGGTGATGGTAAGTCACCCCCTCTGAGACAGACGACGGTAATTGCATGCACACGTAACAATCTCTCGCATTCATTATGTTAACGTATTCATAAAGTAACTTAGTAAAAACATTTAACGAAAAATCATTAATTGATTTGTCATGATGATAAATACTATCATCTTCTATCTTTTCTATATTAGTATTGATATCCTCCTTAGTAACAGTATCCATTCTCTCACTTCCCACATTATTAGTATTATTTTTGTGATTAGTCACCATCATAACAGGGACAATAACAATCAGTGTTAACCATACCAACGTTAGTAGTAAGACACTACATAAGCAAGCATTAATACATCTACGCTTAAAATTATGATTTTGATATCCAGTCTCTGTTACCGTTGCCATTTTAGATACTATAAAAAAAATCTAAGAAAAAACCTAAACTTTTTCAAAACTTGAAAAAACTTATCCAGAAACCATCTAGAGTAGTGTATCCTTACACTTTATGCCTCTCTTCTTTACCCACTCTTTTTTATTTATATCTTCCTCTACTTCAAATGTTTTTGAACTTTCACAATATTCTTCATTGAAATTTGTTGCACCTTTATTTTTACAGTTCTCTTTTAAGGTGGTTTCAGTTTGCTTTGATCACTTTGATCAGTACCAGCTTCTTCTTCTCTTTGATTTGTGTTTTCAATTTCTTCCAACACAACATATGTCCATTCTGGAGCTGTGTATTTCTTACTTGGTATTCTTTTTCTTTTTGTTTTTCGTACTAATTCTTCTTCTGAATCGCTTTGTCCAGTTTGACTTGATATTTCATTTATCTGATCTGGCCTTTTCTTTTCTTTTGGCCACTCATCACCTTGCTCTTTTAACTTGAACTTCTTTTTCACCTTCTTTGTCAAGCTCGCAAGTTCTTTTATTCAGTTCTTTTCTCTGTTGTACTTGCTCTTGATTTTCATTAGTCACTCTCTCTTTCTCTTTCTCAACAGCAGTCTCTTGAGACCCAGTAGCTATTGCCCACTTTATTCAACTTGTACTTGGTTCTTCCTCTTGTTCAGCTTTTTCAGAATCTGTAACACTAGATTCTATAGCTTCATGCTCTTCAGCTTCTGGTTCTTCTCTCTGCTTTACCAGTTGCTGCTCTTCTTCTTGTCTTCCAAGTGGACTTGGGACTCTTCTTGTATGACTTGCATGAATCCAGTTTGGCAAGCCACCACACTTCACTGCTGTCGTTTTCACCAAAATGATCTGATAAGGTCCGTTCCACCTGGGTTCTAAACACGACTTCCTCACGTGTTTCTTGACAAGAACCCACTCTCCTGGACTCAAATCATGTGCTTGATCCGGCTGTGTTGTTTTTGCAATTTCTCCAACCTGATGAGACTCAGTACGCACCAGATCAGCCAATCCTTTGCAATAATCAAGCACCAGATCATCAGTAATGTTCATCAGTTTGTTTGCTGGTACAACTGCTTGTCTCATTGCGCTCCCCATCAGAATCTGATGAGGACTCAATCCAGTCCTTTTATCAGGAATGCTTCTAAGGCTCATCCATACCAGGGGTAAAGCGTCTGGCCATTTCAGTTTTGTAGATGCACACACTTTTGACAGTCTGGATTTAATAGTGCCATTAATTTGTTCGACCACTCCAGATGCTTCTGGTCGGTAGGCACAATGCAACTTTTGCTCAAGTTGTAATGCTGCACAAATCATTCGAATTATCTCATTATTAAAATGAGTTCCTCTATCTGTTTCTAAAGAGACTGGAAATCCGAATCTTGGGATAATCTCTCTCAAAAGTAGTTTAGCAACTGTTAGGCTGTCATACCTTCTTGTTGGATAAGCTTCTACCCAGCGAGAAAACAAACAAACAACAACCAACACATATTTCAGTCCATTACAAGGGGGAAGTTCAATAAAGTCAAGTTGTAGTCGGGCAAATGGTCCTGCTGCTTTTCCAATTCAACCCCAACTAACAACCATCTTTCTACCTGGATTTTGTTGCTGGCACACTACACATCTCTGGCATAGACTCTCTGCAATGACCCTAAACTTTGGGTTGTACCATGACTGCTTGAAGAGCCTGATCATAGCATCTCTTCCAACATGTGCAATTCCATGGTACATCCTTGCCATCTGAGACAGCAAACTATCTGGCATTACTGGTCTTCCATCAACATACACCCACAATTCATCTTCTGCCCTCTTTTCACAACCTGATTTTATCCAAATTTGTTTTTCTTCCTCACTTGCTTTCTCCTGAAGCTGTCTAATTTCCTCCCATGTTTCCAAAGAGGAAAACATCAAGTGTCAATTTGTATGTTTTTTCTCCACCCCTCTGTTTATTGCAATTGAATTTTGTGCACAGAAACGCACCACTTGGCCTGCGTATCTGTTTCCTTTTGTCACATAGTCATTTCCTGACTTGTGTGCTGAACATTTTACCACAGCAATCTTTTTGGGCAATTGCAATGCATTCAATAGATCCTTCATATTTTTACTGTACCGGATCGGTGATCCTGAAGAAGTCAGAAATCCTCTTTGCATCCACAATTGATCAAAATCATGCACCACCCCAAAACCATATTGACTATCAGTGAATATGGTTATTCTCAGATTTTTGCTAATTATACATGCTCTAGTCAGAGCTATTAACTCAGAAATTTGAGCAGAATTTATCCCCTTTAGACAGGATGCTTCAAGAACCATAGACACTGTACATACTGCATAAGCAGCACTCAGTGCACCTTTTTCATCTCTCAGACAGGATCCATCCACGAACATCACCCTATCTGACTCTTCTAGTGTAGTATCCTTAATGTCAGGCCTTGGTTTCGTGCACAATTCTGTCACATCCAAACAATCATGATCTGCTTCATCTATCACCTCTTCACAATTTAGACTTGGCAACAAGGTTGCAGGGTTCAATATTGTACATCTTGTCACTGTCACATTTTCAGCACCCAAAATCACCCTTTCATACCTAGTCAGCCGACTCTAGGTCATATGCTGAGTCTGAGTCCTTGTTAATAGGATCTCAACAGAGTGTGGCACATATACCTTCACTGGATGTCCCATAGTAATTGTTTCGCTCTGTTCAAGACTCACACAAGTAGCAGCCACTGCTTTTAAACAACCTGGTAATGCGGCAGCCACTGAATCCAAAGTAGCAGAAAAATATGCCACTGGACGACGTGCCATTCCATGTTTTTGTGTTAAGACTGAAAGTGCACACCCATCTCTCTCACAACAGAATAATGCAAAATCTTTTATGTAATCTGGCATTCCCAAAGCAGGTGCTCGACAAAGACTATCTCGCAATTCAATAAAAGCTTTCATACACTCTTCATCCAATTCAATCGGATCAACCACATCTTTGTGAGTCAACCTCTGTAGAGGTTTTGCAATCAGTGAAAACCCACTGATCCATTGTCTGCAGTATCCAACCATTCCCAAAAACATTCAAACTTCTTTTTGAGTTTTAGGAGGACCCATTTTTAAAATCATGTTAATTCTTTCTGGTGTTACTTTTCTAACTCCTTTCTCAATCTTGTGTCCTAAATACTGAACTTCTTTTTGATAAAACTGTAATTTCGCTGGTGACACTTTATGCCCACCTATTGCCAAATGATTCAGTAAGGCAATTGTATCTGTCACACAGGCTTCTCGTATTTTTGATGCCACAAGTAGGTCATCAATGTATTGAACGAACACTGAATTTTCTGGCATGATCAATGACTCCAAACATTTTTTCAAAATCTAATTGAAAATCGAAGGACTCTCTGTGTACCCTTGAGGAACTCGGCACCATGCCAAGACATGGTTTCCGAACCAGAATGCAAAAAGATATTGGCTATCCGGATGCAAAGGTATCGAGAAAAATGCTTGACACAGATCAATTACTGTGTACCTTTCTGCATCACAAGGAATTTGGTAAAGAATCACTGCTGAATTAGGCACTATTGGACAACAAGGTACTACGATCTTATTAATTTTGCGTAAATCTTGCACTATTCTATATTTTC
This sequence comes from Calotriton arnoldi, assembly GCA_963921515.1. Taxonomy (NCBI): domain Eukaryota; kingdom Metazoa; phylum Chordata; class Amphibia; order Caudata; family Salamandridae; genus Calotriton; species Calotriton arnoldi. Next base: position 157,384 of record CAWUFW010014686.1, on the reverse strand, counting down.
CGCTTGGTTTCTTGATCCCCATAGTAGGTGAGTTACAAGGACTACTTAGTATTTCTTTTAGAATACCTTGCTCAATCATTTGATCAATTACAGGAGTTACTCCTGCTGTTATTTCAGGACTCATCTTGTACTGAGGTGTGTTTGGATATATTGCACCTGGTTTAACTGTAACCTGAATAGGATCCACACCTTTCATCAATCCAATGTCTTTTCCTGTAAAATCCCACACATCAGGTCTTACTGCATTTCTCAACTCTGCAAGTAAATCTTCTTCTGTTAGCAATGAATATAAATCATTCACTTCTGTCCCTTGCTTCGCTAACATCATTTTAAAAGCAACATCCTCATCTGGTGTTTGAAAAGCAATACCGTCTGGCGTACAATAGATGGTGCAGTTCATCTTACAGAGTAAGTCCCTTCCTAAAAGGTTCTCCGGACTTGTATCACATACCACTAACCGATGCATGTCTCTGAATCTTCCAATATGACCTTCTATTGGTCTTGTTATTGGAGTCTGAATATATTTATTTGAAACTCCCACAACTTGGATAGTTTCTCCCGAGAGGGGTAGGTTTGGGATTTCTGCTGCTCTCACAGTAGAACGGGTAGCACCAGTGTCCACAAGGAATGTAATATCATTACCTTCTACTTTTCCATCAACAAAATGACCTGATTGATCTACCTCTAGAGATACGCCAAGCACGCACTCTTCCTCCCCCCTCAGGCACCGTCATTGAGATGAGTCTGAGTCACTCTCTGAACATTGCAATAAATACTGTGAAACCATTTGTACATTTTGATTCTTACCAACTTGTTCACATGCATGAAATCCAGTACTCGCACTGTATCTCTGTACTTGAGCATTCCCATTATTTGGCATAGGAGCTTGAGGCACCTGTACTTGTTGTGTCTGTGGTATAACTACCTGCTGCTGTTGTTGTTGTCGATTCACAACCACTTCATTCTGCATCTGCAAATTGAAATTTTGATTCATTCCGTTATTTTTCAGTAAAGATCTACACTCATTCCTCCAATGTCCAAACTTTCCGCATGCATGACAAGGAAATTTCTTTTTCAGTTCTTCCCTCTACCTCTAGCTCTAGATCCATTTGGTATCTGACCATTTTAATTTTGTCCTTTCATCTGGAAATCTGCTTAAGAACCATTGGGGCATATTAGCAAGAAGAGGCGATAATCATCGCTAACCCTACTTAGCGTGATTTTTTTTATCGCCGGCTATCGCTGGAATATATCGCCACGCTAACGCTGTATTAACAACGATTAGCGCTATGGCGATGAATATTCCAGCGATAGCGGGAAATGAGCCAACATCGCTGAAAAACCAGCGATGTTGCATGGAGAAGGGAGAACACCTTGCTGATACGACCCTGTGGTCGTATCAGCATAATCCACCCCCCATGTTAGGTATGGCTAACACCTGCTAATTGCAGGTGTTAAATAAATGGCGATGACTCCGGTTAGCGCGACTTTTCACGTCGCTAACTGGGGCCATGGCCACCTTGCTAATAGGCGATAGGCCTGTTAGCGGGTGTTTCCCAGGTTTGTTCGTCGGGAACGCCCACTTTGCATGTCATTAGCGATAAATATCGCTGACATGCAAAGCGGTAAAAACGGGCGCTAATGCCCGCAAACTGTCGCTAACTGCTGTTAGAGACAGTTTGCTGATAGGGCGATATGAATATCGCCGCTTTAGCGGCAAAAAGTGCCGCTAAAGCAGCGATAGTGCCCTTGCTAATATGCCCCATTGTTTCCATCTTTCTGTTCTGCCACTTTCACCTGTGCCCACATCATTTTCTCTTTCAGCTTCTTATGCCTTGACTCAATATCATCACTACAATATTTAGCATATCTCAGAATCTCATCAACTGTTTTACTCTGCCAACAAATCAAATGTTGCTGAATCATGTTACTAATTTCAAGTTTCAATCCAAAAACAAACCTATATACAAAGTGTCCCATATCTTTGTCACCTATGCTTTCAAAACCACGATACTGTTTGAACACCTGTAACAACCTTTCATAATAGGTATGTACCGATTCTTTGGGTTCCTGAGTTGTCCTGTCAATTTTAACCCAATCTGTTTCTTTTGGAGAAATTTTACTTTTCAAGAAAGTAATTACTTGATTATATTTTTTCATCACCTCATCTGAAGGTGCTCCTGTTTTTACATCTCTAGGATATTCTTCTTTTGGCCAGTCAACAGTAATTTTACACTCAGTCCATAAATCAGCTGGAACTACAATCTGAAACAAACCATCTAGATCCTTTAACAAAACTTTTGAAACTTTTACAAACTTCTCTACCTGCTTGTACCACTCAACAGGTTTTTCTCTCAACCTAGGGAAATCATTTGTGAAGGATAATATATCCTGTCTTGACCAGGGAACATGAACATATCCACCACCTGGAACTTCTCTCATTGGGCATACCATTTCAGCCTGTCCTGTTTCTCCTAATGGGAATAAAGACGCATTCTTACTTGCAAGCATTTCTTCCTTCTTTTTTGCCCATCTACTTTTCCACCTGTCTAAATCACCCCATTTCTTCAAGCTTTCATCAATTCTTTTATTTGCAATTGTTTACCAGACGTAGTCAAACTCTCCAAATCCTTATCCGTAAAATCCAATCTGTACGTTTTCTGCAAAACTTTAGACTTTTCTATGTCTACTCCATATTCTTGTGCAGCTTCTGCTAACCTCTCATGAAAATTCCTTGCTTTCCATGTAATATTTTTACACGAAAATAACAACTCTTCATCTCTGTACTTACTCAATCTTTCTGGACTTATGGTACCAATAATTATTTCTTCCAGATCCACTTTCAATTTAGCTACATCTATACTAGATTGTGACTTATTCTTTTCCATTCCTCTTAACCAGTCATCTAACTCCTCTGGCGAAAGACCCACCGAACTCCCTGATACTGGAGTTGTTCCACTTTCACTCTGCACTATTTTCCTAGGATTCATCTGTACACTTATCTTTGGTGTTTCAAATACATTTTCACTTACTGGAAGATCAATCAATGAAGTACTCATCTCAACTGATCCACTAGAATTTCTAGCATTATTCACGGGAATTGTCAATGCATGTACTTTTGATATATTCTGATTTTCACCATACAATAGAACTATAGGACCAATCATTACTGGTACCGATAATGCTTCTGCATTCAGACTCATCTGACTAATTCTCTGAGTTAACTCCTCTCTCGCCTTATTCAACATGTCAATCTCATTTTCCTGTAACACTACTCGAGTATGTGAAGCTACAGGAACTTGTGTAACCTGTGAAACTTGTGGAGATTGTAGGGCTTGTGGAACCTGAGGAACTTGTATTTCAATTAGTGGTGCATTTGGAACTGTTTCCCCTGAACTTTCTTGATATGGTGGAGGTCTCTTCAATAATATTTCATCCATCAACTCATCATCAATCTCATCTGAGTCATTATCTTGTTCTGAAGTCTCTAAATTATTCTTTTGTCTCTTTACTTTTGCCTCCAGTCTGATCTTCAGCAACTATTACTGGATATAATCCATCTGCACTTACATTTCTCCTCCATCTTTTCTTTTGATCATCCCATCTAGCCTCAGAATATCTCGTTATTATATTCCTATATTTAATTCCATTCCTGTCTCTCTCTCATTTATATGCCTCATAATCCCATTCCTCAAGCGCTTCATACTGTGTAGGTCTAGGACTTGGTTTTAATGAATTCATTTGTTCTCTCAAGTTCTCCAAAATCCTTACATTACATGTACCATTCTCTGGAAAAGCTAAAACTCCATCATCCTCCGTGTAACTCATCCAATTCTCTAACCATGTACACGTATGATACCCACGTTCCAACATCATGAAAGAAGCAGGCGTTCTTGGAGGTGGTATAGGAAGTCCCTCTCTAGTAACTATCGGCTTGTCTTTTTTAAATAAATCTTTTATTCTTTTTACCATCTTCATTTTTAAACACTGTTTTTTCTAGCTAAATAAACCAAAACAAACAAGAGAAAACTTCTGTAAATCCTCTCACTCTATTCGCTAAATCACAACCAATACCAGCGCGGCTCACAGTAACTAACCAATCATGGCTCACTATGTATCCACTGTGTCAACCAATGCTAGCGCGGCTCACAGCAACCAACCAATCACGACTCACTACACGCCCGTAGCCTGACCAATGCCAGCGCGGCTTTTTGTGACGTCAGTATTACTCCTGCTACTGACCCTCCCTTTACAAAATAATACGGCAACGTATTTTCTACATTTTTCTCAACTATTTCTTGTTAAAAACAACAGGAAACAATGCTACTTTGTCTGTTCCACTAATAAAGATTTAGTTCGATTCACTCGAAGAGTTTTTCTTTTACTTCTAGTAAAATAACGACCAGCGCTACTCTACTCTCAATCAAGTTAAAGGAGGTCTTGGTACTCCTCTGGGGATACTAGCCAAAGTTTCGGAAGAGGACTTTACTTTCAGAAAGAGGTCTTGGTACTCCCGTGGGGATGTAAGGCCAGAGTTTCGGAAGCGGACCTTTCACTATTTCATGCAATCTTCTTTCACTCGAATAAGTACCTAAAATAACATTGTCAGCCTTTCGCTGTTCAATATTGCAACAACAGACAAAGTACTTCTGCAGTGTGATACCCTTCTCACACTATTCTTCTGCCACTTAGGCTAAAATAACATCATCCTAGGATCTTAGGTAACTCCGTACCCGTACTTCCAAACAACATAAAACAAAGACAATAACTTTTCATGTTAGTAATCAATAAATCAATAATCAATAATTATTGCCAAACTAATCAATAATTAACCATCCTCTGCTACCAAAACTGATCCAGCCATCAGGGATCAATAATTTTTCACTAACATAGGCCCATTTACGCTACCCAACTAATCCCTTCACGCTGGGATTCAGTGGGATGCAAGTTTATTCCTAACTCACCAAATATACTTTAGAACCTGCATTTCTCCTTACAAATAAATGTGTTGACAAACCTTTTGGTGTTGAGTAGTTGATGACAATAATTATAAACTAATCTATACATCTATACTAAATAAAAAAATAACAGACTGAGGGGCCGATTCCGATCTCGGCCGGTAGTGCTCCGAATCGGATTCGGCTTTACCGGATCCGATTCGGAGCCCTGTTTCCCGACCGAACCGTACGCGGGTCCGGCCGAGCGAGTACGATGCGAAATCGCCGACCGACTCGTCCGGGCGTCCCGACCGCTCCGACCGACTCGCTCCCGGCTCGAACCACTCCGACCGACTCGCTCGGACTCGACTCGCACCGCGCAATGGAGACGTTTCCCGGCCGGGTAAGTACGATGCGCGCCGCGAGCAGTCCGACCGAGCCGCGCACTCCGGCTCGAAAGAGCTGTCGGAGCCGTACTTTGGGGGTCCGTGTCGGACCCCCTGTACGCGTAGCCGCGCGAGTCGCACACAGGGGGGACCCATGGGTCCCCCTACCTGTGCGTGTACGGCGTGAATCGCTTCGCCGCGTACCCGCTGTAGGGGGCGCCCTTGTTCGCCTCGCACCCATTGAGTCAATGGGAGCCCGCGTACGCGTTGTACGACCGGCTCCCATTGACTTCAATGGGAGTCCGACCGACTCGAGTCCGATAACATACGGCCGCATCGTACTCGTTCGGTCGGACTGCACGGGTCCGATTCGGTCGGAAATCTCTCCGGGTCCGGCTCGGTCGGAGAAATTTCCGGCCCGAATCGGAATCGACCCCTCAGTGTATAGTTTAATTTGTTTATCGTAAATAATGTAAGAAATAAATGCTCATCAGGTACAGTTACACTTAATGCAAATCATGGATTATCACAGAGAGAAAACATTGGCAATGTATATATTCAAACTCATATCAAATAAACAATGCATTGAAGGAGTGGATAGGCGTAGAGAGAAAAGTTGCAGAGATAAAATACATTTGCAAATGAATATGCAAATTAGGAAGATTATCTATACTAACCCAAGTAAGATTCAGGGAAACTACCTCACTGGGCAGTTAGGGCAGGAAGGCCACTCATGTAGAGTCGCGTGACAAAGATTAAATCAGGAGACAGGAATCAGGTAGGCCTCTATCTGGAAACAGCAAACCGACGACAGCGACGATCTCCCGCTAGCTAAACACCAGCCAACCCTAAAAACCACACCCACCGGAGACCTTCAATTATACCCTAATACCTAAATGTCCAACCCACATTTGTTTCAATCTGAGCACAGTATTCATCTCCCATTGGCTACAATTGGGGGTGTTCTGTCACACCACTCTCGTCATATCCATTTTATTAGACACCCTTTTGTCCAAACATTAAGCATTACATCTGAATCATCCCAAGAAACAATTTCTGAACATGATCATAGTAAACATTTCCTGCAGTTCCTTGAATGTTGCAAATCTCTACGCCTCTTTTGTTCGTCTCTGCCGTCTCATGAGGAAGTGGCATCGCTTCCATTTGTAATCTTATCCTCCTTCTTCCGTAACCTTGGCAGACAGTCAGCATAACACAAAGGACATTTCTATTGCCTCTGCATTTTCTCCTCATTCAAAGTTCATTTATTTCGTATTTTTCTTTTCAAGGAAAGTTACCCAAAACTGGCATGCAGAAGTGTAGGCCCAAGCTTAATTTTCTGCAAGAACAGAACACAAAACATTTATTATTTTCAAGAAATGTAATTTTCACTTTGCGCACCATCCCAGCAATTGCACTAACCCATGCACAGCCCATGTTATGTTATTCCTAGCGAAATATTATTAACGTGCACAAAAGCAGCATTAGGTTTTATCAAGCAGTTTGCGGCCTAGTTTCATGCATTAATACACGCATTCGTTTTTCACATGCGCATAAGCATTTCCCCATGTTTTAGCATTTATTAATAAAAAGATTTTCACCGCACACTGCTAATATGTGTCACTGAGGTTTAATCCGAGCAGGTTTATTTACGCAAAACCCTGCTCCATCAGGTGCCCCTGCACAATGATAGACACATTTTCCACTTTTGTTCATGCTGTACCGCATCGTCATAAACAAAAGACAATAGCAGAGCCACTAGGTCTCAAAGACAAGACATATTGAATTTGTCAGTGCTAGTTTTTAGTGGCACGTTGTTAAAAAATTGAGATAAGATTAACAGACTACACACAAGTAGTGCGGAAGTTCACCACACGGTGGCAGCAGGCGATAAAGAAATGCATTGTTCAAATCGCCTCACACGCACTGGCTGCCGAGCTCTGTCCCAGAGATGTTAAATGGAACTCGGAATCTGCTCTTCGTCACTCCTGTGCGTGCTTTGCAACCCCCAGGCAACTCTCAGAAAATCACAGCGATGTTCGTGGAATTCCGAGACAGATATCCCTGCACGTGGTCTCAGCTTGAGGCAGAGCCTGCAGCTTGTTTTCTCACACACGGAGTTGAGCGTCGGGGATGCTTGCCCGGCTGTTTGGCAGGAAAAACCGGGTAAACGCTCTTCTTCGTAGCAGGGCTTGGAAAAAAGACACACTGTCCTATGGGTCTGTCCCTGACACCGCTGAACTTTTAGAATAGAAAGATTTAAAAAACAATTTTAGGTTTGAGCCCTGCGAAAGTCAGAGGGTGATTTGAGAGCCCCTTATGACCAATCAATATTTACAGGCTAGACGATTGGAAACTCAGAAATATTCGCAGGACATTCTTGAGAAACTTTTCCAAGGTCTTAACCATGGGAAAACAGAACGAATTGTCAATTGTGGATGTCTGGGGGTGTCATGCAGCCCTTGTGATGTAGATAGAACAGTACACTCTGACACAGGCGCGCAACGCCCATTGGGCTCAAAGGGCTTCAGCCCCCCCGTCGTGAGTGGCAGCCAGGGCTGAGACAGCTTCCCGGGCACACACACAGCCGCACCGAGTACTTCACAGGTCTTTAAAAGACCATTTACTTGCTAACGAGGCTTTGTTGTGTTTTCACCCCTTCTTAGAGCCCCTGCACCTCCACTTTGCATACTGCTGGAAGAATCCGCCACCCCCGAAATTTTTGGTAGCCCCCCCCCCCGAAATTTGGCTCTAGTTGCGCCTCTGCTCTGACATAACTTTGTTCTCAGCAAGGGAGGTGAACGTTCGCACCTGCACTGAAATCTGTAGGTTTTTTAGACTTGACATAAGCTAGAACCTTTTGTTTCCCCCCAAAAGATATGAAAATGTACATAATGAGCTGGCATACCCTGCACATAGCAGAGGGCCGCCATTTGTATCATCCCACGTGCAGGAGCTTACAATGGGCTCTATGGCCACTTCTTGCAAGAGGTTGTCATGTCACCTATGGGCGCCATAACAGTAGGGCCTTAAGAGCTCTGCGGACCTGGAGAGCTCCCTCTTATGCCCCTTGACCATGCAGCAGATCAAATTGACCCACATGGGAGGTTGCTCTTTTGCGTTCCTCGGCCCTAAGTTCTGGAACCCTCTACCGGAACACCTGAGATCCTGCACTTCGCTGACCACCTTTCGCAGACAATTAATGACTTGGCTGTTCTGAACTAGCTGGGCCTGTGGAACCTTACCTGTTGCTATAAAAGCGCTGGGAAACCGTGAGTGGGTAGCTGCTGCGCTATATAAGCTTCTTAACATAGCATAACATAATACAGAACAGCAGTCAACATCCCCAAAGCCTGCGGACCTACAGTGGGGGGCCCAACTGATGAAAAATGACAAGGCGGGATTGTTCGAGTTGTAGGGCAATATGCCATGGTCTGGCTTTCTGAGCCTAAAATATAATCTAGGGGCAGCACGGAAATCAACCCGCCAAAATGGTGCATGCCTTTAGTTATCGTAGTGTGTTACAAGATTATCTGTGGGTAAATATGAGGGTAATGATAGGCACTTGTCAACATACACGTATGCAAGTGCTGACGTGGGGCAGTTTGTTCCGGCTGTAAGAAATTTGTCAGCAAAGATGGTCCAATTTCAGTCAGTGACTTACCTTTCTGGACTTCCTTGTTGGGGTTAGGCAGGCCATGTAAGTGGTGACAAATCTTGACGGTGTAGAGTGAGGGGATAAAGGTGGTAAAACATGCAGGTATTTCCCATGGGCAGTCTGCTGATGATCTTATACAATGGAGTTTATGGCCTTGTTGGAGTCGATAGAGCTCCGTAGGCTCGAGGCAGCACTGCAGGCAGGGAGGTGCAACTGGAGCAGCTGAGGAGGTATACAACCCTGGGTGGCCTTGTCACCCATAGCGCAGAACTGTGGGGTACATCGGGCAGGTGTCCGCAAGGTGGGGTCTTTATCCAGACAGGTTAAGGCACAAAACGGATAGATTCCTGGAAGCATAATTACCCTTGAGCTACCAATCGGTTGGACATCCCCCAAGCTACACATAAAGTCTCACAGGTACCAAGAGGAGACAAATGCAGACAGGGATGATGACATCCTATCATAGGGATGCTGATAGTGAGCTGGAAAGGCGGTGGTATATCAATCATTTATATTTAGGGCGGGGGCAAGACAACCCTTTATCTTCTTTAGGATAAGTATTCTTCACGATACCCAGAATACGCCAGCAGTGCTTTGATGTGCTGCTTCAAATCGCTTCTTTCTTGCATAGTTCTCAAGGTGAGATGCAAGAGTTTCCTCGAGGGAAGGAGCATTTGACATAAAGGACGTCACCCAAGGGGACGTATAAGTCCTAAGAGTAACGCACACATAAGCACTAAAGAGAAAGGCTGAAGAGCAGTTTCACAAAGGATAATTTGCTCCTCACATGTGTAGGAAGGGTGTGCTCGAATCGCTTGCATGGTGATTTATTGCGTCCCCTGGTTCCAATAAGACAGAAAAGCCAATAATTCAATGGAAACTTGGAACACATTCCAGGTTGTGGAGGAAAGTGAAAATATATCCCCTTCAAGTACAGAGTACAGTTAACAAAGATCAGTTTAGCAGCTCTCAGCAACCTTGAAACTGCCCCAAAGTCTTGGAAGCAAACACAATTGAAGTTGTAAGGTAAGGTACGGTAAGGTACTTCGCCACTTCCTCACAAAGGCACAATGGCTGCCATAGGGAAGGAGTGGATGTTGCAAGGCACAGGTCTGATCACCAGTGATCTGGATGGGAGAAAACATGTCACTTTGTCTGTCTGTCCTGAGACACAGTCCAGTCGGGTAGGATACTCGGTACTTACCAGGACGTACCTCGCTGGTTGGTCCACACGCCAAAGGTCGATGCAGCGAGGAAGCTGCAGCAATCATTCACAGAGATTCTGCTGTGTAAGGCACAGATTAAATTTTAGGAAAATGAGGCATCGAGATATGTTGAAGGTCTCAGGGACTTCCCATTTATACTTATTGAAACGTCATTTTCGCAAACCACAGAATAAATGACCTGTTTGCTGAACTCGTTTTAGCAGCTGTGCTCTATTAGCGAGTCATCGATTGGTATTGCTCGGAAGCAGCAAGGCATGACTTATAGATTGGCTGCAATAAAGGGGGAATGGAGGCTTGAGTTTACCATAGTTTTTATGGCCAGACGTCTCATGAGTGGACAAAGGAAAAGAACAAACTCTGGAGTGAACTCTGATGGGCATGGGTCCCTCATACTAAGTCCAAGTGGGCAAGGTATAATGCGAGACTAACTCACTCCGTTGGCCTGCATGGCAGCACTGACTTTTTGCGCGCTGTGTGCCAACATAGGGGCGATTGGCCTGGGTGGCTCCAAACCAAGAAAGACAAGTAAGTCACCTCCATATCCCTCCCTGGGGGTTACAATGGGCATTGACTGAGAGCAGAGGGGTGACTATCCTATGAGAACTGGATGAAGAAAAGCAGCCAGGGCTCCCGATATACTGTAGGTTGGGCCCTCAAGAGGTGACTCGAGAAAGGGGACGTGCCTAGGACTGAAAGATTTTACCTCATAATCAAGGTGCATTGGTTCTGTCGCAAAAGTCGCACTGGTACTGCTGCTAGTGCAGCACTCATTATAGCTGGCACGGCCAAGTAAACGATTGCCCTGTGAGCATGCAATGGGCCCATGTGGGTAAGAATACTGCCATAATGGAGGCAGGCATCCTCAACTTCGTGCTTGTAGGAATTTGCTTTCGGTAGCGGTAGTCACTATAATATACAGGCTTAGCCCATTATAGGAGATCAATGTCCAGGGATGCAGCAGGTCTCATAAAAAGGCCTGGAAAGGTGAAGGGGCTGTTGTTGGTGGTGGTAGTCCCGGTGGTGGGATATGCATATCTGCTTATGAGATATGGCTTTCATTGGATGGATTCAGCACTGCGGTGTCCATGAAAGAAAAATATCCAGCAATGGTCCTGAGCTTCTGCAAAGGAAGGCAATCGGCAGGGCCAGTATATGCATCATAGCAGATCTGCAGTGCATATTTTGTACAAAAAAGATAGGTGCCAGGGCTTTCGTCAGGACTGAGGCCACTGCAGCTTGCACCACCCATTGCTCCTGCCATGCTGCCAATGATAGTACCTACACAACTACTAATCAACACACTCATACAAGTGTGACAATTTGGACTATTTCAGGCCCCCAAAGCTATAAGAAGGGCTTGGGCGGCAGGTAATAGTCATTTTTAATGTATATTAAATTAATAATTGACTGTTATTGTGGTCCTCTCTAAATTAGTCAGACACCGCCACTGCCACCTTGTGGTACACTGTCACAAGCGGTGGTGCTGACAATTAAATGCGGGTGTCGAGCACCAGCTCAAATTAAGCACTGCATATCTGATTCAGTGCACAGGGAAGGACAACTTTCTAAATGCACGAGTAATATGCATATGGTTGACATCAGCAAGTTAAGAAAATGGGGTGGTCAGGAGTCTGCGAATCGCCTCTTGACAGCAGTGTCCATCGCCACAATGGGATGTGCCTGTCTCCATGGCGATAGGACTCACACATGGTGGAGTTAGCTGTGCAGTGTCCATGAATCCATTTGTGAAGAGGTCCAAAAACAGACATGTGAGGCAAGGAAGCCTGAGTGGATATTCATTTATTCGTAGAGCAGGTGAACAGTTGGCTGCAGGAGTTGTCAAACATCAAGGGGGGATTAGCATCGGGTCTTGTTGTTCGAGACACTCTCAAAACGTAAAAGGATGCTCCCAGTACCAAATATATTTGAGTTAGAGTTCATACCGTGGTTGGTTGGCCTAACGGCTCACTTCTTAGACCTATGAATGAAGCAAGTAAGACATCAACCACTCTGCTCAAAGAATGCTCTCTGGGTCTTTGATGGGTACCATCAGGCATAACTTGCTCCAGTTTACGAGCGGGGAGCTAGTTGCAGTGGTGGAGTGCTCCTATACCTTAGAGGCCAGGAAGCCTTCATGCAAGCAATCAGAAGGGCTATATCCAAGGAAGCTCAGGTGTGGTGTGGGGAGGGTGAGTTCACCCGTGACCTCATCACCCTGTGGCAGAAATTTGAGCAGAAGGGAATGGGGCTACCCCGGAAATAGGACAGATGGGCTGGTTTTGACCCCTTTAATGGTTAATGATCTTGGGGGGCATGGGACTGGCTGGAGGGGGGCAACCTTCTGGTGGTCCTGGACCTTTCAGCCCTACCCTAGGTTGCCTGGAGTTGATTATGGGTGGGTGCTTCGCCTGGAGGCGGGTCAGGCCACAGGTATCCTGACAGGGATGGTGCATTATGCTGTGCCCTGGAGTTGTAAGCCATGTATCAAACTGTGTGTATTTGCCATACCTCGTCTAGTTTTAAGGTAAAAGCTTGATTAAATGGATAATGATTACATTATTTGACAAAGAACCCTTGTTGGGGAATGATAATTGTTGGCACCAGGTGCCTGACCCTGTGGGGGATGTATATAGAAAGAAGCTTCTGGCTACAATACATCTGTGAACTGTTTATTTTATGGACTGGAATCATGGCTGAATGATACTGGGTTCATTTATCTCAAGAGTTACTTGCTGGGTGTTGGACTTGGCCCTTTTGCCCTGAATTTTTTCGCTTTTATTAAGGGTAAAACATGGTGTGTCCGAACAGAAAATGCCAACTGCTGTGTAATGTGGTACACACTGTTGATTCCTCCACTTTAGAAATGCAAATGGGTAATACTGTGTGATGGTGTTACTGTCACTTTTAAAATGGACGCCATTCCTGCTGCCCATGTGACGCCTGACTGAGGTGGGTTGGCAGTCTAGTGGTTCGTTTCCCAGCGCCCCCTGCTTTTGGAGGGAAACTTCGCACCGAGGGTGCTCTACTCCTCCCCCTAGACCAGTTAAGACCGGTTTCCCAGGGAACCTTCTGGAAGCTTCCAGCCCTGTCTGGTAGGTGGGGCGAGGGGGATACATATAGGGGGGCTGGGCTGCCATGTGCTCAGTGAAGAGTCAGAGTCAGGCAAGAGCAGTCCAGACAGTGAAGGGGAACTCTGCCAGGAGGTACCGCCACATTGGGCCTGTGTGCTGGCCCCTGTGCCCATCTGCACCCCTCTGTTGTCCCCAGGGCCAGTAAGAGGGACACTGCCGGAGTGGAGGCTGCTGTGCTGGCAGGATTGCCACCATACTGGAGGATGACCGTTCTGAGGAGCTGCTGCTTCAGGACTGGTGAGCCGCCCTGCTAGCCTCTGATCTCACCCTGCACTACTTGTCCCCTGGCCTCGAGCGCCTAGTGACCGCCATATTTGGACTGCCTGCACCCTAGCGCCTGGGGAGTGCTATATCTGCGGTGCCAGAAGAAGGGAGAGGGTGCCTGCAGCGCTGGACTGCCAGAGCGCTGCTTATCCTGTGGGACCCTGAAGGTGGGAGCACTGCCGGTTGCCTGCCTGCATGAAAAGGGGCTGATGCCTGCACCCTAGCGCTGTGCCCTGAATCCTGAAAGCGCTGTATGCTGCCCAGAAGCGCTGCGTGCCTGAAGAAGCGCTGTGATCTAAAAGCGCTGTAGCCTGTAAAGCGCTGTAACCCCCTGAAGACACCGTCTGCAAGAAGCGCTGCGTGCCTGAAGAAGCGCTGTGATCTAAAAGCGCTGTAGCCTGTAAAGCGCTGTAACCCCCTGAAGACACCGTCTGTAAGAAGCGCTGCGTGCCTGAAGAAGCGCTGTGACCTTAAAGCGCTGTGCCTTCCCTGCGCCTTCCTGCCGGAGTCTCCTGCTGCCCACGAGGTGCTGCCCTGAAGGAAACTGCTGTCCGGTGGAGCGCTGCATAGCGCACTCAAATTGTGCCCAGAAGTCACTGCCGCAGCCCCTGTGCGCTAGAGAGAAGAAGCGCTGTGCTGCTAAGGCGCTACAGCTGTGTGCCGAGGAGATCCCGGAGTGGGGGATCCCCCACTGAGCTTTGTAAGCCATCGGGAGCCCACCCCGCGTCTGGCCGGAAGAAGCTGTGCCTTGTGAAAGACAGCAGGAGCCCACCCTGCTGCCTACGGAAGAAGCGGGTGCCTACCCCGCGTGGGTGCCGCCTCGTGGCACCAAGGAGCAAGGAGCGCAGCGGGAGCCCACCCCGCGCTCTCCATCTGCCCAAGATCACCGCCGCAGCCCGGAGAGAAGAGGCGCCGCTGACGCGACGCGAGTGCCCGGAGGACTGCCTGGAGGTGGGCGGAGCTGCGGGAAGGAAGCCAGGCGGGAGCCTACCCCGCGCTGGCTGGGCCAGAGAAGAGACAGGAAGCTATCGGGAGCCTTGCGGGCTCTGTGACGAAGTCCCGGGCCCCACGAGGGGAGGCCCGGGTGAAGAGAGACCCGAGTTGCGGAGAAGACCGGAGCGGGAGCCCACCCCGCCGGTCTGGGTCTCCGCCAGTGGAGGAGTGCCGTCAGGAGCCTCGCGGGCTCCGTGCTGAAGTCCCGGGCCCCACGAGGGGAGGCCCGGGTGAAGAGCGGCTGGAGAGAGGGAGGAAACCGGAGCGGGAGCCCACCCCGCCGGTCCGTGCCCCCGTGGGCCACCGCATCAGCAGCCCCGGGTGAAGACAGGGGCTGGCGCCGAAGAGGTGCGGAGGGAGCCTGCTGGAGCCTTGCGGGCTCCGAGTTGAAGCCCCGGGTCCCAGGAGGGGGGCCCGGGTGAAGCGAGGAAGCCGTCAGGAGAGGTCCGGGGAGAGCAGGGGACTGTTGAGGCACATACCAGTGCCTGTCCCCTGCGGGAAGGAGTCCAGCGGCCAGAGGAGCCTGCCCCGGGAGCCGGTGAGTGGGGCCCAGTCTGTTGGTGGTTGAGGGGTGTGTCGGGGCACAATGCCGGTGCCCGCCCCCGGGACCCGGACCCATTTTACTTCCCAGCTGCCCCACTTGATAGCGGGCAGCTGCAGCAGTTTGGGCAGTACTGAACTAGTAGCCCTGGAGTGGGGACCCCGCCCTTAACTTGGTGGGGGGGTTGGTGTCGGGGTACATTGTCGGTGCCCGCCTCCCCCCTGTGTGGCGCTGACTTTACAGCTGCCCCGTATAACAGTGGGCAGCTGCAACGTTGAGAGGCATTGTTTTGCCAGGGGCCCGGGAGTCGGGCTCCCCTGTGTAAAGTGGGGCAGCAGCAACTTAGAGTCCCAGAGAGGGGCTCTCCAGAGAGGGGGCCCTCCAGGCGCAGTGGCGCACAGGCTAATCTGCAACGAGGGGCATGCCAGGCTTGTAAGGCCTATCGTGTTTACACTGATGATTCCTGCACCCGAGTGATTAGCAGTGTTTAACCTCTGCCTGAGGGTGTTCACCTATGATGCCTACAGTGATTACACACCTGCCTAGGTTAATGCTCCCGCTATGTGTCTAAGGGAGTGGGGGTATTTGCATTAAGTCTCCTAGTGAGGGAAGTGCGTCCCATGTTGTGTGGTTAATCTACATTACGGCCTCCAGTGAGTTGAATGTACCTACATGAATTGAGTCTCTGTGTCCACCTGCCAAGAGTGGAAATGTTCCTATGTTGTAGGCCTACCTGCTCTGCGTTAGTTACAGGAATTGAATGTACCTATCTGCATTGAGCCTCATTGGAGTCCTTGCCCGGAGTTAAACATTCCCATGTCGAATGTCTACCTGCTTTACAGGTGTTGCTGAATTGAATGCATCTAAATGTATTAAGCCTCATGGAAGTAATTGCTGTGCTTCTAATGTTCATAGGTTTGATGCCTACCTGCATCTGCTTTCTGATTAATTGAATGGGCCTGAATAGGCTGTTGTTTATGCTCGTTACTGCCCTGTAAATAGTCCCCTTGTATATGACTGTCTGGTGCCAGTTGGCGCCGTGTACACCACTGTGATTATTGGTGCTGAGTTCTGCATAATACATATGCTGTTTTTCACCTAAACTGGTGTGGTTTCCGTTTGTAGTGTGCCTGGTGTGTCGCCTGTGTGTGCTGCGCGGATGCTTTACGCAATTCCTCCGGAGTTTGGCCTGCCCGCTCTGCACCACGCTACCCCGCTTCCAACACTGGGCAATATGGGTGTTGCCTTCCTTGTTTACTTGTGTTTATATCTAACTCCTATATGACTGTTAGTACATTTGCTAACGGCATGTTGCTTGATTAAGTAGCTACGTCTTGGTAACTCCACACATTTGAGTATGTCTCTCATTCATCTCTAAGGATGGGGTGGTGGTGTAGGGGTGTAACAGTGAAATCCTGTGACTTGCACGTTGTGAGTGCACTATTATACAATAGCCAAATAGATACATTTGATCTTCTTGATAAAAAGAGTCAAGCATTACAGAAAGGGAACCTACTGTAATGCTTGGCTGGTTTTATCGGTATTTGGACAAAATCTCAGAAGCAGAAATATCGTGGGACAGAATATTGTGTCAAAAATACTGAGGGCAAGAATATTGTGTAGGTTATTTTCTACGGGTAAGTAAAGTTACCTTGACGATAAATATATCTTCAAGGTATGTAGATCTGGAGTCAGTGGCGTAGCTAGGCACTCTGCCGCCCGTGGCGGTCCCTGCCTTTTGCCGCCGAGCGCCTAAGAGCCGGGGGGGGAGGGGGTGCTGGCGATAAATTTACCTGCCGCCCCTTCCGCCCCCCCCTTGCTACGCCAGTGTCTGGAGTTAAGAATAGTAAATCTATACTTACCTGTTTGCACTTACCTTCTCGATATTCTTGTCCTCGATATCTTTCACATAATATTCTGTCCACACGATATTTGTATTTCTGATATTCTGTCACTGATCCAGTTTTATCCAAAGAAGATGTAAATAAATATACATATATTTTTGACATTGCTGAAAAATAATATCTTCATTTATAATCTATGTAGCTACTGTATGCTCCAGTGCGGCATGGACTCTGGTGTTGGTGAAAGGATTGTCGCTCAGCGGTGTCAACAATGATTTTCAATGGTTGTTGTTACCCGTTTATCAATGCAAGCACAACAGACTGAATTTGTCTGTGCTTCAAAATAAATCGGAAAGTGGGGAGGGTGACGAGTTCAGCATTGGTGGTTTGTTGCAATATATACTTATATGCACACATTTACAACATATAGGGGCATTCAGTCAGCCATCTTCATCCATTGGTCTGTTGTAGTATCATTCACATTTTGCTTTTGCCCAGGACAATATACAGCATACAACAGTGGGTCTGCCCACTTCCGCCATTGGCTCCCATCCCTGTAAGTGACGGCACTTTGCCTATGCACAATGTGCACCTATGCACAACGTGTGCATCTTCCACCAAAACAGCCCCCTTCAGTGCAAGGGATTGGTGGGCCAGTGTGTCCTTTTTATAAAATAAACAATCTGTTTGTTTTTAAGTTGCATTTATTTTTCTTTGGTAAGGGCAAAGCAGCTCCCAAGACACTGCTTGCAGCGCACTGCATCTCGCTTTGCATGGGTGGTCATTGAGAAAGCATTCAGAGATGGCACCCCAAGCCTGTGCATGCCTGTGGATGCACCAGGGGCTGTCTTGTAGTGCTTTTTGTTATCCTTTATAGCAAAACACATTGCCAGCTTACTTTCTGGGGCAGATTTACAAGGACTGGCACATCTCTGCAAATCAGCAGGGATGTGCCAGAATAGATGCGACATGCAATTCTCCCCTTGCGCCACCACGGATGCGTCGCATTTACAATGCGGCGCACCGTGGCGCAAGGATAGGCAGATGCGTGTCGCATCTTGTGGTGTAAGGGCGGCGCATTGCTGGAGTAGTGTCGCAAGCGCGACGCAACTCCAGCAATGCTCAGGAGCTGCCCATACTTAACGTGGTGCGTCACTCCTTACGCCTGCTTCAAGCAGGCGTAAGGGTTTGACGCAGCAGCGTCGTAAAACTGACTCAGTGAAATCTTGTAGATTTCACTGCGTCACTTTTACGAGGCTTTCCTGCGAGGGAACGCCCACCCTGCGACGGAACGCCCACATTAAACCTGACGCAGGTTTCATGTGGAGCAGGGCTTTACAACGTGACGCATCTCCCTAGATGCGTCACGTTGTAAATAAGTCACAACGTGGCGCATGGTTTGCGCCGCCGCTGCGTCACAGAAGTGATGCAACGGCTGCGCAAATGTGTTGCAAGGGGCTTGTAAATCTGCCCCTCTGTTTGCATGCATAGACGGCCAATTTTGAATGCTTTTTGACAAAGCGCAACAAAACCATTTCAAGATGGCCACCGATGTATCCATGTGCTTGCACAACCAGCCATTTCTGAATGTTTTCTGCTAAACTTTAATAAAAGCATTAAAAGGAAACATGCATTGGTAAAGCCATTAGATTGGCAGACAAAGCCAGACCAATGACTTTGCCAATTCCTATTTGGATTAAATTGAACTATTTTAGTTATTTTGCCTTACAACCAGTGCGCTGGAAAAATATGGTGAACATTCAAAATATTGTCATTAAAATGTGAAAAGAACGCTTATAAAAAAGGAAGGTGAAGTGGGGAAATGATACGCTTTTGTATAAGAGTGGGGTAATATTTAGAAGAGTGTAACAAGTACTGTAAGGAAGAAGGGGAAGAGGAGTACACAAGTGAGTAAAACACCAACAATACCGGTTGTAGTTTTCCATACTTTCTGAGAGATTGCTGGTACCGAAAGATTAATGGTCTCATTGAGCGTAGAGATACATGGGGTATGCTAGATAAAGTGGGAGAGGTCAGGGGTTAAAGTCCTGGATACTGCTGCAAGAGAGGCTTTGTGATAGGTGTAGTTCAAGACTACATTGGTGGACGTAGAGACTGACGAGGGGGTGGGGAGATAGAGCAGTGCTTTTAATGGGAAAAGATAAGTGCAGGTACTCATTAAAATGAGCTAGAGGTGTGGTGAGTGGGCAGGGCTGGGGGCAGAGCTAAGGGCAAGACATGATGATACTTAATGTATATATAAACAAAACAGGTTAACTCATTGAACAAAATGAAAGCCAAAGGCGATGATAAGTTAACATTTCCTTCTTTTGTAATATTTGCAGCTTCTTAATGCCATGCAATTATTTGCTGTTGTTTGGCACATAACTATATTCTTGAGCGTGCACACACACACACACACATACACACACACAAAGAAGCAGATGTTTCCTTTAAAATACCTCTGAAAGTGTCCTGATTCTCTCCCTCTTTCTCTCACTCTTCTCTCACACAAAATCACGCACACAAGCATGTAAACACACAGATGTAAGCAGACACTCACACAAAAGACTCAGGTGGCGTTAAAGCCATTTTAAACTCCTCACCTCCCCAGGCTATCTTAATTGCCGCTGTCAACGGCCTGCGTTAATTCCTGTGTTTGCACAAATGCACACGATAGTGTGAATGTGATTGACAGTGCATGGCTTGGATGGACCCTGCTCTGTCAAACACAGCGTGATGGTGAACACCAGACATTAGGCAAATGAGTCCACGCTGAATAGTTCAGCTGGGGCTCAGATCACGGCTACAGAAGTGCCTTGGCTGTCAGAGCCAGGTTCCACTTCGACAGCCTCATGCTCACCAGCCCTATCGGCCAGTGAGCCTACCTTTCATGAGTACCTGTACTCTCCTCGGCAGCAGAAAAGTGCCAGTACTCAGAGTGATAAAAATAAGAAGTGTCGGTACTCAGTACCTGTGAGTACAGGCCCATTTAAAGAATTGGTCAGGGTGGGCCTCGTGTCTTTTTCTCCAACTAATCCTTTCATTGGTCTGAAGATTCCATACGTGGGTGTATTAAGAAAATGAAAAAGGCAGGACAAAGTTTACCACTGCTTGGGTTTCTGCAGGTTTGTGAGCTAGG
Source organism: Calotriton arnoldi (assembly GCA_963921515.1). Classification (NCBI taxonomy): domain Eukaryota; kingdom Metazoa; phylum Chordata; class Amphibia; order Caudata; family Salamandridae; genus Calotriton; species Calotriton arnoldi. The sequence continues at coordinate 137,262 of CAWUFW010014686.1, read as the reverse complement.
CACTTATAGGGTTACTGCATGATTTACTGTTTTCTGTTGCTACATTTATTACTCCTACTGCAGACTTTTGTATCCTAGGGGGCTGTAAATAGAAACAGTATAATGCAATTAGTGACGTGAGAAGTTTGAATTATAGTTTTTTCACGTTGTGGCCACCAGGGGGCAGGGTCCAACAGTACAGGGGAGATTTTTAGTAGGTATGTTTAATGTCTGTTGTCAATTGGGTACAAATGTAGCTTCTGGGGGATATGGAAATAGAAGGAATTTGACTGCGACTTGTTAAGCATCAAAAGCCTCACCGTTAGTCAGTCCCAAGTCTCACCGTTAGTCAGTCCCAAGTCTCACCGTTAGTCAGTCCCAAGTCCCAGCATGCATTATGATGCGATAGGGTGAATTTGAGCCACCAACCAGATCCGGAGTAGCCTTCGCATAGACGAGATAAAGTACCACCCCGATGCGCCTTACAGCGATAGTGCAAGTCTCTGAACTGTTTTTGAGTTTATAAGGAATCGAGGCTATATGCTGAGTTCTCTTTAAAACGTCATGGAAATCCGAGGTGACTTGCAGTGTCCTTTTAACACACTACAGAGGATATTTGATTTCTTATAACAGATGGTGGCGCCGTTACCCTTGTTTATTATGTACAAGACACTTTGGACTGCGTTATTTAGAGCACGTGCAGACTCTAAGTGTAGTTCGATATTAACAAACCAACAGAGAGCTAAGATTTTGTTGGGAAATTAATGTAAGTTGTTTTTTAATTTTTGTTGTTGTTGATCACGGTGTTGCAAAATGCACAGAGATTCCTGCTTTCGTGTAATGAACTCTTAGCAATCAAAAAATATATATATATATAGATATTGCCATAACTGCCTCCTTTTTGTTTATAACTTCATTTTCAGGATAAAATAACTCAGAAAAGCGTGGTTTGCCTTTCATTGTTTAAGTGGCCTTTCACGCTGCCTGCTGGCTACTGCAGCAGTTATTTTGATGATACAACTCAACTGTAATAACTGATTACAGAAGAGTAGCTATGTATTTTTTTTTTGCGGTGACTAGTGATGTTATAACTATATTGTAATAAGAAAACGAGAGACGTGTTCATACATCTATTGCAGGTTACCAGATGGTATGCTGCAAATAAATAACTTTCTATAAATATTATCCACTTAACATGCGTAGGGTATAAAGGGAGCAACCATTTTTAATATTCACATGGTTGTATTTGGAGAAATGACACCAAAATATCACAATTGGGAAAATAAAATATATAACCCAGCATGAATTTGTAAAGCACATGATCACCCCATGGGGCACCTTGGTGCTGAATAACAGATGTTTATTGTTACCAAAATCTGTGGTACTTCTTTTATCGACCTAAGAAGGATGAAAGGACTTGAACCTTTGACCATGTGACATCAGACAGTTCTTTACGGTGGATGGATTAGTCCATTCAGCCACCAGACTCAGCAAGTTTTAAAGTGCTAACCCTGGAGGAAGCCTGGGAGACATTCCTGCTTCAGGGTGATAGGGTTTACTAAATGCCAAGTTGTTTAAAACTACAAGTTGCAAAAGCCCCACCATGTGCTGGTTGCAACAAACACAGCAGCAGGTTCCAAATGTGAGAGAGCACTGGTGCTGGACTCCTCTTTGCCATAAGTAAGTTTTGTGTCCGGCCAGATCTGCTGGAGTCAAGGCATGTTTCACAGTCATGTGCAGCGAGGTTCTGTCTCACTGCACAGATTTAATTACCTCTGCTCAGGTTGTGTACTGTTACAGCACCCATCTGCCAATGGTATAACCTGTTAGCACTTTCGGTTCGCATATCTAAAATAGTAATGTGAAATCCAACCTTACCAGTAAAGAGGATTTATCATTGCCATTCCAAAGATGTAAAACATGACACAGCTACTCCATTCTAACCAGGAATTACAGCTTAAAAGAATAGGTTTCCTGTCACAGGGAGGTGTGACCACCTCCCAGACAGGACTAAGGGGCTGATTACGATGGCGGCAGGATCATCACCGCCAGCCCGGCGGTGGCGATCCTTCCGTCAATTGATAGCAATTTTACCACTATCAGCAGCAACCACCGCAATGTTAAAATGCAAGATGCGTCCGCCACGGTGCCGGTCGCATCATAATTTGGTGTGCGGAACCGCCGCATGTATTGCGGACGGTCCCGGTTACCACCACGATGGCGGACGGACTCCAGTCCGTCCGCCATCGTAATCAGCCCCTTAGTGTATTGGACTGGGGTGGGGGCGCTTGCCTGTGCCACCAGACTGCTTTGAAGGGCACATTTGGTGCCCTCCTTGCATACTCCAATTTGAGCCAGTTTAGGAACCCTTGGTTCCCGCTCTAGTGCGAAACTGGACAAACGACTGGGGAGTATCCGCCCCTCTGTCGAGCCCCTCCTCTCGGATGGACCCCTGAGTCATTCCAACCCTTTCCCTAGGATACCTAAGGGCTCCCCTGTGGGTGGGTCCTCAGATTCATCATTGAACAAGCCTCACATCTGAAACCAAGACACTCTTCAACCGTCTGGACACTTGGACTTCGTTGGACTTCGACTGGAACCGAGACTGCATCAAGGAAGATTCCTGCTGCTCCTGGTCTCACTGTTCTGCAAGTCTTCTGTGTTGTCTGTGTCTGTGCTTCATCCAGGTTCTCCAGAAGTCCTCTGGGCATCAAGGGCATGCGAAAGTAATCTCCCTTCAAGTGGAGGAGTCACTCCCTTGCTTCTGCAGGCACCGCAACAAAGCTGACTGGTCTGCTGGGCCTGTCATCCTATGGACTTCCCGAGGCCCAGCAACACAGGTGGTGGTTCTACAGCTCCCTAGAGGCCTGATCTGTCGTCTCTGTAATTTTGAGGGCAGTATCACTCATCGGAGCCGCTGGGACCAAACCCCTGTGCACCACATCGACTTGCCGTTGCCAAGGCTTGTAGGCTCTGCGTACCAGAGATCTTCAGGCTACAAGAAGCTCCAGCTTCTAGCACCTCATCCCTCAAACATTTGCATCATCACTTCATCCTCTGCACCGTGGGTCTCCATCTTTGGTGAGCTGCATGCGATCCTCTTGCAACTCCTGTGCTTTCAGCCTGTGGGTCCTCTTGAGGGTCTTCCTTTGCTTCAGTGGGCTCCCCTGCTTGTTCAGGGCCTGCTCTGACTCTCCTGCACTTGGTGATTTCCTTGGACCTTTCTGGTCCCAACGTTTGCATCTTTTTGCTTTCCATGCCAGTTGCAGCTGCCAAGGCTTGTTGGTGCTCCCGCCGGACACCGATCACTTGGACACTGACATCTAATATGGGACAGCTCATGCACGGCTCCTGGTGTTCCTCAGCATTGCCTGGTCCTCACAGCTGCAGCGACAAGGTCACCATCTTCACTCTTGAACCTCCCAACATTGGTGGACATTGTGCTTCCATGCCTCCTGGTCACTTCTGAGCGGCATAGACCCTGTACCCTCTGCTTGCAGGTTCCCCTCTTCTAGAATCCACACTTAGATTTCAATGAAACTCCTTCACAGACTTCTCCAGAGGCATCTTCTTCAAAGTCTTCCATTGTCGTCTAAGGCAGGTTCCTACGTCACTTCAACCCTATGCACCCAGCTTCCCTGGTGCAGATAGCCTGGTTCCTGGGGCATCCAAGGGTGGGGTGGCTCTCCAACCTCCCTTTTTTCAAAGGGTTTCTTCGGGGTCCTCTGGGAAGGGTGCTTCTTCTTTAGAACTTCAACCGTGACTTTTCCATTGACTTCCATTGGGCACACAGCTGTGTTTCTACTCTGCACACAGCCTCCGTGGGGTACCTGGGAACTTACCTTGGGTAGTTCCTTGTGTCCTATGAGTCTTCTGGTCCAAGACTTTCTTATCATACTCTACTAAATATTTGCTGACACCTACTTTACTCTGTGATAAATATTTGCTGACACCTACTATACTCGGTGATTAATATTTGCTGACACCTACTTTACTCGGTGATTAATATTTGCTGACACCTACTTTACTCAGTGATAAATATTTGCTGACACCTACTTAATTCGGTGATTAATATTTGCTGACACTTTACTCAGTGATAAATATTTGATGACACCTAATTTACTCAGTGATAAATATTTGCTTACATCTACTTTACTCAGTGATAAATATTTGCTGATACCAACTTTACTCGGTGATAAATATTTGCTGACACCTACTTTACTCTGTATTAAATATTTGCTGACACCTACTTTACTCAGTGATAAATGTTTGCTGACACCTACTTTATTCGGTGATAAATATTTGCTGACACCTATTTTACTCGGTAATAAATATTTGCTGACACCTACTTTATTCGGTGATAAATATTTGCTGACACCTATTTTACTCGGTAATAAATATTTGCTTACACCTACTTTAATCGGTGATAAACATATGCTGACACCTACTTTACTGAGTGATAAATATTTGCTGACACTTACTTTACTCTGTGATAAATATTTGCTGACACTTACTTTACTCGGTGATAAATATTTGCTGACACCTACATTACTCTGTGATAAATATTTGCTGATACCTACTATACTCGGTGATTAGTATTTGCTGACACCTACTTTACTCGGTGATTAATATTTGCTGACACCTACTTTACTCTGTGATTAATATTTTCTGACACTTACTTTACTCGGTGATAAATATTTGCTGACATCAACTTTACTCGGTGATAAATATTTGCTGACACCTACTTTACTTTACTTGGTGATAAATATTTGCTGGCACTGAGGCTTGAGCCGGGAGTGACTTTGCTTCGAGAGTGAATCTAAATGCTGGTATTTACCAACTGAGTTTTAATATTTTAGACTGTGCTATATTTTTACTGTGACTGTGTTGTTTCCTGTTTAAACTTACTTCTTGCACTGACGGCGCTTTAACAGACTGCCATTACCGTGGACCGCAATTGTTACAGCGGGGCCGCCATATTGGGGGGAATCACGGTCAGTGGTCTAGCTTGCTCGACCTTGACTCTATATTTAGAGAGCCTGGCGCGAGAGCGCGTGGTTACGTCCTCCTGAGGCTTGAGCCGGGAGTGACTTTGCTTCGAGAGTGAATCTAAATGCTGCTATTTCCCAATTGAGTTTTAATATTTTAGACTGTGCTATATTTTTACTGTGACTGTGTTGTTTCCTGTTTTAACTTACTTCTTGCACTGACGGCACTTTAACAGACTGCCATTACCGGGGACCGCAATTGTTACAGCGGGGCCGCCATATTGGGGGGAATCACGGTCAGTGGTCTAGCTTGTTCGACCCTGACTCTATATTTAGAGAGCCTGGCGCAAGCCCGTCTGCAACCATCCGCGCTCGGCCTGCGCTCAGCACCAGCACCCCTGCCCATTTGGGAGCAGATAAACCTTCCGGCCTAACTTATTCCAGAGAGATGCTGCTGGGGATGAATAACATTGACAAAGCTATGGGTTGTATGTGTATGTCTTTTACCCTTAATTCAAGGCCTCCATCTAGCCCGGTGAGCTGCCCTATTTGTAAAACTATTTTACCTGAGCTTGTATACGGGGAAATTGATTTTAGAAAACAAGAAAGGTCAGCAAAAGTCAAAGAGGTAAAACCTGCACTAACGAACGCTCCCTAGTAAAGCATAGTGTTGAGTGCGCAACATTAATTGAGGTAGGTGATATTAAATTGGCATTCATCACGGAAGCATGGACGGATGATGCCTCGGGTCCAGATTTAGTCAAGCCACACCTCCCGGGTATATCTGCCATACTTTAAACAGGCCCATTAGAAAAGGAGGGGGATTAGCTGTTATTTATCATAGTTCAATCGCGGCAGTTTTTCAAACAGCTCCAAATGCAGCATGTGAAGCATTGTCCTTTTCCCTCAAGCTTTCCCATCATCACCCTTTTAAGGGCATCCTTTTATACAGACCCCCGGGTCCTAAGAGCCCTTTTGTAAAAGCGATGGGAAACCTGCTAGAAGAGGGCTTGGGTGCAGACTCCTATACTATATTGGGAGATTTTAATTTTTATCTGGAAGCCGACACCGAACCAGATACGGTGCACCTTATTGATTTAATGAACAGTGCCAATCTTAGGCAGCAAGTAATCGGGCCCACGCATGTGGCAGGGCATACGTTGGATGGTATTTTTTCAAACCACCCACATCTTTCATTTACAGGTCTACTGCCCCTAGTGTGGTCAGATCACGTGGCCATTCTATTTGAGGTAGCCATTCCTGTTCATCACGCGGCGGAAAGACCCCCTAAGAAACAGAAGGAAATTAGATTATGGAATAAAGTTGGGGGTAAAGATTTAACAGATTTGCTTACGTCAACTGTGGGCCAAATGCCCCTAGACGTGGAGGAGGCGACCTCCTTATATACAATCTGGTTGGAGTCTGCGTGCAATAAACTAGCTCCAAAGAAAATACTTTTTTCCTAAAAGGGCACAACCCTCCGCTCCATGGTACACCCAGGAACTTAAGGATCAAAAATTGATCTGTAAACGTTTAGAAAGAAATTGGAGGAAAGACTATAAAATAACAGAAAGAAATAAGTATAAACAAAGCCTCTTGACTTACAAACAGTTATTGTTTAAAACAAAGCAAGAGTTCTTTATCAGTCGAATTAACCTAGTCAAAAACTCGCCCAAAGAACTTTTTAAAACTGTATATAGTCTGGCGCACCCCCAACCAGCAAACATGCAAAGGAGCCAAGAATTACGTGAAGAAATTGCCAGGTTTTTCCTGACAAAAGTGGAGACTATCTTTGTAACTTTTAATGGCCCAACAACTGAGGTGACAGTAACCTCTACTGAGGATGATAAGACGGCTGTAGGTTCTCAGCCCACTCTGGACAAGTTTGGACCACTATCTATGAGTGATACCCACAAGCTTCTCATGTCAGCCAAATCAGGTTCCCCCTATGACCCTTGCCCGGTTGCGGTGGTAAAATTGGCCTCAGAACCGATTGCCCTGTCACTCACTTCTCTATTTAATGCAATGTTTGCAGAAGGGCGTTTCCCCAAAGCATGGAAAATTGCTTCAATTCTGCCACTGTTAAAGAAGCCCAGACTGGACCCTAAGGACCCAAATAATTTCCGACCTATCTCACGCCTCCCACTTCCATCTAAACTGGTTGAGAAGAGAATGAATGCACAACTGAGTGCCTATCTGCGTGATGCCAAAGTTCTGGATCCTACTCAATATGGGTTCAGAGAAGGACATAGTATGGAAACCGCCCTTCTAAAATCTACTGAAGAGATCAGGGTAGCTTTGGACCAGGGAGGGAAGGCCGCTATGATCATGCTTGACCTTTCCGCGGCCTTCGATACGGTCCATCATTGTCACGATTCACTCCCTGTGCTCTCGTTCCCACCACCAGCGGGCCAAATTGTGGGGCTTTCCAGTATTCTAATATACTTCCGGACACTCCCCTGTATCCATATCCTGACTTCCAGGCATTTGGACATCATTTAGGAATTGACATCCATTCCCAATCCATGCCGGGTTTCGTGGAAGCCAGTCTGCTCATGCTGGAAACTCCATTACCTATAATACTCTGCTCACTGCTTTGTCTCCAACCCTGCAGGCCAAGGATGGATGGAGGAATTCAGTTCACCTGTGGCTGGCTGCTGCTAGCCTGCTCACACCTGATGCATGTGATTACTTTGAGCTCTTTTAAGCCCCAGCTCCCTTCAGCCCAGTGTTGGTCATTGTAGCTGTATACCGGTGAGGCCGATCCTTGTTTCCAGTGTTTCCTGAGCTTTTGATATTCCTTGATTCCTGAGCTATAGTTAATTCTTGTTCCTTGATTCCTGAGCTATAGCTATTCCTTGTGCCTGAATTAGCACTGCCTGCAGTGCTACCTTGTTTCCTGAATTCCTGAGCTATAGCTATTCCTTGTGCCTGAATTAGCACTGCCTGCAGTGCTACCTTGTTTCCTGAGTTCCTGAGCTATAGCTATTCCTTGTGCCTGAATTAGCACTGCCTGCAGTGCTACCTTGTTTCCCGAGTTCCTGAGCTATAGTTATTCTTTGTTCTTGGGCTTCAGCTATTTCTTGTCCCTGATTTGCACTGCTTGCAGTGCTCTCTTGACTCCTTGTTTCCTGAGCTGTAGCTATTTCCTGTTTCCTTGAACCAGTACTGCCTGCAGTGCTACCTTGACTCCTGAGCCTTAGCATTCCTTGTTCCTGAACTGCAGCAGTTTCCCTAGTTCCTGAACTAGCACTGCCTGCAGTGCTACCTTGACTCCTGAGCCTTAGCATTCCTTGTTCCTGACTTGCAGCAGTTTCCCTTCTCCTGAACCAGTACTGCCTGCAGTGCTACTTTGACTCCTGAGCCTTAGCATTCCTTGTTCCTGACCTGCAGCAGTTTCCCTTCTCCTGAACTAGCACTACCTGCAGTGCTACCTTGACTCCTGAGCCTTAGCATTCCTTGTTCCTGAACTGTAGCAGTTTCCCTTGTTCCTGAACTAGCACTGCCTGCAGTGCTACCTTGACTCCTGAGCCTTAGCATTCCTTGTTCCTGACCTGCAGCAGTTTCCCTTCTCCTGAACTAGCACTACCTGCAGTGCTACCTTGACTCCTGAGCCTTAGCATTCCTTGTTCCTGAACTGTAGCAGTTTCCCTTGTTCCTGAACTAGCACTGCCTGCAGTGCTACCTTGACTCCTGAGCCTTAGCATTCCTTGTTCCTGACCTGCAGCAGTTTCCCTTCTCCTGAACTAGCACTGCCTGCAGTGCTACTTTGACTCCTGAGCTTTTGCTCAATTCTTGTTCCTGCCCCAGCACTGCCTTCTATGCTACTTTGTTTTCTTGATTCCTGAACCTGCACTATTCTAGTATACCCTTGTAGCCTCCCCTTGTGTATATCCTTTTCCAGTCCCTGCCTTTCTTCCCATTTCCTTGGTTCCAGTTCTAGTTTGCTGTCTTTCTATTCTGCTGTCTTGCTTCTGTTACCTTGTATGTTTGTTACCTGCTTTCTGCCAAGTGTGCCCTGTGATTTCCTTCCTTCCCTGTTAAGCACTCCTCCTTGCTAGCTCCTTGTCTATTGTGCTTGTGCTTAGTTCTACCCCTTTGCTGTTACTGCCTTGCGTGTTCCTTTTTGATCGCCAGGATCCGTGGGCACAGCTGACTACCTAGGTGGTGTTTCTTGTTCACTGTGAGTATTGTCTTTGAGATACAGTTATAACATCACCATAGGTATAAGCTCCACAGACCCTGCCTTTGCATACATATCATATATGTGGGTATTTTCAGTCAGTATCTGTAACAGCAATTGTGGGTGAGGAACTTACTGAGCTTCAGTCTTACCGTGTGGAGCTCCTGAGTGCTTTACCCCACATTCCCTTTATTGTTAATGTTGTATTATATATATGTCTTCCACGTCCGTCTTGGGAGTAGTTAGTCTGAATGCTAAATTGCCTTGTGAGTGCCCTTCCTTTCTGAGTCTTAGCAATCTTGTACAGGCTTCCCCTTTGGATCCCTTTTTCTCCTCTGACTCCTTGTGTGATCCTGGGCAGCGCTGTACTACTCTTTCTGTGCACTGTACGTTTTCTACCCAGTCCCCAGTCCTTGCTCAAGTCCCTGACTGTGTTCCCGACATAGTCCCGGACAGTCCCTGACAGAATGACCAACCCACATTTCCAGGGTGACTTGTGAGGTTTTCTTTGCGTTCAGTTAGCTACCCTTTTTCTGTTTCATTTGTGTGTGGAAATATTAAAGGTGTGTCATAATGAGAGGTTTAAGAAAGAGACACACCAGTGCATCATTCAAGTTTGTGCAGGGCAGTTCACCAGTGCCCACCAATGAGAGACATATAGGGGTCGATTCCGATCTCGGTCGGAGGCGCACCTAACACTATTCGCCCGGGAAAAAACCCAGGCGAATGCGTGTTTCCCGACCGATTCGTACATACGTCCGAACGAGCAAGTACGATGCGCATAACTGCCCAGATCCCGACCCAGTCGTACTCACCCAATCCAGGTCCTGTTCTCCGACCGAGCCGGATCCGGAAACGCAGAATCGAGTCGCACGGAAGCCAAAATGCAGCCCCGTCCGGCCGGACTAGTACGATGCGCACTCCGTACGCGCTGAACCCGTCGCTACGCACGGCACGTCAAAGCTTCCGGTAGAGGCGCACATAAGCTCCGATTCACGCCACAAGACGATCCACGGCTACGAGACGAACACACCAGCCACGAGTACGAGTCGAAGCAACGAGAAAGACGAACGAGACGAACCAACCATGAATCCCATTGCGCAGATCCTACCAATACTCTACATCTATTACCGGAACTGGTACAGACGCGTACGGCGCAGAAGGTAAGTCAGACACCCACCACACAAACAAACCACACGTACCCGACATATAACACACACACATAGGGATGCAGAAATTACTTACACCAGCAACAGCAGCACCATAGGGACGGGATGGCTATCACCAATGCCATATACACACATAGGGGCCTGGATGCCAACCACTAACACCACCTCTACCCATGGGGGGCTGGATGCCTACCACTACTACCACCCCTACCCATGGGGGGCTGGATGCCTACCACTACTACCACCCCTACTAATGGGGGGCTGGATACCTGTCACCACTACCACCCCTACCCATGGGGGGGCTGGATGCCTACCACTACTACCACCCCTACTAATGGGGAGGCTGGATGCCTACCACTACTACCACCCCTACCCATGGGGGGCTGGATGCCTACCACTACTACCACCTCTACCCATGGGGGGCTGGATGCCTACCACTACTACCACCCCTACTAATGGGGGGCTGGATACCTGTCACCACTACCACCCCTACCCATGGGGGGCTGGATGCCTACCACTACTACCACCTCTACCCATGGGGGGCTGGATGCCTGTCACCACTACCACCCCTACCCATGGGGGGCTGGATACCTGTCACTACTACCACCTCCACCCATGGGGGGCTGGTGCCTACCACTACTAGCACCCCTACCCATGGGGGGCTGGATGCCTACCACTACTACCACCTCTACCCATGGGGGGCTGGATGCCTACCACTACTACCACCCCTACCCATGGGGGGCTGGATGCCTACCACTACTACCACCACCTCTACCCATGGGGGGCTGGATGCCTACCACTACTACCACCCCTACCCATGGGGGGCTGGATGCCCACTACTACCGCCCCTACCCATGGGGGGCTGGATGCCCACCACTACCACCCCTACTAATGGGGGGCTGGATGCCTACCACTACTACCACCCCTACTAATGGGGGGGCTGGATGCCTATCACTACTACCACCCCTACCCATGGGGGCTGGATGCCTACCACTACTACCACCTCTACCCATGGGGGGCTGGATGCCTACCACTACTACCACCCCTACCCATGGGGGCTGGATGCCCACTACTACCACCCCTACCCATGGGGGGCTGGATGCCCACCACTACCACCCCTACTAATGGGGGGCTGGATGCCTACCACTACTACCACCCCTACCCATGGGGGGCTGGATGCCTACCACTACTACCACCTCTACACATGGGGGGCTGGATGCCTGTCACCACTACCACCCCTACCCATGGGGGGCTGGATACCTGTCACTACTACCACCTCCACCCATGGGGGGCTGGATGCCTACCACTACTGCCACCTCCACCCATGGGGGGCTGGATGCCTACCACTACTACCACCCCTACCCATGGGGGGCTGGATGCCCACCACTACCACCCCTACTAATGGGGGCTGGATGCCTACCACTACTACCACCCCTACCCATGGGGGGCTGGATGCCTACCACCAACACCACCCCCACTCATAGGATGGGTAATGCATGACACAACCAGCACACTCCAACATAAGGAATGCAAGAAAAAGACATCCCCCCAACACCATGACAAGCGTGTGTAGACTGTGTTAAATGCCTACAACACTGAACATGACTTTGAACATACAATGTGACCCCCTATCACATGTGTCACACATAAATGTGTGTGGCCTCCACAATGCAAGCAGACCATGACCACTGTGGCAATGGGGTCTAAACCCCCATCATCACAGTAACCAAAAGGTAAGTGTGGGGTCCATAGCTGAAGCACATTTTGAACATTGTGGCAATGGGGTCTAAACCCCCATCATCACAGTGACCAAAAGGTAAGTGTGGGGTCATAGCTGAAGCACATTTTGAACATTGTGGCAATGGGGTCTAAACCCCCATCATCACAGTGACCAAAAGGTAAGTGTGGGGTCCATAGCTGGGGCACATTTTGAACATTGTGGCAATGGGGTCTAAACCCCCATCATCACAGTGACCAAAATGTAAGTGTGGGGTCCATAGCTGAAGCACATCTTGAACATTGTGGCAATGGGGTCCAAACACCCATCATCACAGTGACTATAAGGTAAGTGTGGCCATGGAAAAAGCTGCAACTGCCAAACAGCATGGCTGAATCCTGGTCACAGAACAACAAACACATCAGTGGCAAAGTAGTGTTCGTGTCCCATAGCAACATATATTGGGTGAGGCAAACAGTGCAGTGCAAATAAGACATACCTTTGGCCATGTGCAGACAAACATCACCCATGGGGGATGACACTGTCAACATTCATCAATAACACAATGACAGAAGTGACCATCATAGTGCAGAACACATATCTGCTCCAATGGGCACACAAATGTAGACATCCTGTGGAGACTGTAGATGTGAGGTGAACAGATACCATACCATGGCAGCAATGGGACACACAAACCATGATCATCGTGCTGACTGATGACCTAGGAGTCCCAGGGACAGCAGGTGAAACCCACCAAACAACATACAGCCAATGGCACACTAAAGATATGCCAATGCAGTGGTGCAGATGCACAAACACAAACAGGCAGCCCCACACTGCACATCAAACACAACAGGTGAGGGGGTGCCAGTGTCCCCAGGCAACCACACAACACATGATGAGGCCTGAATACCAATTACACAGATGCGCATACAGTGCCACACAAAAGTAACTCATGGATCCAAATCCCCTATGTGGGCAATCAGGCATTGTTAGATGAGAGGGAGCACAAATCACACATGTCACACAAGCATGTAGGAACAGCAACTAACACAGCAAGACACAGACACACCACAGCACTACCCCCAGGGTCCCCACAATGTGGTGACCCTGGGCTGCATGAGAATCCCACTGTGATGACAAAGCTAGATGTCGTTCACACTGTGAACCACAGTCATGTGTCCTGAGCAACAAACTACCATCACACCTACACAAGCACAAATCAATCAGCACGGCCAGTCAGCCAAGGCCAACATGGAGGCAGGGGCCTAGCCGGGCAACAACTCTCATCTGCACACACACACCACCACACACCTCGACCTCCAACAATGTGCAGCAGTGAAGATCACGTGCACTGGTGACATTGCACATGCACCCATGACAATCCCAGGGGTGGTGGTGGGAACTAAGGTGCAGAAACCCATCACACATGGCCAGTCAACAAGACTCCTGAATGTCTGACACACTGCACAGTACGCTGTTCATGGACATGACGGCAATACCACACCAACCAATGGGATCCCGGCCACAGTCACACACCAATGAAGAAGCCAAGGTCACCCACAAAGAACACACATAGACAACTTCCAACATTGCAGCCCTGACCCTGAGGAGTGCCAGCAGTCACACACACAACGTGTCACAATCACTGAAAGCTAACACAAACTGGAAATTACATGACAGGTGTAAACAACAAGTGCCAAGGGGAATCCTGACTGTGTCCCATCTGCGTTTGCCCACTAACTCAGCCCTGACAGCAAACACACCTATGGGTGACACCCTGATGACCAGTAATGTGCCATGCACCCACATCCCAGAGAACCCAGAGAGAAGACTTTGGGGGAACATAGGTCAACTCAGCAAGCATCACAAACAGGAACATCACTAGGGATCCCAGCATGCCCAGCAAAATGGAAGTGAACACACACAGACATGCTCACACAACACACACCTTGGGCTCAGGCAATGTCACAGGATTACACACTGCCATGAGGGGACTGCACTCCTGTGTGAGGAAAGCTGTGCCATACGTTGCCTCAGTAGGGCTCCATCATGTCAGCAGAACACTTGGTCACACAGTCAACAATTAGCACCAAATGAAGGCTCCCGTCATATCAGCCTGGTCATGGGAGTGTCACCGAAATCATCAGCACAGATCCAACACACATGTATAGCAAGTTGCACTGATAACACAGATGAGTCCTTCCCCATTGATGCCCAAACTTGCATGTCCAGTGGAGATGGCCACACGGTCAGGGAAGTAGACTAATTGAACAATGGCAAGCACAACAGATGTGCAGGGCTGTAAGCCACAGATGTGATATTGCAAATAAAACCTAGGAATTCCCATTGCCAAATCTTGAAAACATGACACCCTCATATGCTGCAAAGGATGACATGGATACACTACAGGATAGGACACATTCCCCGTGGACCACATGGGTTCTTGCACAGTAACACTTCATTTTCATGAGACCAAAAATCACCATCACTGCAGCAAGGGCACGGTTAGCATCAACAACAACATGTACATCAGAAGCAAAACCACTAGAGAACAGAAAGTTGCTTTATTCAGCATTTGGGTGAGAGAAGTGAAAGAAAATATATAACAAAGGCCAATGGCCAGTCCATAATATGAGTCCAAACAGGGTGACAGTGCCAGATGTCACCCTTCGCATGCCTGCACTGCTACACACCAGGGACAATCCCCTCAGAGGGACATACGGGGGGCAGGCCAGGCACCGCAGGGACAGGATCAGGGCTCAACAGAAGGAGGCAGGGAAGGGGTGGTGGGTGCTGGAGAGTCACTGACAACTGCAGTGGAGGTGTCTGACATGGTGTGTGCGCTTACCACTGTATGTTTCACTTGTCACTTGCGCCGTCACTTACTGTCACGAGCACAACGTGCACCAAGTTCCTTTGGGTTGCCTTTACATTTTTGCTTACAGTGCTGATATAACTGTCATGTATAAAATGTGTTTTTAATATATGATGCTATGAGCACATTTAACAAATTACTTGGAGTCTCCCTTCTTCTTTCTGTTGCCTCTTTGTAATGTTTTGAACATACAATAATATTAATTTCCATTAAATCCGGTTGAGACTTTGTTGCTAGTTCTACGGCACAACTGGGGGGCATGACTCAGATGGTGTGGGTGCCGGCATGACTGCAGTGGGCCGTGCAGATGGAGTGGACAGGTTCCCCACTGCAGTGCCCAAGTCAGACGGGGTGGTAGTGGACTCCACTGCAGTGCCTATCTCCAGGGGAGGAGAATGGGGTTCAGGTAAGGTGGGCAGGACAGAGGGGGAGGACACCGTCTCCACACCAGTGGCACAGACATGCGCAGCGGGGGGTGTGGTGCTGGAAGAGCAAGTGGCAGGGGGAGAAGGCCGGATCATTTTGGGGATGGTGTATCTGTGGGTGGGGGAACCTGGGGCAGGGTGTGGTGGGGGCACCTGTGGAGTGGGGGCCTGAGGGATGGAGGAAGGAGACTTGGTGCTTGAGCTGCAGGGCGGCGGAGGGGTCTTGCTCTTCCGGGTCCGGGGGGGCTTGCGGATGGGGGTCTCAGTCTGTCTGCACCTGGGGGAGGGTGTCCGGGGCGAGGGGCACTCCCCTCTGTGTGGGTGGGCTTCCTCTTCCCCCTGAATGCTGGATCAGCTGTATTGGAGGGGAAGAGGCCTAGGTCAGAGAGGAAGAGCCGCTGTGTAGGTGGGGTTGCAGGTGAGGCAAGGGAAGGGGCCTTGGAGGGAGAGGTATCTGAGGACTGCGCAGTGCTCATGGATGCGTGTGTGTGTGCCTGGGCCCCATCCCCTGTGAGTGTGGTTTCAGTCCCCTGACTGTGCGTGCGTGTGCATCTGGATTTTGGCGTGTGTGTCTGTGTGCTGCTTGTGTCTGTGCTGGTGTGTGCCTGTGCCGGTGTGTGTGTGCTTGGGACAGGTAGGGTGCTGGGGAGTGTGGATGGGGCAGAGGTAGGAGGGGTGAGGGACTGTCAGAGGAGGGACACTGCTGCCATCAGGGAGGAGTCCATGGACCTATTGCTCCTCTGTAGGGCAGACATGCCCGATGAGATGCCCTCCATGAACGACACCAGCTGAGTCAACAGAGTGGTGTGGGCATGGAGGACACTCAGCATTGCTGTCTGCCCTACATGGAGCTGGCGAAGGAGGTACACAGACTCCTCACTCAGGGCAGCAGGGGACACAGGGGCAGGGGGTGCGGTGCCTGGCACGAAGGAGACATGCTCCCGAACACGGGAGCCTCCACGGACCTCTGGAATGGGAGCCGATGGGAGGGCGGTGGTGGTGGTGGTGGTGGTGGGGACAGCAACACTAGCTGGGGTGTGGTGGCTGCTGACACCCACCTCCACAAGGGAGTCATCCTCCAAGCTGCTGTGGTCCTCAGCTGAGGTGGATGCTGCTGAGGACTCCTCGGTGTGGCTCCCCTCGCCCTCCGTGCCACTGGGTCCCTCCGACCACTCCTCGGCTGCTGACCCAGTCTGGCTCTGCGGCTCCTCCTGGTCTGTGGAGCTGTCCCCTCCTGTGGCCGTGGATGTATCTGCAAACAATAGGGAAACAGACAAACATCAGTCACCTGCACCGACCGCACACACCACAGTAAGTACAGCACATTACAGACCAAGCCCTGGCATCCTTAGTTGAACATTGCCAAAAGTTCCCAAACAGAGTAGGAGAAGCCAATTGTCAGTTTGATGGTCAACCATGGCACTCACATCCCTCCTGGCCTTGCACCCATCTGTCTGGTGTCTGTCGGATGGCAATACCCCAGTGTGGACACATGCACCACCTACACAGTAGTTGGACAGTGCAGAGAACACTGTGAAGTATGTGAACATGCACACATCACAACTCTTGCCACTGAGTCAGTACAGATGTCCGGATAAAGGGATGGCCAGAGTCAATTTTGAAATGCATGTGATGCATACCAGCACCAGACACCATGATGCACTCATGTCCTGATAGTCATTGCCACAATGGGGTGCAGGTAGCACATGTCACTCCCCTGCAGGATCACTCATTGGAAGTTTCATGCCATGGCACAGGCATGCCTGCTAAGTCATACATCACTGTCTCCAGTCACATGACAGGGCAGCCAGCCAACAACAGTCTGCACTGTGTCACAATCCTAGGTCATGGGGAATGCAAGTCCTGGAGCTGAACAAGTGCACATGTCCATCCCCCACACACCACATCATCTGAACTCTTATTTGTCCACGTCATACCAATTGGACATATGGGAGACCTGTAACACAACCCTCGGAACCTGAGCACCTCACAATCTGCTGTGAATGGGAAACAGCTGCCTGAACTTCACATTCGCATACCCCAGTCTGCACGGTCAAGTGATCAAACACCTATGTGTCACACAAGTATAGTCTCCTATGGTCACATCTCCGGTGGCATGCTGAGCGCCAACCGAGAAACACCTCAGTAGTCCTGACAACGAAGCCACAGCACAATGACACAGAGGCAGACACCTGAGGGGACATATCACTGAGCACAACGTGTCAGCTGATACACGGGAGTGGGAGTACAGAGTGTATTGTATGGCCTGGAGTAGGTATGACTGTCCTGCCCCACGTGAATGAGGGATGAGCCCTGGACAGTAGGCAGGTGGCTAAGTATGTGTGACACACTTGATATACATACTCCTGAGGCCCAAAGATTGTTCACACCCGCAGCATGGGTGTGTGCCAAATACCCCAGGCACATGTGGTGGATCAGCTCAGCAATTGGACCACATATCAAAGTAACACGCAGATTACATGTCAGAACACAGGCATTGTGTAAGCAATGGACCCACCCATGATGCCCACCACAGAGTTAGGGGAACAAATGCTGTCCCCCACCTTGAGCTAAGCAAAATGCAAGGACACAGTACCCAAGTGACACAATTCCCTGACTGTAAGGGCCACACCTGGGTATCAGATGAGGAGTGGGCAGTGCACAATTGAGGGACATGGGTCCTGGACCACATGACTGATGTACTGTGGAAGTTTAACCAGGCCAGAGGAGGGCACATAGCATGGCAGACAAAGTTCACAATGCAGTCATGGACTCACCCCCTCCTTGCTGCTCTCTGGCCTTCAGCTGCCCATCCAGATCAGGGAAGACCACCGCCAGGATCCTGAGCATATGGGGGGTCAGGGTCTGGTGTCCGCCCCTCCTGCGAGGAGGCGACAGCTTCAGCTGGACCCGTGTGATCCTCCGGGTCCAGCCCCGAAGGTCCTGCCACCTCTTCTGGCAGTTGCGGATCCGGCGCTTGTAGACCCCCACGGATCTCACTGCCCGGACGATGGTCAGCCATATCTTCTGCTTCTGGTGGGCATCAACCTGTGAGGATGACAAAGTGAAAAGGCCATTACTACACATGCAACATATCCATGCATTACACAGTTGGATATACATGTCTCAATCACAGGGGCACATGATGTACACAGGCAGTGCAATGATGGCTATGAACAGTTTGCCAGCAGTTACTACATGGTATCATTGCCTGGGAAGTAAAACCTCGTTTAAATGCACTGTCACTGCACTATACCTGTTCAGTGCATGTAACTACACACTATGGGGGTGACAACTACTCAGTGAGCATGCTAGCCAGTGGCGTGCACACTGTAAGTCTTGCTAGTCAGACAACATGCACATTTAGTAAGGCAGTGGACAGCACACTCACCTGCTCCCCTGGTTTCCCATACAGCTTGCTGTACTGTGGAAGGAGGCTGTCCAGCAGGGCCTGGTTCTCCTCAGTGCTGAAGGCTGGGGCTCTCTCCACAGTACGTGCCATTGCAGGATCCAGAGGATGCAGATACAGCAGCAGTGGTGGTGGCAGATGTCGTCCTGGAGCATGTAGTGCAGGCAAGTGAGCTCTCAGGGGAACAGCCAGCATTATATGTGTGCTGCAGAGGCAGATACTGTCCCATGTGTCCAAAGTGATAGGTCCAAGTCGTTTGCATCTTCTGAATCTGGCCAATCCATGGAATTGCACCACTTACACACGCCCACAGCATCCTTCAAAAGTTCAACTTCATGAGACCCATGAATTTGCAACATTGTTGTGGGTGACCAACTGAATTCACAGCATCAGACTCGTTAAAGGTTTGAAAACGCGTCCGTTGCCAGGCCAGGCCATAGCGAATGGGTGCGCACCGATCGGTCCATTGCTGTACAACGCGTACCCGCTCACATCATATGCAATGGCCAATGCGTGCGCACAGATCGGTCCATTGCTGTACAACGCGTACCCGCTCACATCGTATGCAATGGCCAATGCGTGCGCACCGATTGGTCCATTGCTGTACAACGCGTACCCGCTCACATCATATGCAATGGCCAATGCATGCGCACCGATCGGTCCATTGCTGTACAACGCGTACCCGCTCACATCGTATGCAATGGCCAATGCGTGCGCACCGATCGGTCCATTGCTGTACAACGCGTACCCGCTCACATCGTATGCAATGGCCAATGCGTGCGCACAGATCGGTCCATTGCTGTACAACGCGTACCCGCTCACATCATATGCAATGGCCAATGTGTGCGCACCGATTGGTCCATTGCTGTACAACGCGTACCCGCTCACATCATATGCAATGGCCAATGCATGTGCACCGATCGGTCCATTGCTGTACAACGCGTACCCGCTCACATCATATGCAATGGCCAATGCGTGCGCACAGATCGGTCCATTGCTGTACAACGTGAACCCGCTCACATCGTATGCAATGGCCAATGCGTGCGCACCGATCGGTCCATTGCTGTACAACGCGTACCCGCTCACATCATATGCAATGGCCAATGCGTGCGCACCGATCGGTCCATTGCTGTACAACGCGTACCCGCTCACATCATATGCAATGGCCAATGCGTGCGCACAGATCGGTCCATTGCTGTACAACGCGTACCCGCTCACATCATATGCAATGGCCAATGCGTGCGCACCGATCGGTCCATTGCTGTACAACGGGTACATCGGATGACAACGCGTACCCGCTCACATCATATGCAATGGCCAATGCGTGCGCACAGATCGGTCCATTGCTGTACAACGTGAACCCGCTCACATCGTATGCAATGGCCAATGCGTGCGCACCGATCGGTCCATTGCTGTACAACGCGTACCCGCTCACATCATATGCAATGTCCAAAGCGTGCGCACCGATCGGTCCATTGCTGTACAACGCGTACCCGCTCACATCATATGCAATGGCCAATGCGTGCGCACAGATCGGTCCATTGCTGTACAACGCGTACCCGCTCACATCGTATGCAATGGCCAATGTGTGCGCACCGATCGGTCCATTGCTGTACAACGCGTACCCGCTCACATCGTATGCAATAGCCAATGCGTGCGCACCGATCGGTCCATTGCTGTACAACGTGTACCCGCTCACATCATATGCAATGGCCAATGCGTGCGCACAGATCGGTCCATTGCTGTACAACGCGTACCCGCTCACATCATATGCAATGGCCAATGCGTGCGCACAGATCGGTCCATTGCTGTACAACGCGTACCCGCTCACATCATATGCAATGGCCAATGCGTGCGCACCGATCGGTCCATTGCTGTACAACGCGTACATAGGATGACAACGCGTACCCGCTCACATCATATGCAATGGCCAATGCGTGCGCACAGATCGGTCCATTGCTGTACAACGCGTACCCGCTCACATCATATGCAATGGCCAATGCGTGCGCACCGATCGGTCCATTGCTGTACAACGCGTACCCGCTCACATCGTATGCAATGGCCAATGCGTGCGCACCGATCGGTCCATTGCTGTACAACGCGTACCCGCTCACATCGTATGCAATGGCCAATGCGTGCGCACAGATCGGTCCATTGCTGTACAACGCGTACCCGCTCACATCGTATGCAATGGCCAATGCGTGCGCACAGATCGGTCCATTGCTGTACAACGCGTACCCGCTCACATCGTATGCAATGGCCAATGCGTGCGCACAGATCGGTCCATTGCTGTACAACGCCTACCCGCTCACATCGTATGCAATGGCCAATGCGTGCGCACCGATCGGTCCATTGCTGTACAACGCCTACCCGCTCACATCGTATGCAATGGCCAATGCGTGCGCACAGATCGGTCCATTGCTGTACGATGCGTCCCTGTACATGTCACTGGCATATGTCACCATGCCTGTCACAGATGAACGTATGCCAGCCACATTTACGTTCCAGGGACTCAGGGGCACACCTACAACAGCACAGCCTGTCCACACTGTATCCTAAGGCATGTAAGGCTGCATTACCTTTTCCGTGTATGGGGGTCAACATGTGGTTTTTTGGGTGGCACTTGGGGGCAGCCACTCCCAGGCTGTGCACGTGTTCATGGGGACAGAATCCTTTGTGTGTTGTGCACATGACCACTGTGATGTGCAACTGTTCAGTTCAGAGCATGTGGCATGGTCACATTTCCAGGTTGTGTATGTGTATGTCATGTCACATACCCCCTGAGTCCCATGTGGGACGGTATGTACGTCACAGGCTGACCCATTGCAACAATAGTGATGGCCCTCCACAGTCTGTGTGCATGTTGTGTTTACAATGTCTCTGATTCCATGTGCACAATGGGGGACAGTCTCCACATCCACGTTGTTCGTGCATGGACTTTGATGTTGTGCGTGTGTGTGTCACAGACGTCCATGTCTGTCCTGCCGAGGGAAAAGGGACCACTACCTGTGGGGGTCATAGTTGTTTTGCTGTGGTGTATTCAGGATGCACCATGTCATGCCAGTGTCCATGTGGCAATACAGGGTCCCTGGGAATCTACCTGTCAATGAGCTGTGATGCCTGGGGCACATCTGTCCTCACATGTCACTGTGGTGTGTGTTTGGAATGTGACAGCAGTACATGGGAACTGTGACACAGCCTAATGATATCCCATGGCACAACCTGGGACTTGTTGACGACACTTGTTGAACTGTGATGTTAGATGTTGGCCATGTAGGTGCCATACATGTCCTTACGGAACAGCACACATCATGTACTTGTGTCTCATAATGATGTATCATGTGATATTGAGTATGGTCAATGCCACATATGTGGGGTGACTGACAATCTTTCTTTGTTCACCTATGCACTGCAGGGCACCAGCTGTCCATAGACCATTCCCTGACCTTGCATCCATGGTCGAACGGGACTGCATCCGACGGTACCGCTTCACCAGGCCGCTGATTGAGGAATTGACGGTGCGGTTGGCCCCACATTTGCAACCTGGCCGGACATACCCTACAGCGCTGACCCCCAAGGTGAAGGTGATGGCAGCACTACACTTCTTTGCCACCGGTACCTTTCAACACACTGTGGCGTCTGCTGGTGGTATGTCACAGACCATGTTCAGCCGTGTGCTACGCGATGTTTTGGAGGCTATGTTGAGATACCTGAACCAGTACATCTATTTCCCTAAACGTCAACAACTCACTGACGTCAAGAGTGACTTCTATGCCCTGGGGAGGATGCCGCATGTCATTGGCTCCATTGATGGGACACATGTGGCTTTGGTACCACCACAGGCACATGAGCAGGCATACAGGAACCGCAAACATTACCATTCGGTCAATGCACTGGTGGTATGTCTTGCAGATATGAGCATCTCACACGTGTGTGCCCGTTTCCCCGGTTCTGCACACGATGCCTACGTGATGAGGAGTAGTCGCATCCCGAGGATGATGTCACAGATGCGGAACCAGCGTGCCTGGCTTGTCGGTGTGTACTGACTTTGTACCATTGTGTGTGTTCTGCAATGTAGTATTCCACCCTCTTTTCCAACTCAGCTAATGTGCAATTGTCCGTATGTAGGTGACTCCGGATACCCCAACATGCCGTGGTTGCTGACGCCCCTCAGGAACCCTGTGACACCAGCCCAGATGCGCTACAATGAGGCACATGGTCGGACCAGGAGAGTGATTGAGCGGACATTTGGTCTCCTGAAGAGCTGCTTCCGCTGCCTGGACAAGACAGGAGGGGCCCTCCCATATGCCCCAGCAAAGGTGTGCAAGATTGTCATCGTCTGCTGCATGCTACACAACCTGGCAGTGCGGAAGGAGTTGCCTCTCATCCTGGATGACGATGACCAACATCCGCCACCTGTGGAGGATCCTGGCCTGGACCACGATGCCAGTGATGATCATGAGGGTGATGTCGCACACAGCTCATCACCAACTTCTTCAGCTGAATGTCAGTATCCGGAGATGTCATGTCAATGATGTGAGTTTGCATGATATGTGTTGGTGGTGCTCTGGTGCTGTTTGAGTGTGTCCATGTGCTACATGACTGTATGCGTGCAGCGATGTGTCCTTACAGGTAGTCTGTAGTACTCCCCAACAGTGTTGACATGCTAACTTGGTTCTGGGTGGGTATCTTGTGACATGTATTGGGTATGAGTATTGCAGTTCTGTCCTGTTCTTCAGTGCTTTTGACTGTGTGTCATTTCTGTCCTTCATAGGGTACTTTCAGAGTTGTTTGGTCAACTGTGATCCCCCGACACCGTGAATCAACTTCCAGGGTGGTAGCTGTTGTTTCCCTACAGGTGATGTGCGCCACACCCATGGACTTCCTTTCTTCTACACTTGTTGACTGTGTGCCCACTGCCAGGTGGGATTACCTTGCATCTGTAGTGGTTACAACATGTTGCAAATGTGTAATAAACCTGTGCTTCACTTTGTGATGTGCGTTGTCTGTGGTCACACATCTGACTGACATTTGCTTACTGCACCAGTGGGCTAGTTAACACAGACTGTGAATAGGTGTTGTGTCTGTGCATTGCACCGTATTTCTGGCAACATCAGTGTAGGCGATGAGTCAGATGGCCCTGGTGTGTATGTGTTGTGTAGCCCTGGTGGTGTGTCTCCCTCATATGTGTCATGTCGCCATGACTCACATGCCGGTGTTGTACTTGCTGTAGCAGTTAGCATGCACAGTGTCATTTCGCAGATCATCATCTCCATGACAGAAACAACGTTGGAATCACAACAGAGGCAAGTATGGTGTATTAGTGAGTTTATTGACATACATGTGTGAGTATAGTGCACAGGATGGTGGGTGCTGTACATTGTGATTGTAATCCAAAGTTCCTAGATGATTTGGAAGTCCTGGTAGCAGAAATGTCCTGAGTAAAGTCCACAGTCATCTGATACATTGGTCCAACTTGAACTCCCCATGTCATGTGGGAGAGTTGTGTTGCATTCGACAGGGTGAACAGTTTGCGCACAAAGGTGATTTTCCAGAACAGGTGTTGGCTTCCTGGGGGTTGTGCATGGCCATCGGCCTCTCAGTTGCTCTTCCTCGGACGACCCCTCTTCTTTGGGGGGGGACCCTCAAGTGCAGGCTGCTGCGGTGCAGGGGACTCTCCGCCAGAGTCATCCTCCCTCCCTGTGGCAGTTGCAGTTGTTGCAGCACCAGATGTTGTGGGCACACAGGGAGGTGTTGACATGTTGGTGCAAATCTGGTGGAGGCATTGTAATATGTCCCTATGCACCGCTGTCAGTTTTTGCAATGTGTCCCACTTGGACTCCATGCGGGACATGTGGGAGTCCAAGCGGGCATGATGGGCAGCCTGCTGCTGTTGAATGTCCCTGAAGATCCCCACTACCTGGCTGAGCTCTCCGGTGCTAGTCTGGTACGCATCAGCTATGCGTACCAGTTGTGGGTCATCATGCAGTCCAGACCCCTCTGCAAGCAGCGACATATGTCTACCACCCCTCCCACCACCCCTGGCGACACGTGCAGGACCTGCGATGGCACGCACAGGTGACCCTGGGCCCCCTTAGGGGTTGTTGCTGGTGTTGGTGTCCGTTGCTCCATGTTGGGCCGGGGTCCGTGTGGTGTTGGTGGTGATGGTCCTTGGTCTGTCCGTGTCGGCAGGGGTGGTCTGTGTGTTGACAGTTGTTGGAGGGGTGGGTGCAGGGGGTGCAGCTGGTGGGCCTGCTGGTGCTGCATGATGACTCACTCCGGAGGTGCCAGGTAGGTCTTCGTCATCCGAGGAGGGCAGAGGCTGTTCCACACCAGTGAGCTTAGTGTCCCCCGGAGCCTGGGACAGGGACTCCTCAGCGTCTGCTGCTGTGTCCCCATCATCACCTGTTTTTGGGAGACACACACAATGTATGTTATGTTTCTGCAGGCATCAATGGTTCGCACACCTGACAGTTGTGACTGTACCTCTGGATGCGGGCCTGTACATTGCATTGACCTAAGTTGTCACAGTCAGAGGTTGATATTGGTGTAGCACATTGTCCTGCATACTTTGAGCATTTCAATATGAATGTTGAGGTGTGTACATGGCCAGCATTGGTTGTATTTGGTGGACATCCGGCCCTCCTTCTCCCCCCAGCCCAGTTAACCCACCATGAAGCATGCCACCCTTGCAGTGGGTTCAGGTTGACTCTCAGGATGTCAGTCAGTGGTGTCCTGTTGTTTGTTGGTGCCCAGTTCCCAGCATGGCCTTGTGATCCCCACAGCAGTACCCATTGTCAGCCATCTTGTCAGTTCTTTTCCACTCCCTGTGAGGTGTGCATGCTTGAGTGTGAGCTTGCTGGGCCATGTGGGTGGGGGATGTTGGGCTGTGACCACCACTCCCATCATGCTATTGCCTCCACCCCCCTTCCCAGCATGCCCATACTTCCTTCCTTTTGAGTGGACTTCACTGTGTGTGAGTGTGACAGCAATGGCAAGATGGCTGACAGTGGTGTCCTGCTGTTTGTTGGTGCCCAGTTCCCAGCATGGTCTTGTGATCCCCACATCAGAGCACCATTGTCAGACATCTTTGAAGTGGCTTTTCACTCCCTGTGAGGTGTGCATGCTTCAGTGTGAGCTTGCTGGGCCATGTGGCTGGGGGATGTTGAGCTGTGACTACCACTCCCATCATGCTATTGCCTACACCCCCCTTCCCAGCATGCCCATACTTCCTTCCTTTTGAGTGGACTTCACTGTGTGTGAGTGTGACAGCAATGGCAAGATGGCTGACAGTGGTGTCCTGCTGTTTGTTGGTGCCCAGTTCCCAGCATGGCCTTGTGATCCCCACATCAGAGCACCATTGTCAGACATCTTTGAAGTGGTTTTTCACTCCCTGTGAGGTGTGCATGCTTCAGTGTGAGCTTGCTGGGCCATGTGGCTGGGGGATGTTGAGCTGTGACTACCACTCCCATCATGCTATTGCCTCCACCCCCCTTCCCAGCATGCCCATACTTCCTTCCTTTTGAGTGGACTTCACTGTGTGTGAGTGTGACAGCAATGGCAAGATGGCTGACAGTGGTGTCCTGCTGTTTGTTGGTGCCCAGTTCCCAGCATGGCCTTGTGATCCCCACATCAGAGCACCATTGTCAGACATCTTTGAAGTGGCTTTTCACTCCCTGTGAGGTGTGCATGCTTGAGTGTAAGCCTGCTGGGCCATGCGGGTGGGGGATGTTGAGCTGTGACCACCACTCCCATCATGCTATTGCCTCCACCCCCTTCCCAGCATGCCCATACTTCCTTCCTTTTGAGTGGACTTCACTGTGTGTGAGTGTGACAGCAATGGCAAGATGGCTGACAGTGGTGTCCTTCTGTTTGTTGGTGCCCAGTTCCCAGTATGGTCTTGTGATCCCCACATCAGAGCACCATTGTCAGACATCTTTGAAGTGGCTTTTCACTCCCTGTGAGGTGTGCATGCTTGAGTGTGAGCCTGCTGGGCCATGCGGGTGGGGGATGTTGAGCTGTGACCACCACTCCCATCATGCTATTGCCTCCACCCCCCTTCCCAGCATGCCCATACTTCCTTCCTTTTGAGTGGACTTCACTGTGTGTGAGTGTGACAGCAATGGCAAGATGGCTGACAGTGGTATCCTGCTGTTGGTTGGTGCCCAGTTCCCAGCATGGCCTTGTGCTCCCCACAGCAGTACCCATTGTCAGCCATCTTGTCAATTCTTTTCCATCTCCCTGTGAGGTGTGCATGCTTGAATGTGAGCTTGCTGGGCCATGTGGGTGGGGGATGTTGAGTTGTGACTACCACTCCCATCATGCTATTGCCTCCACCCCCCTTCCCAGCATGCCCATGCTTCCTTCCTTTTGACTCTGCTTCCCTGTGGGTTAGTGTGCCTGTGCTGACAAGATGGCTGACAGTGTTATCCTGGGGTTAGTTTGGCTACAAGTCCCATGTGTGTCCCTGTGCTTCACACAGCATAACCCAGGGTGGTGGTTCTTTTTGGGATATTTGATTAGAGTGTGAGGCAATGCATGCTCACAGGTGAGTTGTGTGGAGTTTGTGTTAGGGGTGTGTGTGAGAAGAGCTGCTGGTAACTATGGTCAGTGCTGTCAGTCGTCCTTCCCACCCAGCCAGATATCCCACCATGGAACGTGCTTCCATTGCAGGGAGTGTAAGTTTGCTTTCAGGATGTCAGTCAGTGGTGTCCTGCTGTTGGTTGGTGCACAGTTGCCAGCAGGGCCTTGTGCTCCCCACAGCAGTAGCCAGTGTCAGCCATCTTGTCAGTTGTTTTCCACTCCCTGTGATGTGAGCATGGTTCATAGTGGTGTTGATGGGCGTATTGTGAGGGTGGGCAATATCTGTGACTACAACTCCCATGATGCTATTGGCTACACTGACTTGACCAGCATACACAGAATTCCTTCCTTTCAGTGGGCTTCCCTGTGAGGTGGTGTTGTAGTGGTGGCTACATATCTGACTGTGTTTGTTGGTTAGATTTGTGCCACTGCCTAGCTGTATTTGTTGTTGTGTTTGTACATGTCATGACACAGTTACATATCACTATGAGATGGCATGTATTGTGTTTATCTGACTGACATACACATCTTGGGATGATTATCTTTTGGTTGGTGTGTATTTGCTAAGGGTGCATGGTTTGACTATCCCCTTGACAGTGATGTGTGTGTATTGTCACACAATATTGTGTACATTTGTTGTGTACTCACCAGGCTCTGGGATGTTTGATAGTCCATATACGCTCACTGGTGGTAGGATGGCCCGCACCTTCTCCTCCCAGGGCCTGAGGTATACAGGTTTGGCAGGAGGGCCACTGCCGGTGTGTTGGCTCAAGGCGTAGTCCTTCTTCAGTAGGTCCCTGACCCTCCTGCGCACGTCATACCACCTGTTCTGGATGTCTTCCTTTGTGCGCAAACATGGTGATTGTGCGTTCACCCTGTCGACGATCCTCTCCCACATCTTGGTTTTCTGTGACATGGGGGTCTGTTGGACCAGTGTACCAAACAGCTGTGGCTCTACCCTGAGGATCTCATCTACCAGGACTTCCAATTCACTGTCTAGGAACTTTGGATTCTTCTTTGGGGGCATGGTGATGGGTGGTGGTGGTGAGTGATGTGTGTGTTGGTGTGCAAGTGAGGGTGTGTGAGTGTGGGTTTTGCTGGGTGTATGTGAGGGTGCTATTTATTGAGGTGCTGATGGTGTGTGGCTTGTGTGATGGATGAGCTGTGAGTGTGTGTGTGGTTGATGTCTGTTGGTGTTGAGTGCTGGCAGGTAATTCGAATTTGCAAAGCATCATGGTAGGGATTTGTGTCCTTTATATGGGTGGAGTTGTGGGTGTGTCTTTGTTCCATGTCCCCCCCCCCCCAGTATTTATTGGCTTTGTAATTGCGGATCGGGCTGCACCGGTACGTGTCGGTCGGAATAGATTCCCGATCCGAGTCGGTCGGTACATTTTCCGGCCCGAATCGGAATCGGCCCCTTAGTGTCTACTTTACAGTTTGAGAATGTTCACCCTAGTCCTGAAACAATTAATCCTCTTATGAAAAATGGACATTTACGTTCTGAATATTTTACCATTGGCTCTCAAACACCTCTTTGCCAGATCCGGACTTAATCTTCTGTTCTGATCCAGATTCAATGTCTGTGTCAGCATTGCATAAGGAGAATGCTACCTTACTCAGTTTGCTGAACAAGAATTCTGATTCTCGCATGTCTGCTGTAAGTGGCTGTAAAATACAGTATTCAACCACACAACCAAAGAAAGAGCAGATGCATTATATAACCTCTGTTCTCCATTCAAATAATGTTACCCAGTCTTGTAGTCCAGTAAAGATCACAGTCCCGGATACTAAAGGGACCTTGTTAGACACCACATTCAAAGTAGACAATAATCAGTTTGACAAAAGAGAGAGAAGACCTACTAGAACACAGGTGGCTAATAGCCACTTTGAACAAAATCCAAGGTATAGCTCTGTTGCTTGTTGTGAAGTTGCCAAGTCTACCACTGTCCTTTTAGAGAAAGATCTGCAGTCTTCACAGGATACAAGTACGTCTAAGATTCTTGAATTACAACTAGAGAATAAAATGTTTCAGACTCTGTTAAAAAATTATAACCCAGAGTTCAAGTGGGAATCTAAAACCCCTGTAGAAAACAACTTTTCCACCTCTATGTTAGCCTCCTTAGAAATGGAGAATGAAGCCTTGCGCTCTCTTTTGCATTCCCCTCAGAGCTGGTCCAGGGATTGTGTGAACAATACAGTGGCAGATCCCTCAGATTCCATTCAGAAAAACCATAGTACCTTGTCTCATAGTCCAGTTAGTGAAAGTGTTTGTTTGAATTCTGCAATTTCTACCTCCTCTGATTTGTTGTCTTCTAGTGCTAAATTACATCTAGGTGCTACATCTGAGATGTGTCCCTCCAGTTTTGAGGAACCCCAAGTTCCAGGCAAGACACAAAACATCTCTTTGCTTTCTTTTCCTGGTAGTGATGTCAGTTCCACCACGGGGGTATCACACACACTGGCCATTGACATGCAGACAAAACCCGAACCATTGACCCACATATTCCCTGATGTGACAATGTCCTGTGACTCAGACCATGCTCTTGATTTAACTGCTGCAACTGAAGTCAACTTCCTCACTGAGAAGAAACAAAATCCTGACCCCTTCTTTGCTGTTTTGCCTTCAAGCACACCACATATTGAAAAGTCAGGAAATTATAGTAATCTATGCTCTGTTGCATCTGTACCACCTTGTATTGCAGAAGAAAATAAAAAGAGCTCCCATGGCCAAAGAATCTTTGACCTATTTCCTCTGACTGTGAAGTGTGATCTACCAAATTGTGAAAGAAGCCTGAGCATCAGGAACTCTAAGATAAGCACTATTCTGAGCCATCTGGAAGAAAGTACTCCCGTGTGTTTTAATCTGACAAGGACCTGTGAAGATGTCACTAATGACAACAGCAAATCTACTGTTCACAAGCTACTACCATTCCCAGAGCTTAAAGTCTATGAACCTTGTGTCACTCTGCCTTCAGCTTGTCTTCTTGCAGAGTCTCCAGAGTCCTCAGCCGGCCCGCTGCCATCAGAGCCCGAGTCCTCAGCCGGCCTACCTACGGAACTTCAGCCTGCAATCTGCCTGCCTACTGAGCCCAAGCCTGCGGCCTTCCTGCCTACTGAGCCCAAGCCTGCGGCCTTCCTGCCTACTGAGCCCGAGCCTGCGGCCTACTGAGCCCGAGCCTGCAGCCTTCCTGCCATCTGCCTGCAGCCTTCCTGCCATCTGAGCCCGAGCCTGCAGCCTTCCTGCCATCTGAGCCCGAGCCTGCAGCCTGTCTGCCTTCGGAACCAGAGCATCCAGGCTGCCTGCCTTCAGCACCAGAGCATCCAGGCTGCCTGCCTTCAGCACCAGAGCTTCCAGGCTGCCTGCCTTCAGCACCAGAGCTTCCAGGCTGCCTGCCTTCAGCACCAGAGCTTCCAGGCTGCCTGCCTTCAGCACCAGAGCTTCCAGGCTGCCTGCCTTCAGCACCAGAGTTTCCAGGCTGCCTGCCTTCAGAACCAGAGCTTCCAGGCTGCCTGCCTTCTGACCGTGAGCCTCTATCTTGCCTACTTTTTGACCCTGTGCATCCAGTTTGCCAGCTTTTAGAGGTCTCAGTTCATATACATTCAGAGACTGAATCTCCAGCATCAGAGACAAAACTCTCAACATGTAAGCCTCCAGGGCCTGGGTCTCCTGCATACCTGCTTCCAGAGTCTCCTGCATGTGAGTCTTCTGTATGTTTTCATCGAGGGCCAGAGCCTCAGGGCTGCTTTTCGTTGTCTCCTTTGTCTTCAGCCAGTTTGCCGTTGACCTCTGTGCCTCCTGCCAAGCCGTTATCTGCTTTTGACCCTACAGTCAATCTGCCTTTGTTTTCAGAGTGTTACTCTAGCCTGCCATCATCAGGACTTCAAACACCTTTAATTCAGGCTTCTAAGCCCCTGTTACTGGATTTGGACTCTTCAGGTTCTGCCTTCAATAGTGCTGTTAATTTACAGCCTATTATCCTACCCTCCAGAACATCACATTTTTCCTGTAGTCCTCTGGTAGTTTGCACTATATCTCTGATGGGAATGGACTTATTTCATAGCAGCAAAGGCTTTAAATCGAGTCCCAGATTCCGGGAGCCGGTCGTTGGAGGGGGTGTACTGTCACGATTCACTCCCTGTGCTCTCGTTCCCACCACCAGGGGGCCACATTGTGGGGCTTTCCAGTATTCTAATATACTTCCAGACACTCCCCTGTATCCATATCCTGACTTCCAGGCATTTGGACATCATTTAGGAATTGACATCCATTCCCAATCCATGCCGGGTTTTGTGGAAGCCAGTCTGCTCATGCTGGAAACTCCATTACCTATAATCCCTTGCTCACTGCTTTGTCTCCACCCCTGCAGGCCAAGGATGGGTGGAGGAATTCAGTTCACCTGTGGCTGGCTGCTGCTAGCCTGCTCACCCCTTATGCATGTGATTACTGTGAGCTCTTTTAAGCCCCAGCTCCCTTCAGCCCAGTGTTGGTCATTGTAGCTGTATACCGGTGAGGCCGATCCTTGTTTCCAGTGTTTCCTGAGCTTTTGCTATTCCTTGATTCCTGAGCTATAGTTAATCCTTGTTCCTTGATTCCTGAGCTATAGCTATTCCTTGTGCCTGAATTAGCACTGCCTGCAGTGCTACCTTGTTTCCTGAATTCCTGAGCTATAGCTATTCCTTGTGCCTGAATTAGCACTGCCTGCAGTGCTACCTTGTTTCCTGAGTTCCTGAGCTATAGCTATTCCTTGTGCCTGAATTAGCACTGCCTGCAGTGCTACCTTGTTTCCCGAGTTCCTGAGCTATAGTTATTCTTTGTTCTTGGGCTTCAGCTATTTCTTGTCCCTGATTTGCACTGCTTGCAGTGCTCTCTTGACTCCTTGTTTCCTGAGCTGTAGCTATTTCCTGTTTCCTTGAACCAGTACTGCCTGCAGTGCTACCTTGACTCCTGAGCCTTAGCATTCCTTGTTCCTGAACTGCAGCAGTTTCCCTAGTTCCTGAACTAGCACTGCCTGCAGTGCTACCTTGACTCCTGAGTCTGAGCATTCCTTGTTCCTGACCTGCAGCAGTTTCCCTTCTCCTGAACTAGCACTGCTTGCAGTGCTACCTTGACTCCTGAGTCTGAGCATTCCTTGTTCCTGACCTGCAGCAGTTTCCCTTGTTCCTGAACTAGCACTGGCTGCAGTGCTACCTTGATTCCTGAGCCTTAGCATTCCTTGTTCCTGACCTGCAGCAGTTTCCCTTCTCCTGAACTAGCACTACCTGCAGTGCTACTTTGACTCCTGAGCTTTTGCTCAATTCTTGTTCCTGCCCCAGCACTGCCTTCTATGCTACTTTGTTTTCTTGATTCCTGAACCTGCACTATTCTAGTATACCCTTGTAGCCTCCCCTTCTGTATATCCTTTTCCAGTCCCTGCCTTTCTTCCCATTTCCTTGGTTCCAGTTCTAGTTTGCTGTCTTTCTATTCTGCTGTCTAGCTTCTGTTACCTTGTATGTTTGTTACCTGCTTTCTGCCTAGTGTGCCCTGTGATTTCCTTCCTTTCCTGTTAAGCACTCCTCCTTGCTAGCTCCTTGTCTGTTGTGCTTGTGCTTAGTTCTACCCCTTTGCTGTTACTGCCTTACGTGTTCCTGTTTGATCGCCAGGATCCGTGGGCACAGCTGACTACCTAGGTGGTGTTTCTTGTTCACTGTGAGTATTGTCTTTGAGTTACAGTTATAACATCACCATAGGTATAAGCTCCACAGACCCTGCCTTTGCATACATATCCTATATGTGGGTATTTTCAGTCAGTATCTGTAACAGCAATTGTGGGTGAGGAACTTACTGAGCTTCGGTCTTACCGTGTGGAGCTCCTGAGTGCTTTACCCCACATTCCCTTTATTGTTAATGTTGTATTATATATATGTCTTGCACGTCCGTCTTGGGAGTAGTTAGTCTGAATGCTAAATTGCCTTGTGAGTGCCCTTCCTTTCTGAGTCTTAGCAATCTTGTACAGGCTTCCCCTTTGGATCCCTTTTTCTCCTCTGACTCCTTGTGTGATCCTGGGCAGCGCTGTACTATTCTTTCTGTGCACTGTACCTTTTCTACCCAGTCCCCAGTCCTTGCTCAAGTCCCTGACTTGTTCCCGACATAGTCCCGGACAGTCCCTCACAATCATGGTCTTTTGATGGACCGTTTGCGGGCCTGCGGAGTGCAGGATAAAGCATGGACACGCCTGAAGTCCTTCCTCTCGGACAGACTGCAAATAGTCTCTTTAGGTGAATTCTATTCTGAACCTTTCTTGCTGCCCTGTGGAGTTCCGCTGGGGTCGTCTTTAAGCTCTACACTGTTTAATGTGTCTTCGTTGGCTCCCCTTATTAATTCCTTTGGTTTTTGCCTCACCTCCTATGCAGATGACACGCAAACTGTGGTGTCGTTACGGCCTGTGCAGGAAATGGCAACAGGAAAGCAATTCCATGACTGCATGGAGGTGGTAGGAAGCTGGATGTCCCTAAACTGCTTAAAGCTCAACTCAAGCAAAACCGAAGTCATCTTGTTCGGGAATGATGCCAACTTCTGGACCCCAAGTTGGTGGCCAGATACTATGGGGGCCCTCCCGATACCCACGAGGAAAGTGAAAAATCTAGGAGTGCTAATAGATGACAGGCTCGATTGGGGCAATCAAGTAAATGCAGTTGTCTCAGCCACAACATACACTCTTAGAACAATGAAGAAAATTATACCTTTTTTGCCGAAGGATAGCCAGCAAACAGTGGTTACAGCATTGACTATGTCAATGCTGGAATATTGCAACAGTTTATATCTGAATATGCAGGAGCGGTTTCTTGATAAATTACAAGTATTGCAGAATGCGGCTGCTAGATTGTTGACCGGCACATCTAAATTTGCACCAATTTCTAGTGAAATCAAAAGATTTCACTGGTTGCCCGTTAAGAAGCGGGTGCAATTTAAATCTTTGTGCTTGGTCTTTAGGGCCCTACAAGGAACAGGTCCTGATTACCTGAAACAACAATTTCAGTGGTACGTGCCTAAAAGATCACTTCGCTCCCTTGGAGCTAAACTAGTGATGGTACCACCTATAAAAAAAGCAAGGTGGGGAGGAAGAAGTTTTGCTGCTGGTGCGGCAAAGGCTTGGAATAACCTCCCTTTTCATTTGAGGAATGCGACTGACTTATTGGCTTTTAGGCAGGCCCTAAAAACGTGGCTGTTTTGATTGATAAACGGGTTGCAAGTTATGTATCACTGGAGGACAGTAGCTAGCGCCATGACACCCTAGGGTAACCATTGCGCTTTACAAATCTCAATAACATAACATAACATAACATAACATAACCTACCTTACTCTGTGATAAATATTTCCTGACACCTACTTTACTCGGTGATTAATATTTGCTGACACCTACTTTACTCTGTGATAAATATTTGCTGACACCTACTTTACTCGGGGATAAATATTTGTTGACACCTACTTTTTTGGGTGATTAATATTTGCTAACACCTACTTTTCTATGTGAATAATATTTGCTGACACCTACTTTACATGGTGATTAATATTTGCTGACACCTACTTTACTCGGGGATAAATCTTTGCTGACACCTACTTTTTCGGTGATTAATATTTGCTGACAACTTCTTTTCTCGGTCATAAATATTTGCTGACACCTACTTTTCTCAGTGATAAATATTTGCTGACACCTACTTTACTCGGGGATAAATATTTGCTGACACCTACTTTTTTTGGTGATTAATATTTGCTGACACCTACTTTTTTTGGTGATTAATAGTTGCTGACCTACTTTTCTCGGTGAATAATATTTGCTGACACCTACTTTTCTCGGTGATTAATATTTGCTGAAACCTACTTTACATGGTGATTAATATTTGCTGACACCTACTTTACTCGGTGATAAATATTTGCTGACACCTATTTTTCTCAGTGATAAATATTTGCTGACACCTACTTTACTCGGGGATAAATATTTGCTGACACCTACTTTTCTTGGTGATTAATATTTGCTGACACCTACTGTGAGAAGTTGGCCTGGTATATGCTGTTCACTAATTAAAGTGGACACCTTGCACCAGAACAATTCGACTCTTATGGTAGATAGGTTTAAGACAACCTTTATAGAAAGCTATCCTAGTGGTAGCTGTGGAGAGCAGCCTTCAGGCTAAGTCTTGAAGGAATGTAAAGCAGCTTGTTTTACCACACAATCTCTTGAATCACCAAATGAAAAGACACCATACAGGTATATATATCAAATATATATGTATTTATTAATAAACACTCTCTACTAATCTCTTTATGAGATTAGAAGTCAGGAACATATGTACAAGTCAAATGTTATCAAAATAAGTTTAGCACAATCGAATATCACAATGTTAGTTTGGCTAGACCTAGGTCTAGGGCATCTAGAATCGAGGGACCCCCAAGAACCACCCCAGGTATTTGTAGGAGACCCACAGGGGACGGACGCGGTGTCCTGGCACCGGTGCGAGTCCTGTGCGAGTCTATGCGCTCAGACACAATTAAGATTTCAATGTTAAAGGTCCCTTGCGTGTTCGAGGCGAACACACCGATCGGTCCTTGTACGAGTCGAAGGACGCGGTTACAGATAGAGTTGCAAGGGAGATGGACGCGCTGTGTCTAACACAGACGCGAACCTTGTGCGAGTCAGTGAAATGGAGGTCTCGATGTTACAGGCCCCTTGTGTTTTCGAGGCGAACACCGATCGGACTCAGTACGAGTCGAAGGACACAGTTCTAGATAGTGTTACAAAGGAGATGGACGCGGTGTGTCTAACACAGACGCGAACCCTGTACGAGTCAGCGCAATTGTCGCACTTAGAAAATAAGAATTTTAGGGCACTTCTAGGGAAGCTACAAGCAAGTCACTTACAGGGTAAGTAGATCTAGGGCCCACACCCACAGGAGCACCGTAGTGCTGAATTTACCTCACCCAGGGGAGCCGGGTGCATAGGTGTCCTTTGGTGTCGGGTCGCGGCGTCGTTTTCAATGGGAGCCAGTGAAGACTTGCTGCTTGCGGCGACAGGAGAAGTGTCCGGAGGAATCCAAGCCTGGATTCGGAAGATGGAAGACCTGAAAGCAGAGGGGACAGTGTTCAAAGTCACTTGGCAGTGACTCGGGGCAAGGAAGATGGATGCCCACCGTCGTCGCAAGATTCAGGTCATTCATGGGTGCCTTGACTCTTCAGCCACGAGGTCCAGGAGGCGTCGACAATGAGCAGGAGCTGGATTCGGCATGTCCCATGATGTCTGCAGCTTACTCTGGTGTCGACGACTCGATTGAAGCCAACAAGCCTTAGTAACAGCAAGTCTCGGGGAAAGTGTGAAGAGACAATGGCGCAGACCAGCAAGGTCTGGGGGACTCACCCAGCGAGGGTAAGTCAGGGCAGACCTGGAGCAACCAGGGGAGTCCTTTGGTGTCCTTAGAAAGTCTTCTGGGGACCCACAAGCCGGCTGGCAAGGGATCGTGAAGACTCTTCGGGAGGATTTGCTCACAGAGACCTACGGTCACTCGGGACACGGTAGGCCTCTGATCTTCGGAGGGATTCCTGCTGGAGGCTAGGACCACACGTGGTCCAAAGCAAAAGTTCGTGGAACGTTGTGAAGGGGTTGCACTTGACAATAGTGCACGGTACCCAGGGGTCGCGGTTTCTCGTCACTCTTGGGGTCCACTGGCCTCAGCTTCGCTGGGGACTCACGATGGCCTTTGAGAAGTCAGGAAATCTACTTCTTGGGCTGCAGGGACTTCGGACTCCAGCGGGAGCGGCGTAGTTTGCAACCGTCGTTTGTAGTTTTTGGTGCCTGCCAAGCAGGGGAGTCACTCCTTGACTCCAAGGGAGATTCTTCAGTCTTCCAAAGGTAGTGGAATGTCGAAGGTCCGGGATTCTTCTTCAGAGCGTCGTCCAGGGAAATCTAGGGTGCAATGCACAGGTTCCCCCTCTTATACTAAAAGAAAGGGAGGGACTAGCTCTATGACCCTACCTATGGGAGGGTCAGGGAGTGGGCGGCTACACCCACTTCCCTTTGTCCAGTTTCGTGCCAGAGCAGGGGCAGGTAGCCCCTGAGCCGGTTTGAACTGGGGTATGCACAGAGGAGCCTTCTGCTCCCCCAGTGCAGGACTTCAAAGCACTCTAGGAGTGCACCCACCCAGCCCCAATACACTAAACCCTGTCTGGGAGGTGGTCACACCCCCTTGGGACAGGATATCTATTGTTGGGCTTCCTCCACTGCGAGTGTTGGTCATCAGCAGGAGGGCAGCCCAGTGTCTGTGACTGGTGGCATCCATTTTGTGATGCCAGGGCTCTGCAGGATTCTACCGCGTTTCCACAGCAGGTACATGTCTATCCCTCTAGAAGGGTGGAATGCTACCCCGCCACCAGGACTGGCGGGGGGTAGTATTCCAAGATGTTTGACACCAAACACGACATGTTTTGATGCAGCCATTCCAAAGTTAGCATTTTACCGCGAGGATATAATGCACTTAAAAGTATATGGTTTAACCGCATCCACAAACAGCCCCAGAGAATGGACTCTGAGAGCTGCAGAGGGGCCCTGCTCAGGCACAGGCACCCCCTCACACGGAAACTAAGCACCCTGCCCTCAGGATTGATAGGGCCTGCTTTAGGGGCGACTGATAAGTCTCAATGTGTGTGCAGGAGAGATATAGGGGACCTATATCTCAGTGAGGGGTGCTAGCACTTCCTCACCCAGGCTGCAGTAGCAGGCCTGTGGTGTCAGATTTAGTCTGCTTCCCAGGGGTGGCATAATACATGCTGCAGCCCCTGGTAGGCTTGTGAAGTACCTATGCCCTTAGTATCTAAGGTACCATATACTAGGGACTCATAAGGTACCACAGTATCGAATCACTAGTGCACCTAGAGTGCACTCCAAGTCGTTTAGAGAGAACAGAGAGGCTGGGGCCCTGATTAGCAGGGACCCAGCAAGACTATAGCCAGAAACCAGTGTAAACATCAGAAAAAAAAGTGGGGGCAACATAAGAGGCAGATCCTACTCTCCTACACCTACTTTACATGGTTATTAATATTTGCTGACAACTACTTTACTCGGGGATAAATATTTGCTGACACCTACTTTTTCGGTGATTAAGATTTGCTGCCACCTACTTTTTTCGGTGATAAATATTTGCTGACACCTACTTTACTCGAGGATAAATATTTGCTGACACCTACATTTTTAGTGATTAATATTTGCTGACACCTACTTTCTCGGTGATTAATATTTGCTGACACCTACTTTACTCAGGGATAAATATTTGCTGACACCTACTTTTTCGGTGATTAATATTTGCTGACACCTACTTTACTCAGTGATAAATATTTGCTGACACCTACTTTTCTCTGTGATTAATATTTGCTGACACCTACTTTACTTGGTGATTAATATTTGCTGACACCTACTTTACTCGTTGATGAATATTTGCTGACACCCACTTTGCTCGGTGATTAATATTTGCTGACACCTACTTTACTCGGTGATAAATATTTGCTGGCACCTATTTTTCTCGGTGATAAATATTTGCTGATACCTACTTTACTCGGTGATAAATATTTGCCGACACCTACTTTTCTCGGTGATTAATATTTGCTAACCCCTACTTTACTCGGTGATTTATATTTGCTGACACCTACTTTACTCGGGGATAAATATTTGCTGGCACCTACTTTACTTGGTGATAAATATTTGCTGACACCTGCTTTACACGGTGATAAATATTTGCTGACACCTACTTTACTCGGGGATAAATATTTGCTGACATCTACTTTTTTCGGTGATTAATATTTGCTGACACCTACTTTACTCGGGGATAAATATTTGCTGACACCTACTTTTCTCGGTGATTAATATTTGCTGACACCTACTTTACATGGTTATTAATATTTGCTGACAACTACTTTACTCGGGTATAAATATTTGCTGACACCTACTTTTTCGGTGATTAATATTTGCTGACACCTACTTTTCTCGGTGATAAATATTTGCTGACACCTACTTTACTCGAGGATAAATATTTGCTGACACCTACATTTTTCAGTGATTAATATTTGCTGACACCTACTTTTCTCGGTGATTAATATTTGCTGACACCTACTTTACTCAGGGATAAATATTTGCTGACACCTACTTTTCGGTGATTAATATTTGCTGACACCTACTTTACTCAGTGATAAATATTTGCTGACACCTACTTTTCTCAGTGATTAATATTTGCTGACACCTACTTTACTTGGTGATTAATATTTGCTGGCACCTACGTTTCTCGGTGATAAATATTTGCTGATACCTACTTTACTCGGTGATAAATATTTGCCGACACCTACTTTTCTCGGTGATTAATATTTGCTAACCCCTACTTTACTCGGTAATTTATATTTGCTGACACCTACTTTACACAGGGATAAATATTTGCTGACACCTACTTTACTCGGGGATAAATATTTGCTGACATCTACTTTTTTCGGTGATTAATATTTGCTGACACCTACTTTACTCGGGGATAAATATTTGCTGACACCTACTTTACTCTGTGATAAATATTTGCTGACATCTACTTTACTCAGGGATAAATATTTGCTGACACCTACTTTTTTCGGTGATTAATATTTGCTGACACCTACTTTACTCGGGGATAAATATTTGCTGACACCTACTTTTTACGGTGATTAATATTTGCTGACACCTACTTTACTCGGTGATAAATATTTGCTGACACCTACTTTTCTTGGTGATTAATATTTGCTGACACCTACTTTACTCGGTGATAAATATTTGCTGACACCTACTTTACTCGAGGATAAATATTTGCAGACACCTTCATTTTTCGGTGATTAATATTTGCTAACCCCTACTTTACTCGGTGATTTATATTTGCTGACACCTACTTTTTTCAGTGATTAATATTTGTTGACACCTACTTTACTTGGGGATAAAAATTTGCTGACACCTACTTTTTTGGGTGATTAATAGTTGCTGACACCTACTTTTCTCGGTGATTAATATTTGCTGATACCTACTTTACTCGGGAATAAATATTTCTGACACCTACTTTTTTCGGTGATTAATATTTGCTGACACCTACTTTTCTCGGTGATTAATATTTGCTGACACCGATTTTACATGGTGATTAATATTTGTTGACACCTACTTTACTCAGGAATAAATATTTGCTGACCTACTTTTTTTGGTGATTAATATTTGCTGACACCTACTTTACTCGGTGATAAATATTTGCTGAC
This sequence comes from Calotriton arnoldi, assembly GCA_963921515.1. Taxonomy (NCBI): domain Eukaryota; kingdom Metazoa; phylum Chordata; class Amphibia; order Caudata; family Salamandridae; genus Calotriton; species Calotriton arnoldi. The sequence continues at coordinate 96,654 of CAWUFW010014686.1, read as the reverse complement.
ACCTACTTTTCACAGTGATAAATATTTGCTGACACCTACTTTACTCAGTGATAAATATTTGCTGACACCTACTTTTCTCGGTGATTAATATTTGCTGACACCTACTTTACTTGGGGGCCCATTACGATACCCGGCGTAAAAAAATCCGCCAGGCATGGAATCGGCAAAATACCGCCCGCATACACCGTCTGAACACCGACCACGCCATTACGATAACACAAACCGAAAACCGCCATCGGCGGAAAAATCACACAAAATACCGCCCGCCATCGTCCGAGTCGGAGTCAAACCGCCCGCCACGGACGGAAACACGCCCGACAACACAAAACCGCCCGCCCTCACGGCCGACACACCGCACGTGAAATTACGATCGCACCGCCATGAGCGCGGGAAAACCACAAATATACCGTCCGCCAGCGCAAACAACGCCGATGCCAATCGACACGGCAGAAACCATGGCGCCCACGTCCCTGCACAGAAACCATCCGCTCACAAAACCAATAGCACACAACATGGCCAATAAGTCCACACAGCAAGGCACGCACAAATACACAAGCACAGTACACATCCCGAAAACACCCCCCGGACAAACAAAAAATACAAAGGCCAGAACACCAGACACAACACACCTGAAAACAACAGACCATGAGGACACACCCACATAGGTAAGTACAAAAGCAGAACTCCCACAGACCACAACCCCTTGCAACATTGCAAACCAGAGAGGAGAGGAGAGGACACAGTGACACAGCAAGGACAGCAGCACACCACAGAAACGCACACATCACAACCACCACCATCACCAAACACCGGCACCACAAACCCCCTGCACATTACACAACACACACCGCACCAGCACCACAAACACCATGGCACCACAAAGAATGCCCAAGTTCACGCCCATGGAGCTGACGGTCATGGTCGACGAGATCATCAAGGTGCACCCACAAATCTATGGGAACATGGTCCAGCACACACCACTAGCCACCAGAAACAGAATGTGGAACCGGATCGTAGACCAGGTCAATGCAGTCGGGACCCTGCCCAGGAACAGAGTCGAAATAAACAAACGGTGGAATGACGTCAAGAGCCTGGTCAAGAAGAAGGAGGGCAAAAACAGAGAGCTGGCTGCAGTCACTGGCGGAGGGAATCCCGCGCTCTTCAAGACCTTCAAAGCGTGGGAGGAGAAGGTGCGAGTCATCATACATCCCGAGATCCTCGCCGGATTAGCAGGGGGAGTGGAGGCTGGTAAGTACAAACTAATGTATACCAGCACACCGCTATGTACTCACATGCACTACCACCATGCCACAGCTCCCAGGGACAAACACCCCCATGTCCAGCACACAATACACAACACATCACACACACATACAACAGACACCACCACACACAGCCCAAACAGAACAACTGTAAGATGCGTGGGGACATGTGTACACTCAGCCAGCCACGTAACCACCAACAGGTCCCCAAATATGCCAGAAGCGCCACAACGAGCACCCACCACACCCATGTGTCCGCCATAGCTGCACTAACCGACAAGTAACAGTTAAGTGGCAGGAACACAAAGTGCAGTGGGTGGGAGGGTGGACAGCCCAAGTACAAAACACACCAGGCCCCTAGTCCCACAGTACAGCAAGGAGGAGCATCCCCCACACCCCACAGCCACGTGTCAGCCACCGCAGTGCACAACGACAGCCGAAAGGCAGACATCACGGTCCACAGCAATCGGTATCAGTGGGTGTCCAGCCACCACTACGACCCACAACACCCCCCCACCCCCACAGACCTGCAACATGGAGCACCCCCCGCTTAGAGCCATGTGGCATCCAGTACAGTGTACGCACGAACAACTTGCAGGTGGGAAACTGGACAGGGCTGGATTACTGGAGGCATGAGGACCGGAACACGACCAACACATGGGACATGTCACGTAGCAGACGAACACGCAGCACCGCCCACCGTCACGAACAAGTGAACAATGTGCACACGGATATGAACCACAGAGTCACACCCCACATGACCCATCACAAACACAGCAACACCCAAGGAGCCACGTCTGCATGCACAAGCCACACTGAACATAGTACCACACGGCAGCCACTGTGCAACCCATCACACACAACCGAAACACCATTGAAGTCCTGTCCATGTAGCCCCCACTGCCTGTCAACCCCACACCCCACAACTACGCCTATGTAAGACAAACAACACTAGACGCAACAGAGCGGAACAACATAAATGCACACGAACACCACTGAACCCATCAAACTCACAGACACACCAAGCACATACAACATACCATCCATCCCATCCGTCAGCCCCAGTCTCATGAAAGGCATGTCATCCGCACAGCTGCCACACATACAGCAGTCACGCTAAGACACATGCCCATGACCAACCATGTGCCAGAAGTCAATTAAGCGCACGACACACTGTGAGCAACAACACACAACATGGGCCACACCCCCCGAGCACTGCAGTGATGCACATGGCACAGGGCAGCACGCACACCAAGGAGATGGGACAACTGCAATACGTTGGCTGGCACACAACTATCACTCACTCATAACGATGCGTCCAATGCCATGTCCAGTAACCACAACAGACAGCAAATATGCAGGGCATGTCAGGCATGCACACACCTCAGACCATGCACTGTCATGCTGCCACAACACATGTCACGTTCGGCACCCATGGCTCACAGCATGTACCCCAAAAGCATATCCCCTCCCAAATGCGAATCTGGGGCATGGCCCCCATGTTGCCATATGCGTTCCTAAGCGTTCCATATGAACTCCAAAAGCAAAGTAAAAACCAGACCCAGGATGGGCCAGGAGCCCGCATACACCAGAGTCACAATGAGTAGGGGCAAAGCAACACACCCATCGGCATGGCCAATCGGTCCCATGCCACATGTGCACAGCACACAGTCCCATTGCCTAGCACACACAACTACAGATGCCACAGCCACACACTCGCCTCCGGGAAACCCATGTACGAGATTGCACGAACTGCCAATGTCAGACGACTAATACATACTTCGCCAGGTGCAACACAATAACAAATCTCATTCTCTCCACAGGTGACGAACTGCTGGACGCTGGGGATGGAGACAGCAGCCAGCACAGCCAGCCTACAAGCCCCCAACGAGGACACACGGATCTGGAGGATCTGTCCACCTCTTCGGACACGGACCACCAAGCTGGCCCATCTGGCGTGGCAGGGCCCAGCCGCTCCCCAGGACCCCTCCTACCCACCAACCCATCATCCAGGGCTGCTGAACAGTCCCAGCCCCCTGCTGCCACTGTCGTTGCGGCCACTCCCACGGTCATTGCGGCCACACCCACGGTCATTGCGGCCACTACCACTGCCGCAACCGCCACCATCGCCGCACCGACCACCACCGCCACCACCACCACCACGTCTTCGCTGGCACCAGCCCCAGCGCAGGTGGTGGCCCGGCCGACTGGATCCACCCTGGGAGCCACAGCGAGGACCGCGGTATGCAATGTGGCTAGTGGGCAGGCCGGTGGCAGCAGGACTGGTAGGAGGAGCAGGGTCAGGGAAACGCCAGCCTCCCCTGGGAGCCATGCCCTGCCTCAAATGGCCAGAGTCCTTGGGGCCTATGAGGAGGCCCAAGAACAATGGGTCAGGTCTGCCACAGACACGCGGGAGGTGCTGGGGGTGCTGAGGTCCATGGACGCCCATATGGGCCAAATCGTGTCCCGTATGGACCAACTCGTGGACCTCATGGGCCAGCTGGTGGTGGCGGTGGGGTCACAGGCAAAGCCAGCAACACCACCTCCGCCACCACCTGCTAGGGCGCAGGGTCGGCCAGCAGTGTCCACATCCCCTGCGACCACAGCCAGTGAGCACACCTCACCCACCACCAGCAGGTCGCCACCACACACCCCCCCTCCCAAACGTGGAAGGGGCCGTCCGAAGAGGAAACAGGTCTCCCGGGAGGACTTCGCACGCACCAGTCGCAAGTGAGGCAGCCAGCCAGCCTTCCGCCAGCCTGCCTTGACCAGCCACTGCATTGACTTGCTCTACGATCCCACTCCACACAGCCAGCTGGATGGCATGTGTGTGTTGGACCATGGACATAGAACCAGTGGGTACACCCTGATCATCACGCAGCCATGACCGACAGCTCATTGTCACTGCACGCACCACTTTTGTCATCACCTTACACACAATCACATGTCACAGTTCGTAATAAATGCACCTTTTTCACTAACTGCTGTTTGTGCCCTGTGTTTTATTTGTACGGAATACAACGGCCACCTTGGGCGGAAGGGCACCTGATGCGTGGCATGGCAATGGAATCCGGAGGGCCTGTAGGGACCTAGGGGTGGGAGACAGAACAGGAGCACATTCAATGAGTGTGTCACACACCCATCACACAGTACATGTCAACAACTACAAGCAATGTACACACATCGCACAGAGCAATAGGGCACAATGCCACAGTCACCAACAGTGGCATACTACCCTGGCCATGGAGCGTTGACACACTGCACGCAGTGAACATACGGCCACCCTGACACAGCACACACACACCTGCATAGATACAGACACATCATCCGTCGTACATGGACACTCACCGTCAAGTGAAGTAGCGGGCGATGAGCTGCTGGCGCACATTCCCAGCTTCCTCCTCTCCGCTGTCCACCTCACTCGAGCTGTCCTGGTCTGCGGGCTGGGGCCCTGGTTGATCTCCGTCATCCACGATGAGGGGGATCTGCTTCCGAATGGCCAGATTGTGCAGCATGCAGCACGCCACCACTATCTGGCACACCTTCTGTGGGGAGTACGCCAGTGCACCCCCGGTGCGGTCCAGGCACCTGAACCTGGACTTGAGGAGGCCAAAGGTACGCTCGACCACACGTCTGGTCCTCCCATGTGCCTCATTGTATCGATCGTCTGCTGGGGTGCGAGGATTCCTCAATGGACTGAGCAGCCATGCCCCATTCGGATACGCAGAGTCACCTGGGTGTGAGGGACACAGAGAACCGTTGCTATTCCAACTGGACAGGGGACAGCATCGCACAACCAGCACGCTACACCACTCCACATACTCACCGACAATACAGCCACGATCCTGTTGCAGATTATCCATCAGTCGTGGCAAGATGCTGTTGCGCATTATGTGTGCGTCATGGGCCGAGCCTGGAAACTTGGCACACACGTGGGTGATCACCATGTCCGCAAGGCACACCACTTGCACATTCAGGGAGTGCGTGTGCTTCCTGTTGCGGTACAGGTGCTCAGTGGCCTGTGGTGGAACAAGGCCAACATGAGTGCAGTCAATGGCTCCCACGACGTGTGGGATTCTGCCAAGGGCATAGAATGCACCCTTCACTGCCGCCAATTCACGAGCCCTGGGGAAGCGGATGTACCTGTTCCGGTACAGCATCATGGCTGCCAGTACATCCCTCAGCACCTTGCTGAACATGGGCTGGGACATCCCTCCTCCACTGCCCACTGTGTGCTGGAATGACCCAGTGGCGAAGAAATGCATGGCGGCCATCACCTTAGCCGTGGGGGTGACAGCAGTCGGATACACCCTGCGGGGACGGAGATGGGGCTCTAACATGGCACACAGTCGATGCAGAGTTGGCCTGTCCAGCCGAAACTTCCTGATTACCTCTGTATCGTCCATGTCCGCCAGCAATTGGTATGGGCGGTCAATGTTCGGTCTCCGCCTGGGGAAAATGGCAGAGGACACATGTCAAAGCAACACGGCACATAGCAATTTCGCATACACATCACTGACATGACTGAGCAAGCACATGAGCCACAGCCCAGCTGTCAAGCTGGGACGGCACGGCCACAATACACTTACACAGGTCTCCCAACAATGGCAATGGCAAGTGAGACATACCACTGCCATGTGCATGCACATGGGGATCTAGGCCCCAATGACTTGCGGGGCGTGCTGATGGGGACTGACTGCATATTCGTCAAGCGGCAACGCCACGGCAACATGAGTGTCTGCTGAGCATGGAACTGCTTCCGAGGCTGGATGAGTATGGCACACGACGACGACGATGTGGGCACGGGCTGAGCGGCCAATACAAGTGGGACCTGTGGCACGAGGGGATATGAGACAGTAGTAGGTGTCAGCACTGCACCCTATGTACAGCACTGTACGGATCACAGCTCCCGAAACATTGACTGGTGTCCACATTGACAGCCCCATGCCAAGACGGCTGTGTGCTTGCAGTCACACGTCACAGGTGAGAGGTTACATTGCACGTGCCAGGTGGCAGACGTACATAGTGGGAGCTGGCATGTGTGTGCATGTGTCTCCTGTTCAGGATCCACCAGATGGGCGCTGACTCTGTACTGACCATTGGACACAGCATGTTCCGTGGAAGGCTTGTGTGTGTGGGATGGTGGCACAGGATGTGCCTCCGTTGGGTGGGGGGCCATGCACAGGGCGGGTACGTCGATGATTGCGCATTGTTGGTCACGGTGGGTGCACCAACTAAGATGTGTTGCCCTGTGTACAATTCCTATGTCCGCATGATGATGGACTGTGGATGTGGGCAGACTACACATTGGTCGATGTGCTGTCTATATGCATGTGCCTTCACACCAGGCACAGCTGCCCCTGCACATGTGACCCCTGCTGGACTCGCTGCTGGGTCTGTGGAGCTGATGCACCTTCTGCGCGTGGGGCGGACAGCTCTCCTCACTTCCCTCATTGCGCATGTCATGTCTTTGCCGCAGGTGACATGGATCATGGAGGGCCCACATGTACGCGTGGGTAGGCTACACATGATTGTTCACTGGTCGCCACCCCCAGTCAGTGTTTCGAATGGGAAGGTTGTCGTGCTGGTGGTATGTTCGATGTGGCGGATGGGCGGGCCTAGGTGCGGGCTTACATTCCGGACATGGGGGGTAGTTGAATTGGCGACTAGTTGCAGTACACACGGGACACGTCTCTTCCTTTCCACATCTGGGTCATCCCTTGTACTAACTGACAGTGATACAGTCATCTTCGCCCCAGCCCTCATGTCCTCCCCTCGCCCCCCAATATGCATGCTCACCTGCGAGGCTAGCGCTTGCACAGGCAGCCCCAAGCTCGCACCAGAGAGGGCAAGGAGTGTATGTGTGGGTCCAGTTGCACGAGTGGGCTGTCTCAGGGTATGATGTGTGGCGGGACGCCGTCCACCTGCGTGGTGCCCCAAATGGAGACCCGGCCTGCATGGACTATGCATCACAGTCTTCGCCTTCCGGATCCGCCACCTGCGACACCCAGTGGCTGTGGCTGCCCTTGCGGCCAGGCCGCGTCCGTCTGTGGCTGATGGCCCACACATTCACTCTTTGGCCTCTCTGGGGAGGGCTCGGGGGTGGTGGCGCACGCGCTTGCACTTAGTCGCAATGGCATGTGTCGTGGTTGGTATGATGGGCAATGGATGGGATGGTGCGAGCCACCTCCCGTGACGTCAGTGCTGCTCGTGCTGTGGTGCGTCCCCCTACACTTCCATGTGACTTGTGCCATGCTAGACGTTGAGGTACTATTGCCTGCGTGATATGACCAGGAGGAGCGCGAGGAGACCTCTCACACACCATGCTCCACTGCCATCCCGTGCCCTGTATCGCCTGTGCGGATTGACTATGTTGGGGTTACACCTGGTCGACTGGGGCTGTGTGTGCCTTGTCAAGGGGCATGGCGGGCGCACAACAGGATCCAGCTTGTCCACAGAGGGTGGGCTGAGGTGCGCCTGGTACCGCTTTGTACGTGTGCCCGGCTGCTGTGCACACACGTGTTCACTCCCCCCGACAGGTGTCCTCTCACAATGCCCAGGGAAGCGGTGGTGTACTGTTCATGAGCCCTCCCAACACGGCGTGCTCCAACTTGGCATGTGCGCATCTACCCGTCGCACCCACCCACCTGAGCACTGCGTCCATACGACTTCACACGACACATGTGTGTCTTCCACAGTAGTGCTACTCATTTGCGTTGACATCCAATACCAGTGGACTACATGGTCATGTCACGACTGCCGTGTACTTCACATACTCTCATCCTCTCTCATTCGTACTTGTGAAATGAGTCAGCGGAGACAGTTCTGGTTTCAAACATTATATTGAGTCTTCTGTCCTCTGTGATGCAGTATAGTGGACACTACTGGCAGCGGAATACATGTTGAGGATATACTGAGCATGATAACAAATGGGATAGGGTGTGGGGTTACATCTGCTTGGCCAAGGCTGTGCTAATGTACATTTACGTATAGCTGCGGAGCTGCGGACTTTGACACAGACGGTATACATGTAGCCTACCAGACCGCTCGGCATCATGGGCACAGTCCATCTCAGTTCCATGTGACAGGTTTGCTGCGGTTGTTCCTCATGCACGCGTGCATGTGAGATGACATCAGGGCATGTGCTTGCGTGCATGCAGCGGCGTGCCACTTGTTGTTGCACTGTGGTGGTTACTGGACATGTCACAGTCACTGGGGTCGTGTTGTTGTTGTATGCACTTGTCGTCCATGCAAAGGTCCTGGTATGGGATTCCCGGGGCGGGGGTGGGAGGGGTGCAGCACCCACAGACTCCAGGCGACCTATTCATGTCCACTGAGCGGTGTGTGTGTCCATGGGCGCTGGATCCATGTCGTGTCCTGGTGGTTCGTGCAGTTCCGTCCATGTGGGTGCGATACACAGAGCCCATGCCACTGCCTCCCACGATGCATGCGGTGTTCCTGGATGTGATGGGGAACAGTGTGCATGTCCCGGTCATATCCGATGTCATGGCGATGTCGTTGATGGTGTGGTTACAGTTGCCGGTCGTTTGGTATGGCTGTTGTGGTGGTGACTGGCCAGTCCGTGCGGAAGCTAAGCATGGGTGCGGGGTTGGACATCAAAGGTCACTCGGGAACCTGCGTTGTGGTCCGACGTATTTACAGGTTGTCAGGTATGCGATGCCGTCCAGCAGGGCTTCCATGTCATTGGTGGTGTACATGTTTGCCAGCCAATGTAGCGGATGGTGGCTGTCAAGGTGTTGTTCGTAAGTTGTCCCTTGGAGGACCATGATGGGGCATGCTGGGTGACATTCGATGTAGCTGTTCTCGATGATCCGTCGTGTGGAGGCACAGTGGTCCCATTTCAGTGCGGGTGCGATGTTGGCCACATACGCCATGCCCCCATAGGCAGAGCAGGCCCTGTCGTGTGCGTCCAGAGGGAGGAGTAGTGGTAGCAGGTCCGCCTTCAGACATGCCGGGTTGGAGAGGCATATCTCGACGGGATGCTGGTAGGTACACCTCCGACAGTAGAAAACGGGCATGACGCAGCTGAACAATGTGATGCGGTAAGTCAGTCGGTAAGTTACGTTCAGCAGGGACAGGAGATCGCATCCCAATGTATGGAACAGGTTGGTTTTGTACAGCTTGAGCTGTTCGTCGTAGTTGGGTAGGTGTGTTGCGGTTGCCATTTCGCAGCGGTGCGTTGTGGTGGCGTGCTCCGGCTGTGTGTGCAGTCTGCAATGTGCACGCTCCGAGGTTGCTGTGAGCTCTGTGTAGTCGTAGGGAGACAGGACTTGTGTTCTGTTTGCTTGTTTGGAGGACACGGGCCCTCTTCCCACATGCTTCTCAGACAGTTCAAGGTCAGTGCTGTGTGACTCCTTCCAATTAACTTGCATGTGGCCGACATGGGGGAGTGTTTTCTTCTTTCTTCCCCGTCCGTTGTGTGCTTCTGTGATATGCGCTATCTGCCCTGTGGTCGGTCTCCTCGGCATGCCTGTGTTGGTCTATTCTTGGACAATGGCTGTATTCACCGGCTTCTGTCGTGGGGCTGTGGTTTCGGTGTTGGAATGGAAGGTCATTCAGTGCTGTCTGCTCTCCCTTGTGTGGGCGGCAGGCTGCCTTTCCGCTCTGCGTTGGGCCTTGTGTGTGGATGTAATTCTTGGGCCACCTGTTGTCGGTCCCCGTGCTCTTTGGTGTTCCGTTTTATATGTCTTGTTCATATGTGCAGGGTGGTATGGGTTTTTCAGTGTGGTACTGGCGTTCCTCTTCCCGAAGGGGCCCTGCTTCTCCTAGTTGGTGTTGCCGCCGCTGTGTGCTACGCCATGTTTGTTACACTGGGGTGTGTCCTGCTGTTGCGTGACTTCACTGACATGTGTGCGTCGGTTGTGTGGCGTTGGGTGTTGTCCGTGATTTGGGCGTTGGGGACATGTCTGTGGCAGGCCTGTCACGTGTCATGTGCGTTCGGGGTGGGGCTGATGTGTGTGCTGCTTGGTTGTGTCCCTGTGTCTGTGTGCGACGCATGCATGGCGCTGCGGTTGGCCTCTGCGTTGTGCGCATGTGTGGCGGCGTCATCGGCGCTTTGTGGCCGTGACGGGGTGGTTGGTTCCTAGTCCCAGGTGGTGTGTACACATGTGTTCCGCGATGTTAGGATTTGGCCTGTGTGTCATATGTGGATGCGATGGTGGATGTGTAGTGTACACGCGCTGGTGGGGGGTTGTCCGCTTTTCCGCCCTTGCACTGTGTGCGCTGTTTGCGTGCACTTGTTGTGTGTGTGCCTACCTGCGTCTCCGCGGTACGTTGCGTCCTTGGTGGTGCATCAGCAGAAGCATGGGGAGGGCCTGCAGTGCTGGATTCATGCTCGGGATGCCGCTTCTTCGTTTTCCGTGCTCTGCGTCCGTGTTACCGCCTCTCTTTCACGTGCGGTGTCTCTTAGCCGTGGGAGCCGTTTGTTTGCGGCATCGTAATTTATACGCCGGGCGGGACGTGTTTCGTCGGACGGTGTGTGTCAGTTGTGCTGCGCCGCTACGTGTACGGGCGCACTTTGATGGCGGACGGTGTTGCTGGCTTGCCGGCGGTGTTTGGCCTACTTTACGCATCGTAATTGGACGGGCGTGTGGACTGCTGCGTGCCGGCGGTAACTGGTGGTTTTTGCATCCGCCAGCACGGCGGTTGTGCTTCCGCCCGCCATCGTAATGAGCCCCTTGGTGATTAATATTTGCTGACACCTACTTTACTCGTTGATAAATATTTGCTGACACCCACTTTGCTCGGTGATTAATATTTGCTGACACCTACTTTACTCTTTGATTTATATTTGCTGACACCTACTTTACTCGGGGAAAAATATTTGCTGACATCTACTTTACACGGGGATAAATATTTGCTGACACCTACTTTACTCGGGGATAAATATTTGCTGGCATCTACTTTTTTCGGTGATTAATATTTGCTGACACCTACTTTACTCCGTGGTTAATATTTGCTGACACCTACCGACTCCGTGATTAATATTTGCTGACACCTACTTTACTCGGTGATAAATATTTGCTGGCACCTATTTTTCTCGGTGATAAATATTTGCTGATACCTACTTTACTCAGGGATAAATATTTGCTGACATCTACTTTTTCGGTGATTAATATTTGCTGACACCTACTTTACTCAGGGATATATATTTGCAGACACCTTCATTTTTCGGTGATTAATATTTACTGACACCTACTTTTCTCAGTGATTAATATTTGCTGACACCTACTTTTTTCAGTGATTAATATTTGTTGACACCTACTTTACTTGGGGATAAAAATTTGCTGACACCTACTTTTTTGGGTGATTAATAGTTGCTGACACCTACTTTTCTCGGTGATTAATATTTGCTGATACCTACTTTACTCGGGAATAAATATTTGACACCTACTTTTTTCGGTGATTAATATTTGCTGACACCTACTTTTCTCGGTGATTAATATTTGCTGACACCGATTTTACATGGTGATTAATATTTGCTGACACCTACTTTTTTTGGTGATTAATATTTGCTGACACCTACTTTACTCGGTGATAAATATTTGCTGACACCTACTTTTCACAGTGATAAATATTTGCTGACACCTACTTTACTCAGTGATAAATATTTGCTGACACCTACTTTTCTCGGTGATTAATATTTGCTGACACCTACTTTACTTGGTGATTAATATTTGCTGACACCTACTTTACTTGTTGATAAATATTTGCTGACACCCACTTTGCTCGGTGATTAATATTTGCTGACAACTACTTTACTCGGTGATTTATATTTGCTGACACCTACTTTACTCGGGGATAAATATTTGCTGACATCTACTTTACACGGGATAAATATTTGCTGACACCTACTTTACTCGGTGATTTATATTTGCTGACACCTACTTTACACGGGGATAAATATTTGCTGACACCTACCGACTCCGTGATTAATATTTGCTGACATCTACTTTACATGGGGATAAATATTTGCTGACACCTACTTTACATGGGTATAAATATTTGCTGACACCTACTTTACTCAGGGATAAATATTTGCTGACATCTACTTTTTCGGTGATTAATATTTGCTGACACCTACTTTACTCAGGGATATATATTTGCTGACACCTACTTTACTCGTGATAAATATTTGCTGTCATCTACTTTACTCAGGGATAAATATTTGCTGACACCTACTTTTTTCGGTGATTAATATTTGCTGACACCGACTTTTCTCGGTGATTAATATTTGCTGATACCTACTTTACTCGGGGATAAATATTTGCTGACATCTACTTTACATGGGGATAAATATTTGCTGGCACCTACTTTTTTCGGTGATTAATATTTGCTGACACCTACTTTACTCGGTGATAAATATTTGCTGACACCTACTTTTCTTGGTGATTAATATTTGTTGACACCTACTTTACTTGGTGATTAGTATTAGCTGACACCTACTTTACTCGGTGATAAATATTTGCTGACACCTACTCTACTCGGGGATAAATATTTGCTGACACCTACATTTTTTGGTGATTAATAGTTGCTGACACCTACTTTTCTCGGTGATTAATAGTTGCTGACACCTACTTTACTCAGGGATAAATATTTCTGACACCTACTTTTTCGGTGATTAATATTTGCTGACACCTACTTTTCTCGGTGATTAATATTTGCTGACACCTACTTTACTTGGTGATTAATATTTGCTGGCACCTACTTTTCTCGGTGATAAATATTTGCTGATACCTACTTTACTCGGTGATAAATATTTGCCGACACCTACTTTTCTCGGTGATTAATATTTGCTAACCCCTACTTTACTCGGTGATTTATATTTGCTGACACCTACTTTACACGGGGATAAATATTTGCTGACACCTACTTTACTCGGGGATAAATATTTGCTGACATCTACTTTTTTCGGTGATTAATATTTGCTGACACCTACTTTACTCGGGGATAAATATTTGCTGACACCTACTTTTCACAGTGATAAATATTTGCTGACACCTACTTTACTCAGTGATAAATATTTGCTGACACCTACTTTTCTCGGTGATTAATATTTGCTGACACCTACTTTACTTGGTGATTAATATTTGCTGACACCTACTTTACTCGTTGATAAATATTTGCTGACACCCACTTTGCTCGGTGATTAATATTTGCTGACACCTACTTTACTCGGTGATTTATATTTGCTGACACCTACTTTACTCGGGGATAAATATTTGCTGACATCTACTTTACACGGGATAAATATTTGCTGACACCTACTTTACTCGGGGATAAATATTTGCTGGCATCTACTTTTTTCGGTGATTAATATTTGCTGACACCTACTTTACTCCGTGGTTAATATTTGCTGACACCTACCGACTCCGTGATTAATATTTGCTGACATCTACTTTACATGGGGATAAATATTTGCTGACACCTACTTTACATGGGTATAAATATTTGCTGACACCTACTTTACTCAGGGATAAATATTTGCTGACATCTACTTTTTCGGTGATTAATATTTGCTGACACCTACTTTACTCAGGGATATATATTTGCTGACACCTACTTTACTCGTGATAAATATTTGCTGACATCTACTTTACTCAGGGATAAATATTTGCTGACACCTACTTTTTTCGGTGATTAATATTTGCTGACACCGACTTTTCTCGGTGATTAATATTTGCTGATACCTACTTTACTCGGGGATAAATATTTGCTGACATCTACTTTACACGGGGATAAATATTTGCTGGCACCTACTTTTTCGGTGATTAATATTTGCTGACACCTACTTTACTCGGTGATAAATATTTGCTGACACCTACTTTTCTTGGTGATTAATATTTGTTGACACCTACTTTACTTGGTGATTAGTATTAGCTGACACCTACTTTACTCGGTGATAAATATTTGCTGACACCTACTCTACTCGGGGATAAATATTTGCTGACACCTACATTTTTGGTGATTAATAGTTGCTGACACCTACTTTTCTCGGTGATTAATAGTTGCTGACACCTACTTTACTCAGGGATAAATATTTCTGACACCTACTTTTTCGGTGATTAATATTTGCTGACACCTACTTTTCTCGGTGATTAATATTTGCTGACACCTACTTTACTTGGTGATTAATATTTGCTGGCACCTACTTTTCTCGGTGATAAATATTTGCTGATACCTACTTTACTCGGTGATAAATATTTGCCGACACCTACTTTTCTCGGTGATTAATATTTGCTAACCCCTACTTTACTCGGTGATTTATATTTGCTGACACCTACTTTACACGGGATAAATATTTGCTGACACCTACTTTACTCGGGGATAAATATTTGCTGACATCTACTTTTTCGGTGATTAATATTTGCTGACACCTACTTTACTCGGGGATAAATATTTGCTGACACCTACTTTTCACAGTGATAAATATTTGCTGACACCTACTTTACTCAGTGATAAATATTTGCTGACACCTACTTTTCTCGGTGATTAATATTTGCTGACACCTACTTTACTTGGTGATTAATATTTGCTGACACCTACTTTACTCATTGATAAATATTTGCTGACACCCACTTTGCTCGGTGATTAATATTTGCTGACACCTACTTTACTCGGTGATTTATATTTGCTGACACCTACTTTACTCGGGGATAAATATTTGCTGACATCTACTTTACACGGGATAAATATTTGCTGACACCTACTTTACTCGGGGATAATATTTGCTGGCATCTACTTTTTTCGGTGATTAATATTTGCTGACACCTACTTTACTCCGTGGTTAATATTTGCTGACACCTACCGACTCCGTGATTAATATTTGCTGACACCTACTTTACTCGGTGATAAGTATTTGCTGACATCTACTTTACATGAGGATAAATATTTGCTGACACCTACTTTACTCGGTTATTAATATTTGCTGACACCTACTTTACTCAGGGATATATATTTGCTGACACCTACTTTACTCGTGATAAATATTTGCTGACATCTACTTTACTCAGGGATAAATATTTTCTGACACCTACTTTTTTCAGTGATTGATATTTGCTGACACCGACTTTTCTCGGTGATTAATATTTGCTGATACCTACTTTACTCGGGGATAAATATTTGCTGACATCTACTTTACACGGGGATAAATATTTGCTGGCACCTACTTTTTCGGTGATTAATATTTGCTGACACCTACTTTTCTTGGTGATTAATATTTGTTGACACCTACTTTACTTGGTGATTAGTATTAGCTGACACCTACTTTACTCGGTGATAAATATTTGCTGACACCTACTCTACTCGGGGATAAATATTTGCTGACACCTACTTTTTTTGGTTATTAATAGTTGCTGACACCAACTTTTCTCGGTGATTAATATTTGCTGACACCTACTTTACTCAGGGATAAGTATTTCTGACACCTACTTTTTCGGAGATTAATATTTGCTGACACCTACTTTTCTCGGTGATTAATATTTGCTGACACCTACTTTACATGGTGATTAATATTTGCTGCCACCTACTTTACTCGGTGATAAATATTTGCTGACACCTACTTTTCTCAGTGATTAATATTTGCTGACACCTACTTTACTCGGGGATAAATATTTACTGACACCTACTTTTCTCGGTGATTAATATTTGCTGATACCTACTTTACTCGGGGATAAATATTTGCTGACAACTACTGTACTCGGTGATAAATATTTGCTGACACCTACTTTTTTTGGTGATTAATATTTGCTGATACCTACTTTTCTGGGTGATTAATATTTGCTGACACCTACTTTACTTGGTGATTAGTATTAGCTGACACCTACTTTACTCGGTGATAAATATTTGCTGACAACTACTTTACTCGGGGATCAATATTTGCTGACAACTACTTTTTTGGTGATTAATATTTGCTGACAACTACTTTTCTCGGTCATAAATATTTGCTGACACCTACTTTTCTCAGTGATAAATATTTGCTGACACCTACTTTACTCGGGGATAAATATTTTCTGACACCTACTTTATTTGGTGATTAATAGTTGCAGACACCTACTTTTCTCAGTGATTAATATTTGCTGACACCTACTTTACTTGGTGATTAATATTTGCTGACACCTACTTTACTCGGGATCAATATTTCTGACACCTACAGTTTTCCAGTGATTAATATTTGCGGACACGTACTTTTCTTGGTGATTAATATTTGCTGACCCCTACTTTACTCAGGGATAAATATTTGCTGACACCTACTTTTTCGGTGATTAATATTTGCTGACACCTACTTTACTCAGTGATAAATATTTGCTGACACCTACTTTTCTCGGTGATTAATATTTGCTGACACCTACTTTACTTGGTGATTAATATTTGCTGACACCTACTTTACTCGTTGATAAATATTTGCTGACACCCACTTTGCTCGGTGATTAATATTTGCTGACACCTACTTTACTCGGTGATTTATATTTGCTGACACCTACTTTACTCGGGTATAAATATTTGCTGACATCTATTTTACACGGGATAAATATTTGCTGACACCTACTTTACTCCAGGATAAATATTTGCTGGCATCTACTTTTTCGGTGATTAATATTTGCTGACACCTACTTTACTCCGTGGTTAATATTTGCTGACACCTTCCGACTCCGTGATTAATATTTGCTGACACCTACTTTACTCGGTGATAAATATTTGCTGACATCTACTTTACTCGGTGATAAATATTTGCTGACATCTACTTTTTCGGTGATTAATATTTGCTGACACCGACTTTTCTCGGTGATTAATATTTGCTGATACCTACTTTACTCGGGGATAAATATTTGCTGACATCTACTTTACATGGGGATAAATATTTGCTGTCACCTACTTTTTTCGGTGCTTAATATTTGCTAACCCCTACTTTACTCGGTGATTTATATTTGCTGACACCTACTTTACACGGGGATAAATATTTGCTGACACCTACTTTACTCGGGGATAAATATTTTCTGACATCTACTTTTTTCGGTGATTAATATTTGCTGACACCTACTTTACTCGGGGATAAATATTTGCTGACACCTACTTTACTCAGTGATAAATATTTGCTGACATCTACTTTACTGAGGGATAAATATTTGCTGACACCTACTTCTTTTGGTGATTAATATTTGCTGACACCTACTTTACTCTGGGATAAATATTTGCTGACACCTACTTTACTCGAGGATAAATATTTGCAGACACCTTCATTTTTCGGTGATTAATATTTACTGACACCTACTTTTCTCGGTGATTAATATTTGCTGACACCTACTTTTTTCAGTGATTAATATTTGTTGACACCTACTTTACTTGGATAAATATTTGCTGACACCTACTTTTTTGGTGATTAATAGTAGCTGACACCTACTTTTCTCGGTGATTAATATCTGCTGATACCTACTTTACTCGGAATAAATATTTCTGACAAATACTTTTTTCGGTGATTAATATTTGCTGACACCTACTTTTCTCGGTGATTAACATTTGCTGACACCGATTTTACAGGGTGATTAATATTTGCTGAAACCTACTGTACTCAGGGATAAATATTTGCTGACACCTACTTTTTTTGGTGATTAATATTTGCTGACACCTACTTTACTCGGTGATTAATATTTTCTGACACCTACTTTTCACAGTGATAAATATTTGCTGACACCTACTTTACTCGGGGATAAATATTTGCTGACATCTACTTTACATGGGGATAAATATTTGCTGGCACCTACTTTTTCGGTGCTTAATATTTGCTAACCCCTACTTTACTCGGTGATTTATATTTGCTGACACCTACTTTACACGGGGATAAATATTTGCTGACACCTACTTTACTCGGGGATAAATATTTGCTGACATCTACTTTTTTCGGTGATTAATATTTGCTAACACCTACTTTACTCGGGGATAAATATTTGCTGACACCTACTTTACTCAGTGATAAATCATTTGCTGACATCTACTTTACTGAGGGATAAATATTTGCTGACACCTACTTTTTTTCGGTGATTAATATTTGCTGACACCTACTTTACTCGGGGATAAATATTTGCTGACACCTACTTTACTCAAGGATAAATATTTGCAGACACCTTCATTTTTCGGTGATTAATATTTACTGACACCTACTTTTCTCGGGATTAATATTTGCTGACACCTACTTTTTTCAGTGATTAATATTTGTTGACACCTACTTTACTTGGGGATAAATATTTGCTGACACCTACTTTTTGGGTGATTAATAGTTGCTGACACCTACTTTTCTCGGTGATTAATATTTGCTGATACCTACTTTACTCGGGAATAAATATTTCTGACAAATACTTTTTTCGGTGATTAATATTTGCTGACAGCTACTTTTCTCGGTGATTAATATTTGCTGACACCAATTTTACATGGTGATTAATATTTGCTGACACCTACTGTACTCAGGGATAAATATTTGCTGACACCTACATTTTTTGGTGATTAATATTTGCTGACACCTACTTTACTCGGTGATTAATATTTTCTGACACCTACTTTTCACAGTGATAAATATTTGCTGACACCTACTTTACTCGGGGATAAATATTTGCTGACACCTACTTTTTTGTGATTAATATTTGCTGACACCTACTTTTCTCGGTGATTAATATCTGCTGACACCTACTTTACATGGTTATTAATATTTGCTGCCAACTACTTTACTCGGGGATAAATATTTGCTGACATCTACTTTACATGGGGATAAATATTTGCTGGCACCTACTTTTTCGGTGCTTAATATTTGCTAACCCCTACTTTACTCGGTGATTTATATTTGCTGACACCTACTTTACACGGGATAAATATTTGCTGACACCTACTTTACTCGGGGATAAATATTTGCTGACATCTACTTTTTCGGTGATTAATATTTGCTGACACCTACTTTACTCGGGGATAAATATTTGCTGACACCTACTTTACTCAGTGATAAATATTTGCTGACATCTACTTTACTGAGGGATAAATATTTGCTGACACCTACTTTTTCGGTGATTAATATTTGCTGACACCTACTTTACTCGGGATAAATATTTGCTGACACCTACTTTACTCGAGGATAAATATTTGCAGACACCTTCATTTTTCGGTGATTAATATTTACTGACACCTACTTTTCTCGGTGATTAATATGTGCTGACACCTACTTTTTTCAGTGATTAATATTTGTTGACACCTACTTTACTTGGGGATAAATATTTGCTGACACCTACTTTTTTGGGTTATTAATAGTTGCTGACACCTACATTTCTCGGTGATTAATATTTGCTGATACCTACTTTACTCAAGAATAAATATTTCTGACAAATACTTTATTCGGTGATTAATATTTGCTGACACCTACTTTTCTCGGTGATTAATATTTGCTGACACCGATTTTACATGGTGATTAATATTTGCTGACACCTACTGTACTCAGGGATAAATATTTGCTGACACCTACTTTTTTTGGTGATTAATATTTGCTGACACCTACTTTACTCGGTGATAAATATTTTCTGACACCTACTTTTCACAGTGATAAATATTTGCTGACACCTACTTTACTCGGGGATAAATATTTGCTGACACCTACTTTTTTTGTGATTAATATTTGCTGACACCTACTTTTCTCGGTGATTAATATTTGCTGACACCTACTTTACATGGTTATTAATATTTGCTGACAACTACTTTTCTCGGGGATAAATATTTGCTGACACCTACTTTTCTCGACGATAAATATTTGCTGACACCTACAGTTTTTCAGTGATTAATATTTGCGGACACGTACTTTTCTCAGTGATTAATATTTGCTGACCCCTACTTTACTCAGGGATAAATATTTGCTGACACCTACTTTTTCGGTGATTAATATTTGCTGACACCTACTTTACTCAGTGATAAATATTTGCTGACACCTACTTTTCTCTGTGATAAATATTTGCTGACACCCACTTTGCTCGGTGATTAATATTTGCTGACACCTACTTTACTCGGTGATTTATATTTGCTGACACCTACTTTACTCGGGGATAAATATTTGCTGACATCTACTTTACACGGGATAAATATTTGCTGACACCTAATTTACTCGGGATAATATTTGCTGGCATCTACTTTTTCGGTGATTAATATTTGCTGACACCTACTTTACTCCGTGGTTAATATTTGCTAACACCTACCGACTCCGTGATTAATATTTGCTGACACCTACTTTACTCGGTGATAAGTATTTGCTGACATCTACTTTACATGGGGATAAATATTTGCTGGCACCTACTTTACTCGGTTATTAATATTTGCTGACACCTACTTTACTCAGGGATATATATTTGCTGACACCTACTTTACTCGTGATAAATATTTGCTGACATCTACTTTACTCAGGGATAAATATTTTCTGACACCTACTTTTTTCAGTGATTAATATTTGCTGACACCGACTTTTCTCGGTGATTAATATTTGCTGATACCTACTTTACTCGGGGATAAATATTTGCTGACATCTACTTTACACGGGGATAAATATTTGCTGGCACCTACTTTTTTCGGTGATTAATATTTGCTGACACCTACTTTTCTTGGTGATAAATATTTGCTGACACCTACTTTTCTTGGTGATTAATATTTGTTGACACCTACTTTACTTGGTGATTAGTATTAGCTGACACCTACTTTACTCGGTGATAAATATTTGCTGACACCTACTCTACTCGGGGATAAATACTTGCTGACACCTACTTTTTTTGGTGATTAATAGTTGCTGACACCAACTTTTCTCGGTGATTAATATTTGCTGACACCTACTTTACTCAGGGATAAGTATTTCTGACACCTACTTTTTCGGAGATTAATATTTGCTGACACCTACTTTTCTCGGTGATTAATATTTGCTGACACCTACTTTACATGGTGATTAATATTTGCTGCCACCTACTTTACTCGGTGATAAATATTTGCTGACACCTACTTTTCTCAGTGATTAATATTTGCTGACACCTACTTTACTCGGGATAAATATTTGCTGACACCTACTTTTCTCGGTGATTAATATTTGCTGATACTTACTTTACTCGGGGATAAATATTTGCTGACAACTACTGTACTCGGTGATAAATATTTGCTGACACCTACTTTTTTTGGTGATTAATATTTGCTGATACCTACTTTTCTGGGTGATTAATATTTGCTGACACCTACTTTACTTGGTGATTAGTATTAGCTGACACCTACTTTACTCGGTGATAAATATTTGCTGACAACTACTTTACTCGGGATCAATATTTGCTGACACCTACTTTTTGGTGATTAATATTTGCTGACAACTACTTTTCTCGGTCATAAATATTTGCTGACACCTACTTTTCTCAGTGATAAATATTTGCTGACACCTACTTTACTCGGGGATAAATATTTTCTGACACCTACTTTTTTTGGTGATTAATAGTTGCAGACACCTACTTTTCTCGGTGATTAATATTTGCTGACACCTACTTTACTCGGGGATCAATATTTCTGACACCTACAGTTTTCCAGTGATTAATATTTGCGGACACGTACTTTTCTCGGTGATTAATATTTGCTGACCCCTACTTTACTCAGGGATAAATATTTGCTGACTCCTACTTTTTCGGTGATTAATATTTGCTGACACCTACTTTACTCAGTGATAAATATTTGCTGACACCTACTTTTCTCGGTGATTAATATTTGCTGACACCTACTTTACTTGGTGATTAATATTTGCTGACACCTACTTTACTCGTTGATAAATATTTGCTGACACCCACTTTGCTCGGTGATTAATATTTGCTGACACCTACTTTACTCGGTGATTAATATTTGCTGACACCTACTTTACTCCGTGGTTAATATTTGCTGACACCTTCCGACTCCGTGATTAATATTTGCTGAAACCTACTTTACTCGGTGATAAATATTTGCTGACATCTACTTTACATGGGGATAAATATTTGCTGACACCTACTTTACTCGGGGATAAATATTTGCTGACATCTACTTTTTTCGGTGATTAATATTTGCTGACACCGACTTTTCTCGGTGATTAATATTTGCTGATACCTACTTTACTCGGGGATAAATATTTGCTGACATCTACTTTACATGGGGATAAATATTTGCTGGCACCTACTTTTTTCGGTGCTTAATATTTGCTAACCCCTACTTTACTCGGTGATTTATATTTGCTGAAACCTACTTTACACAGGGATAAATATTTGCTGACACCTACTTTACTCGGGGATAAATATTTTCTGACATCTACTTTTTCGGTGATTAATATTTGCTGACACCTACTTTACTCGGGGATAAACATTTGCTGACACCTACTTTACTCAGTGATAAATATTTGCTGACATCGACTTTACTGAGGGATAAATATTTGCTGACACCTACTTTTTCGGTGATTAATATTTGCTGACACCTACTTTACTCTGGGATAAATATTTGCTGACACCTACTTTACTCGGGAATAAATATTTCTGACAAATACTTTTTCGGTGATAAATATTTGCTGACACCTACTTTTCTCGGTGATTAATATTTGCTGACACCGATTTTACATGGTGATTAATATTTGCTGAAACCTACTGTACTCAGGGATAAATATTTGATGACACCTACTTTTTTTGGTGATTAATATTTGCTGACACCTACTTTACTCAGTGATTAATATTTTCTGACACCTACTTTTCACAGTGATAAATATTTGCTGACACCTACTTTACTCGGGGATAAATATTTGCTGACATCTACTTTACATGGGGATAAATATTTGCTGGCACCTACTTTTTTCGGTGCTTAATATTTGCTAACCCCTACTTTACTCGGTGATTTATATTTGCTGACACCTACTTTACACGGGATAAATATTTGCTGACACCTACTTTACTCGGGGATAAATATTTGCTGACATCTACTTTTTCGGTGATTAATATTTGCTAACACCTACTTTACTCGGGGATAAATATTTGCTGACACCTACTTTACTCAGTGATAAATATTTGCTGACATCTACTTTACTGAGGGATAAATATTTGCTGACACCTACTTTTTTTCGGTGATTAATATTTGCTGACACCTACTTTACTCGGGGATAAATATTTGCTGACACCTACTTTACTCGAGGATAAATATTTGCAGACACCTTCATTTTTCGGTGATTAATATTTACTGACACCTACTTTTCTCGGGGATTAATATTTGCTGACACCTACTTTTTCAGTGATTAATATTTGTTGACACCTACTTTACTTGGGGATAAATATTTGCTGACACCTACTTTTTTGGTGATTAATAGTTGCTGACACCTACTTTTCTCGGTGATTAATATTTGCTGATACCTACTTTACTCGGGAATAAATATTTCTGACAAATACTTTTTCGGTGATTAATATTTGCTGACAGCTACTTTTCTCGGTGATTAATATTTGCTGACACCGATTTTACATGGTGATTAATATTTGCTGACACCTACTGTACTCAGGGATAAATATTTGCTGACACCTACATTTTTTGGTGATTAATATTTGCTGACACCTACTTTACTCGGTGATTAATATTTTCTGACACCTACTTTTCACGGTGATAAATATTTGCTGACACCTACTTTACTCGGGGATAAATATTTGCTGACACCTACTTTTTTGTGATTAATATTTGCTGACACCTACTTTACTCGGGGATAAATATTTGCGGAGATCTACTTTACATGGGGATAAATATTTGCTGGCACCTACTTTTTCGGTGCTTAATATTTGCTAACCCCTACTTTACTCGATGATTTATATTTGCTGACACCTACTTTACACGGGGATAAATATTTGCTGACACCTACTTTACTCGGGATAAATATTTGCTGACATCTACTTTTTTCGGTGATTAATATTTGCTGACACCTACTTTACTCGGGGATAAATATTTGCTGACACCTACTTTACTCAGTGATAAATATTTGCTGACATCTACTTTACTGAGGGATAAATATTTGCTGACACCTACTTTTTCGGTGATTAATATTTGCTGACACCTACTTTACTCGGGGATAAATATTTGCTGACACCTACTTTACTCGAGGATAAATATTTGCAGACACCTTCATTTTTCGGTGATTAATATTTACTGACACCTACTTTTCTCGGTGATTAATATGTGCTGACACCTACTTTTTCAGTGATTAATATTTGTTGACACCTACTTTACTTGGGGATAAATATTTGCTGACACCTACTTTTTTGGTGATTAATATTTGCTGACACCTACTTTACTCGGTGATAAATATTTTCTGACACCTACTTTTCACAGTGATAAATATTTGCTGACACCTACTTTACTCGGGGATAAATATTTGCTGACACCTACTTTTTTTGTGATTAATATTTGCTGACACCTACTTTTCTCGGTGATTAATATTTGCTGACACCTACTTTACATGGTTATTAATATTTGCTGACAACTACTTTTCTCGGGGATAAATATTTGCTGACACCTACTTTTCTCGATGATAAATATTTGCTGACACCTACAGTTTTTCAGTCATTAATATTTGCGGACACGTACTTTTCTCAGTGATTAATATTTGCTGACCCCTACTTTACTCAGGGATAAATATTTGCTGACACCTACTTTTTCGGTGATTAATATTTGCTGACACCTACTTTACTCGGTGATTTATATTTGCTGACACCTACTTTACTCGGGTATAAATATTTGCTGACATCTATTTTACACGGGGATAAATATTTGCTGACACCTACTTTACTCCAGGATAAATATTTGCTGGCATCTACTTTTTTCGGTGATTAATATTTGCTGACACCTACTTTACTCCGTGGTTAATATTTGCTGACACCTTCCGACTCCGTGATTAATATTTGCTGAAACCTACTTTACTCGGTGATAAATATTTGCTGACATCTACTTTACATGGGGATAAATATTTGCTGACACCTACTTTACTCGGGGATAAATATTTGCTGACATCTACTTTTTTCGGTGATTAATATTTGCTGACACCGACTTTTCTCGGTGATTAATATTTGCTGATACCTACTTTACTCGGGGATAAATATTTGCTGACATCTACTTTACATGGGGATAAATATTTGCTGGCACCTACTTTTTTCGGTGCTTAATATTTGCTAACCCCTACTTTACTCGGTGATTTATATTTGCTGAAACCTACTTTACACAGGGATAAATATTTGCTGACACCTACTTTACTCGGGGATAAATATTTTCTGACATCTACTTTTTCGGTGATTAATATTTGCTGACACCTACTTTACTCGGGGATAAATATTTGCTGACACCTACTTTACTCAGTGATAAATATTTGCTGACATCGACTTTACTGAGGGATAAATATTTGCTGACACCTACTTTTTCGGTGATTAATATTTGCTGACACCTACTTTACTCTGGGATAAATATTTGCTGACACCTACTTTACTCGGGAATAAATATTTCTGACAAATACTTTTTCGGTGATAAATATTTGCTGACACCTACTTTTCTCGGTGATTAATATTTGCTGACACCGATTTTACATGGTGATTAATATTTGCTGAAACCTACTGTACTCAGGGATAAATATTTGATGACACCTACTTTTTTGGTGATTAATATTTGCTGACACCTACTTTACTCAGTGATTAATATTTTCTGACACCTACTTTTCACAGTGATAAATATTTGCTGACACCTACTTTACTCGGGGATAAATATTTGCTGACATCTACTTTACATGGGGATAAATATTTGCTGGCACCTACTTTTTCGGTGCTTAATATTTGCTAACCCCTACTTTACTCGGTGATTTATATTTGCTGACACCTACTTTACACGGGGATAAATATTTGCTGACACCTACTTTACTCGGGATAAATATTTGCTGACATCTACTTTTTTCGGTGATTAATATTTGCTAACACCTACTTTACTCGGGGATAAATATTTGCTGACACCTACTTTACTCAGTGATAAATATTTGCTGACATCTACTTTACTGAGGGATAAATATTTGCTGACACCTACTTTTTTTCGGTGATTAATATTTGCTGACACCTACTTTACTCGGGGATAAATATTTGCTGACACCTACTTTACTCGAGGATAAATATTTGCAGACACCTTCATTTTTCGGTGATTAATATTTACTGACACCTACTTTTCTCGGGATTAATATTTGCTGACACCTACTTTTTTCAGTGATTAATATTTGTTGACACCTACTTTACTTGGGGATAAATATTTGCTGACACCTACTTTTTTGGTGATTAATAGTTGCTGACACCTACTTTTCTCGGTGATTAATATTTGCTGATACCTACTTTACTCGGGAATAAATATTTCTGACAAATACTTTTTTCGGTGATTAATATTTGCTGACAGCTACTTTTCTCGGTGATTAATATTTGCTGACACCGATTTTACATGGTGATTAATATTTGCTGACACCTACTGTACTCAGGGATAAATATTTGCTGACACCTACATTTTTTGGTGATTAATATTTGCTGACACCTACTTTACTCGGTGATTAATATTTTCTGACACCTACTTTTCACGGTGATAAATATTTGCTGACACCTACTTTACTCGGGGATAAATATTTGCTGACACCTACTTTTTTGTGATTAATATTTGCTGACACCTACTTTACTCGGTGATAAATATTTGCTGAGATCTACTTTACATGGGGATAAATATTTGCTGGCACCTACTTTTTCGGTGCTTAATATTTGCTAACCCCTACTTTACTCGATGATTTATATTTGCTGACACCTACTTTACACGGGGATAAATATTTGCTGACACCTACTTTACTCGGGGATAAATATTTGCTGACATCTACTTTTTTCGGTGATTAATATTTGCTGACACCTACTTTACTCGGGGATAAATATTTGCTGACACCTACTTTACTCAGTGATAAATATTTGCTGACATCTACTTTACTGAGGGATAAATATTTGCTGACACCTACTTTTTTCGGTGATTAATATTTGCTGACACCTACTTTACTCGGGGATAAATATTTGCTGCCACCTACTTTACTCGAGGATAAATATTTGCAGACACCTTCATTTTTCGGTGATTAATATTTACTGACACCTACTTTTCTCGGTGATTAATATGTGCTGACACCTACTTTTTTCAGTGATTAATATTTGTTGACACCTACTTTACTTGGGGATAAATATTTGCTGACACCTACTTTTTTTGGTGATTAATATTTGCTGACACCTACTTTACTCGGTGATAAATATTTTCTGACACCTACTTTTCACAGTGATAAATATTTGCTGACACCTACTTTACTCGGGGATAAATATTTGCTGACACCTACTTTTTTTGTGATTAATATTTGCTGACACCTACTTTTCTCGGTGATTAATATTTGCTGACACCTACTTTACATGGTTATTAATATTTGCTGACAACTACTTTTCTCGGGGATAAATATTTGCTGACACCTACTTTTCTCGATGATAAATATTTGCTGACACCTACAGTTTTTCAGTCATTAATATTTGCGGACACGTACTTTTCTCAGTGATTAATATTTGCTGACCCCTACTTTACTCAGGGATAAATATTTGCTGACACCTACTTTTTCGGTGATTAATATTTGCTGACACCTACTTTACTCGGTGATTTATATTTGCTGACACCTACTTTACTCGGGTATAAATATTTGCTGACATCTATTTTACACGGGGATAAATATTTGCTGACACCTACTTTACTCCAGGATAAATATTTGCTGGCATCTACTTTTTTCGGTGATTAATATTTGCTGACACCTACTTTACTCCATGGTTAATATTTGCTGACACCTTCCGACTCCGTGATTAATATTTGCTGAAACCTACTTTACTCGGTGATAAATATTTGCTGACATCTACTTTACATGGGGATAAATATTTGCTGACACCTACTTTACTCGGGGATAAATATTTGCTGACATCTACTTTTTCGGTGATTAATATTTGCTGACACCGACTTTTCTCGGTGATTAATATTTGCTGATACCTACTTTACTCGGGGATAAATATTTGCTGACATCTACTTTACATGGGGATAAATATTTGCTGGCACCTACTTTTTCGGTGCTTAATATTTGCTAACCCCTACTTTACTCGGTGATTTATATTTGCTGAAACCTACTTTACACAGGGATAAATATTTGCTGACACCTACTTTACTCGGGGATAAATATTTTCTGACATCTACTTTTTCGGTGATTAATATTTGCTGACACCTACTTTACTCGGGGATAAATATTTGCTGACACCTACTTTACTCAGTGATAAATATTTGCTGACATCGACTTTACTGAGGGATAAATATTTGCTGACACCTACTTTTTTCGGTGATTAATATTTGCTGACACCTACTTTACTCTGGGATAAATATTTGCTGACACCTACTTTACTCGGGAATAAATATTTCTGACAAATACTTTTTTCGGTGATAAATATTTGCTGACACCTACTTTTCTCGGTGATTAATATTTGCTGACACCGATTTTACATGGTGATTAATATTTGCTGAAACCTACTGTACTCAGGGATAAATATTTGATGACACCTACTTTTTTGGTGATTAATATTTGCTGACACCTACTTTACTCAGTGATTAATATTTTCTGACACCTACTTTTCACAGTGATAAATATTTGCTGACACCTACTTTACTCGGGGATAAATATTTGCTGACATCTACTTTACATGGGGATAAATATTTGCTGGCACCTACTTTTTCGGTGCTTAATATTTGCTAACCCCTACTTTACTCGGTGATTTATATTTGCTGACACCTACTTTACACGGGGATAAATATTTGCTGACACCTACTTTACTCGGGGATAAATATTTGCTGACATCTACTTTTTTCGGTGATTAATATTTGCTAACACCTACTTTACTCGGGGATAAATATTTGCTGACACCTACTTTACTCAGTGATAAATATTTGCTGACATCTACTTTACTGAGGGATAAATATTTGCTGACACCTACTTTTTTTCGGTGATTAATATTTGCTGACACCTACTTTACTCGGGGATAAATATTTGCTGACACCTACTTTACTCGAGGATAAATATTTGCAGACACCTTCATTTTTCGGTGATTAATATTTACTGACACCTACTTTTCTCGGGATTAATATTTGCTGACACCTACTTTTTTCAGTGATTAATATTTGTTGACACCTACTTTACTTGGGGATAAATATTTGCTGACACCTACTTTTTTGGTGATTAATAGTTGCTGACACCTACTTTTCTCGGTGATTAATATTTGCTGATACCTACTTTACTCGGGAATAAATATTTCTGACAAATACTTTTTTCGGTGATTAATATTTGCTGACAGCTACTTTTCTCGGTGATTAATATTTGCTGACACCGATTTTACATGGTGATTAATATTTGCTGACACCTACTGTACTCAGGGATAAATATTTGCTGACACCTACATTTTTTGGTGATTAATATTTGCTGACACCTACTTTACTCGGTGATTAATATTTTCTGACACCTACTTTTCACGGTGATAAATATTTGCTGACACCTACTTTACTCGGGGATAAATATTTGCTGACACCTACTTTTTTTGTGATTAATATTTGCTGACACCTACTTTACTCGGTGATAAATATTTGCTGAGATCTACTTTACATGGGGATAAATATTTGCTGGCACCTACTTTTTTCGGTGCTTAATATTTGCTAACCCCTACTTTACTCGATGATTTATATTTGCTGACACCTACTTTACACGGGGATAAATATTTGCTGACACCTACTTTACTCGGGATAAATATTTGCTGACATCTACTTTTTCGGTGATTAATATTTGCTGACACCTACTTTACTCGGGGATAAATATTTGCTGACACCTACTTTACTCAGTGATAAATATTTGCTGACATCTACTTTACTGAGGGATAAATATTTGCTGACACCTACTTTTTTCGGTGATTAATATTTGCTGACACCTACTTTACTCGGGGATAAATATTTGCTGACACCTACTTTACTCGAGGATAAATATTTGCAGACACCTTCATTTTTCGGTGATTAATATTTACTGACACCTACTTTTCTCGGTGATTAATATGTGCTGACACCTACTTTTTTCAGTGATTAATATTTGTTGACACCTACTTTACTTGGGGATAAATATTTGCTGACACCTACTTTTTTTGGTGATTAATATTTGCTGACACCTACTTTACTCGGTGATAAATATTTTCTGACACCTACTTTTCACAGTGATAAATATTTGCTGACACCTACTTTACTCGGGGATAAATATTTGCTGACACCTACTTTTTTGTGATTAATATTTGCTGACACCTACTTTTCTCGGTGATTAATATTTGCTGACACCTACTTTACATGGTTATTAATATTTGCTGACAACTACTTTTCTCGGGGATAAATATTTGCTGACACCTACTTTTCTCGATGATAAATATTTGCTGACACCTACAGTTTTTCAGTCATTAATATTTGCGGACACGTACTTTTCTCAGTGATTAATATTTGCTGACCCCTACTTTACTCAGGGATAAATATTTGCTGACACCTACTTTTTCGGTGATTAATATTTGCTGACACCTACTTTACTCAGTGATAAATATTTGCTGACACCTACTTTTCTCAGTGATTAATATTTGCTGACAACTACTTTACTTGGTGATTAATTTTTGCTGACACCTACTTTACTCATTGATAAATATTTGCTGACACGCACTTTGCTCGGTGATTAATATTTGCTGACACCTACTTTACTCGGTGATTTATATTTGCTGACACCTACTTTACTCGGGGATAAATATTTGCTGACACCCACTTTACTCGGGGATAAATATTTGCTGGCATCTACTTTTTTCGGTGATTAATATTTGCTGACACCTACTTTACTCTGTGATTAATATTTGCTGACACCTACCGACTCCGTGATTAATATTTGCTGACACCTACTTCACTCGGTGATAAATATTTGCTGACATCTACTTTACATGGGGATAAATATTTGCTGACACCTACTTTACTCGGGGATATATATTTTCTGACACCTACTTTACTCGTGATAAATATTTGCTGACATCTACTTTACTCAGGGATAAATTTTTGCTGACACCTACTTTTTCGGTGATTAATATTTGCTGACACCGACTTTTCTCGGTGATTAATATTTGCTGATACCTACTTTACTCGGGGATAAATATTTGCTGACATCTACATTACACGGGGATAAATATTTGCTGGCACCTACTTTTTTTGGTGATTAATATTTGCTGACACCTACTTTACTCGGTGATAAATATTTGCTGACACCTACTTTTCTTGGTGATTAATATTTGCTGACACCTACTTTACTTGGTGATTAGTATTAGCTGACACCTACTTTACTCGGTGATAAAGATTTGCTGACACCTACTTTACTCGGGGATAAATATTTGCTGACACCTACTTTTTCGGTGATTAATATTTGTTGACACCTACTTTACTCGGGGATAAATATTTGCTGATACCTACTTTACTCGGTGATAAATATTTGCTGACATCTACTTTACTCAGGGATAAATATTTGCTGACACCTACTTTTTTCGGTGATTAATATTTGCTGACACCTACTTTACTTGGTGATTAGTATTAGCTGACACCTAATTTACTCGGTGATAAATATTTGCTGACACCTACTTTACTCGAGGATAAATATTTGCAGACACCTTCATTTTTCGGTGATTAATATTTACTGACACCTACTTTTCTCAGTGATTAATATTTGCTGACACCTACTTTTTTCAGTGATTAATATTTGTTGACACCTACTTTTTTGGTGATTAATATTTGCTGACACCTACTTTTCTCGGTGATTAATATTTGCTGACACCTACTTTACATGGTTATTAATATTTGCTGACACCTACTTTCCTCGGGGATAAATATTTGCTGACATCTACTTTACACGGATATAAATATTTGCTGACACCTACTTTACTCGGGGATAAATATTTGCTGGCATCTACTTTTTTTGGTGATTAATATTTGCTGACACCTACTTTACTCCGTGGTTAATATTTGCTGACACCTACTTTACTCCATGATTAATATTTGCTGACACCTACTTTACTCGGTGATAAATATTTGCTGACATCTACTGTACATGGGGATAAACATTTGCTGACACCTACTTTACTCGGGGATAAATATTTGCTGACATCTACTTTACTCAGGGATAAATATTTGCTGACAATTACTTTTTTCGGTGATTAATATTTGCTGACACCTACTTTTCTGGATGATTAATATTTGCTGACACCTACTTTACATGGTGATTAATATTTGCTGACACCTACATTACTCGGTGATAAATATTTGCTGACACCTACTTTTTGGGTGATAAATATTTGCCGACACCTACTTTACTCGGGGATAAATATTTGATGACACCTACTTTTTTGGTGATTAACAGTTGCTGACACCTACTTTTCTTGGTGATTAAATTTGCTGCCACCTACTTTACTCGGGGATAAATATTTCTGACACCTACTTTTTGGGTGATTAATATTTGCTGACACCTACTTTTCTTGGTGATTAATAATTGCTGTCACCTACTTTACATGGTGATTAATATTTGCTGACACCTACTTTTCTCAGTGATAAATATTTGCTGACACCTACTTTTCTCAGTGATAAATATTTGCTGACACCTACTTTACTTGGGGATAAATATTTGCTGACCTACTTTTCTCGGTGATTAATATTTGCTGGCACCTACTTTACATAGTGATTAATATTTGCTGACACCTACTTTACTCGAGGATAAATATTTGCAGACACCTTCATTTTTCGGTGATTAATATTTACTGACACCTATTTTCTCGGTGATTAATGTTTGCTGACACCTACTTTTTTCGGTGATTAATATTTGCTGACACCTACTTTACTCAGTAATAAATATTTGCTAACTCCTACTTTACTCCTTGATAAATATTTGCTGACACCCACTTTGCTTGGTGATTCATATTTGCTGACACCTACTTTACTTGGTCATAAATATTTGCTGACACCTACTTTACTCGGTGATTAATATTTGCTGACACCTACTCTACTTGGTGATATTTGCTGACACCTACTTTACTCATTGATAAATATTTGCTGATACCTACTCTAATTGGTGATAAATATTTGTTGACACCTACTTTTCTCGGTGATTAATATTTGCTGACACCTACTTTACTTCGTGATTAATATCTGTTGACACCTACTTTACTCAGTGATAAATATTTGCTGACACCTACTTTACTCGGGATATATATTTGCTGACACCTACTTTACTCGTGATAAATATTTGCTGACATCTACTTTACTCAGGGATAAATATTTGCTGACACCTACTTTTTCGGTGATTAATATTTGCTGACACCGACTTTTCTCGGTGATTAATATTTGCTGATACCTACTTTACGCGGGGATAAATATTTGCTGACATCTACTTTACACGGGGATAAA
This sequence comes from Calotriton arnoldi, assembly GCA_963921515.1. Classification (NCBI taxonomy): domain Eukaryota; kingdom Metazoa; phylum Chordata; class Amphibia; order Caudata; family Salamandridae; genus Calotriton; species Calotriton arnoldi. Next base: position 62,779 of record CAWUFW010014686.1, on the reverse strand, counting down.
TATTTGCTGGCACCTACTTTTTTCAGTGATTAATATTTGCTGACACCTACTTTACTCGGTGATAAATATTTGCTGACACCTACTTTTCTCGGTGATTAATATTTGCTGACATCTACTTTACATGGTGATTAATATTTGCTGACACCTACTTTTTCGGTGATTAATATTTGCTGCCTCCTACTTTTCTCGGTGATAAATATTTGCTGACACCTACTTTACTCGAGGATAAATATTTGCTGACACCTACATTTTTCAGTGATTAATATTTGCTGACACCTACTTTTCTCGGTGATTAATTTTTGCTGACACCTACTTTACTCAGGGATAAATATTTGCTGACACCTACTTTTTCGGTGATTAATATTTGCTGACACCTACTTTACTGAGTGATAAATATTTGCTGACACCTACTTTTCTCAGTGATTAATATTTGCTGACACCTACTTTACTTGGTGATTAATATTTGCTGACACCTACTTTACTCGTTGATGAATATTTGCTGACACCCACTTTGCTCGGTGATTAATATTTGCTGACACCTACTTTACTCGGTGATAAATATTTGCTGGCACCTACTTTTCTCGGTGATAAATATTTGCTGATACCTACTTTACTCGGTGATAAATATTTGCCGACAACTACTTTTCTCGGTGATTAATATTTGCTAACCCCTACTTTACTCTGTGATTTATATTTGCTGACACCTACTTTACACGGGGATAAATATTTGCTGACACCTACTTTACTCCGGGATAAATATTTGCTGACATCTACTTTTTCGGTGATTAATATTTGCTGACACCTACTTTACTCAGGGATAAATATTTGCTGACACCTACTTTACTCGGTGATAAATATTTGCTTACATCTACTTTACTCAGGGATAAATATTTGCTGACACCTACTTTTTTCGGTGATTAATATTTGCTGACACCTACTTTACTCGGGGATAAATATTTGCTGACACCTACTTTTTCGGTGATTAATATTTTCTGACACCTACTTTACTCGGTGATAAATATTTGCTGACACCTACTTTTCTTGGTGATTAATATTTGCTGACACCTACTTTACTTGGTGATTAATATTAGCTGACACCTACTTTACTCGGTGATAAATATTTGCTGACACCTACTTTTCTTGGTGATTAATATTTGCTGACACCTACTTTTTTCAGTGATTAATATTTCTGACACCTACTTTTTTCGGTGATTAATATTTGCTGACACCTACTTTTCTCGGTGATTAAAATTTGCTGACACCGATTTTACATGGTGATTAATATTTGCTGACACCTACTTTACTCAGGGATAAATATTTGCTGACACCTACTTTTTTGGTGATTAATATTTGCTGACACCTACTTTACTCGGTGATAAATATTTGCTGACACCTACTTTTCACAGTGATAAATATTTGCTGACACCTATTTTACTCGGGAATAAATATTTGCTGACACCTACTTTTTTGTGATTAATATTTGCTGACACCTACTTTTCTCAGTGATTAATATTTGCTGACACCTACTTTACATGGTTATTAATATTTGCTGACAACTACTTTACTCGGGGATAAATATTTGCTGACACCTACTTTTTCGGTGATTAATATTTGCTGACACCTACTTTTCTCGGTGATAAATATTTGCTGACACCTACTTTACTCGAGGATAAATATTTGCTGACACCTACAGTTTTTCAGTGATTAATATTTGCGGTCAAGTACTTTTCTCTGTGATTAATATTTGCTGACCCCTACTTTACTCAGGGATAAATATTTGCTGACACCTTCTTTTTCGGTGATTAATATTTGCTGACACCTTCTTTACTCAGTGATAAATATTTGCTGACACCTACTTTTCTCGGTGATTAATATTTGCTGACACCTACTTTACTTGGTGATTATTATTTGCTGACACCTACTTTACTCGTTGATAAATATTTGCTGACACCCACTTTGCTCGGTGATTAATATTTGCTGACACCTACTTTACTTGGTGATTTATATTTGCTGACACCTACTTTACTCGGGGATAAATATTTGCTGACATCTACTTTACACGGGATAAATATTTGCTGACACCTACTTTACTCGGGGATAAATATTTGCTGGCATCTACTTTTTTCGGTGATTAATATTTGCTGACACCTACTTTACTCCGTGGTTAATATTTGCTGACACCTACCGACTCCGTGATTAATATTTGCTGACACCTACTTTACTCGGTGATAAATATTTGCTGACATCTACTTTACATGGGGATAAATATTTGCTGACACCTACTTTACTCGGGGATAAATATTTGCTGACATCTACTTTTTCGGTGATTAATATTTGCTGACACCTACTTTACTCGGGGATATATATTTGCTGACACCTACTTTACTCATGATAAATATTTGCTGACACCTACTTTTCTTGGTGATTAATATTTGCTGACACCTACTTTACTTGGTGATTAGTATTAGCTGACACCTACTTTTTTCGGTGATTAATATTTGCTGACACCTACTTTTCTCGAGGATAAATATTTGCTGACACCTACATTTTTCAGTGATTAATATTTGCTGACACCTACTTTTCTTGGTGATTAATATTTGCTGACACCTACTTTACTCGGGGATAAATATTTGCTGACACCTCCTTTTTTGGTGATTAATATTTGCTGACACCTATTTTCTCAGTGATAAATATTTGCTGACACCTACTTTTCTCAGTGATTAATATTTGCTGACACCTACTTTACTTGGTGATTAATATTTGCTGACACCTACTTTACTCGTTGATGAATATTTGCTGACACCCACTTTGCTCGGTGATTAATATTTGCTGACACCTACTTTACTCGGTGATAAATATTTGCTGGCACCTACTTTTCTCGGTGATAAATATTTGCTGATACCTACTTTACTCGGTGATAAATATTTGCCGACACCTACTTTTCTCGGTGATTAATATTTGCTAACCCCTACTTTACTCGGTGATTTATATTTGCTGATACCTACTTTCCATGGGGATAAATATTTGCTGACACCTACTTTACTCGGGATCAATATTTGCTGAAAACTACTTTTCTCGGTCATAAATATTTGCTGACACCTACTTTTCTCAGTGATAAATATTTGCTGACACCTACTTTACTCAGGGATAAATATTTTCTGACACCTACTTTTCTCGGTGATTAATATTTGCTGACACCTACTTTACTTGGTGATTAATATTTGCTGACACCTACTTTACTCGGGGATCAATATTTCTGACACCTACAGTTTTTCAGTGATTAATATTTGCGGACACGTACTTTTCTCGGTGATTAATATTTGCTCACATCTACTTTACTCAGGGATAAATATTTGCTGACACCTACTTTTTCGGTGATTAATATTTGCTGACACCTACTTTACTCGGGGATAAATATTTGCTGACACCTACTTTTTCGGTGATTAATATTTGCTGACACCTACTTTACTCGGTGATAAATATTTGCTGACACCTACTTTTCTCGGTGATTAATATTTGCTGACACCTACTTTACTTGGTGATTAGTATTAGCTGACACCTACTTTACTCGGTGATAAATATTTGCTGACACCTACTTTTCTCTGTGATTAATATTTGCTGACACCTACTTTTTTCAGTGATTAATATTTGCTGACACCTACTTTTTTGGTGATTAATATTTGCTGATACCTACTTTACTCGGGAATAAATATTTGCTGACACCCACTTTTCTCGGTGATTAATATTTGCTGACATCTACTTTACATGGTGATTAATATTTGCTGACACCTACTTTTTCGGTGATTAATATTTGCTGCCTCCTACTTTTCTCGGTGATTAATATTTGCTGACACCTACTTTACTCGAGGATAAATATTTGCTGACACCTACATTTTTCAGTGATTAATATTTGCTGACACCTACTTTTCTCGGTGATTAATTTTTGCTGACACCCACTTTGCTCGGTGATTAATATTTGCTGACAACTACTTTACTCGGGATCAATATTTCTGACACCTACAGTTTTTCAGTGATTAATATTTGCGGACACGTACTTTTCTCGGTGATTAATATTTGATGACCCCTACTTTACACGGGGATCAATATTTGCTGACACCTACTTGTTTGGTGATTAATATTTGCTGAAAACTACTTTTCTCGGTCATAAATATTTGCTGACACCTACTTTACTTGGTGATTAATATTTGCTGACACCTACTTTACTCGGGGATCAATATTTCTGACACCTACAGTTTTTCAGTGATTAATATTTGCGGACACGTACTTTTCTCGGTGATTAATATTTGCTGACCCCTACTTTACTCAGGGATAAATATTTGCTGACACCTACTTTTTCGGTGATTAATATTTGCTGACACCTACTTTACTCAGTGATAAATATTTGCTGACACCTACTTTTCTCAGTGATTAATATTTGCTGACACCTACTTTACTTGGTGATTAATATTTGCTGACACCTACTTTACTCGTTGATAAATATTTGCTGACACCCACTTTTCTCGGTGATTAATATTTGCTGACATCTACTTTACATGGTGATTAATATTTGCTGACACCTACTTTTTCGGTGATTAATATTTGCTGCCTCCTACTTTTCTCGGTGATTAATATTTGCTGACACCTACTTTACTCGAGGATAAATATTTGCTGACACCTACATTTTTCAGTGATTAATATTTGCTGACACCTACTTTTCTCGGTGATTAATTTTTGCTGACACCCACTTTGCTCGGTGATTAATATTTGCTGACAACTACTTTACTCGGGATCAATATTTCTGACACCTACAGTTTTTCAGTGATTAATATTTGCGGACACGTACTTTTCTCGGTGATTAATATTTGATGACCCCTACTTTACACAGGGATCAATATTTGCTGACACCTACTTGTTTGGTGATTAATATTTGCTGAAAACTACTTTTCTCGGTCATAAATATTTGCTGATACCTACTTTACTCGGTGATAAATATTTGCTGACATCTACTTTACTCAGGGATAAATATTTGCTGACAGCTACTTTTTCGGTGATTAATATTTGCTGACACCTACTTTTTCGGTGATTAATATTTGCTGACACCTACTTTTCTCGGTGATAAATATTTGCTGACACTTACTTTACTCGAGGATAAATATTTGCTGACACCTACAGTTTTTCAGTGATAAATATTTGCTGGCACCTACTTTTCTCGGTGATAAATATTTGCTGATACCTCCTTTACTCGGTGATAAATATTTGCCGACACCTACTTTTCTCAGTGATTAATATTTGCTAACCCCTACTTTACTCAGTGATTTATATTTGCTGATACCTACTTTCCATGGGGATAAATATTTGCTGACACCTACTTTACTCGGGATCAATATTTGCTGACACCTACTTTACTCAGGGATAAATATTTGCTGACACCTACTTTACTCGGTGATAAATATTTGCTCACATCTACTTTACTCAGGGATAAATATTTGCTGACACCTACTTTTTTCGGTGATTAATATTTGCTGACACCTACTTTACTCGGGGATAAATATTTGCTGACACCTACTTTTATCGGAGATTAATATTTGCTGACACCTACTTTACTCGGTGATAAATATTTGCTGACACCTACTTTTCTTGGTGATTAATATTTGCTGACACATACTTTACTTGGTGATTAATATTTGCTGACACCTACTTTACTCGGGGATCAATATTTCTGACACCTACAGTTTTTCAGTGATTAATATTTGCGGACACGTACTTTTCTCGGTGATTAATATTTGCTGACCCCTACTTTACTCAGGGATAAATATTTGCTGACACCTACTTTTCTCTGTGATTTTTGCTGACACCTACTTTACTCAGGGATAAATATTTGCTGACACCTACTTTACTCGGGGATCAATATTTGCTGACACCTACTTTTTGGTGATTAATATTTGCTGAAAACTACTTTTCTCGGTCATAAATATTTGCTGACACCTAGGGGCCAATTCCGATCTCGGTCGGAGGCGCACCCAATACCATTCGGTCGGGAAAAAAGCCATGCGAAAGCCTGTTTCCCGACCGAACCGTACGCGGGTCCGGCCGAGCGAGTACGATGCGACTCGCCGACCGACTCGTCCGGGCGACCCGACCGCTCCGACCGACTCGTACCCGGATCGTACCGCTCCGACCGACTCGCTCGGACCCGATTCGCACCGCGCAATGGAGACGTTTTCCGGCCGGGTAAGTACGATGCGCACCTCGACCGCTCCGACCGACTCCGCGCCGTCCGACTCGAACTCGCTGTCGGAGCCGTACTTTGGGAGTCCGTGTCGGACCCCTGTACGCTGCACCCGTGCGAGGCGCACACAGGGGGACCCATGGGTCCCCCTACCTGTGCGTGTACGCCGCGAGCGCCCGCGGCGTACTCCGCTGTAGGGGGCGCCCTTGTCCGCCTCGCACCCATTGAGGCAATGGGAGCCCGCGTACGCGTTGTGCGACCGGCTCCCATTGAGTTCAATGGGAGTCCGACCGACTCGTGTCCGATAACATACGGACGCATCGTACTCGTTCGGTCGGACTGCACGGGTCCGATTCGGTCGGAAATCTCTCCAAGTCCGGCTCGGTCGGAGAAATTTCCGGCCCGAATCGGAATCGACCCCCTACTTTTTGGGTGATTAATATTTGCTGAAAACTACTTTTCTCGGTCATAAATATTTGCTGACACCTACTTTTCTCAGTGATAAATATTTGCTGACACCTACTTTACTTGGGGATAAATATTTTCTGACACCTACTTTTTTTGGTGATTAATAGTTGCAGACACCTACTTTTCTCGGTGATTAATATTTGCTGACACCTACTTTACTTGGTGATTAATATTTGCTGATACCTACTTTTTTTGTGATTAATATTTGCTGACACCTACTTTTCTCGGTGATTAATGTTTGCTGACCCCTACTTTACTCAGGGATAAATATTTGCTGACACCTAATTTACTCGGGGATAAATATTTGCTGGCATCTACTTTTTTCGGTGATTAATATTTGCTGACACCTAGTTTACTCCGTGGTTAATATTTGCTGACACCTACCAACTCCGTGATTAATATTTGCTGACACCTACTTTACTCGGTGATAAATATTTGCTGACATCTACTTTACATGGGGATAAATATTTGCTGACACCTACTTTACTCGGGGATAAATATTTGCTGACATCTACTTTTTTCTGTGATTAATATTTGCTGACACCTACTTTACTCGGGGATATATATTTGCTGACACCTACTTTACTCGTGATAAATATTTGCTGACACCTGCTTTTCTTGGTGATTAATATTTGCTGACACCTACTTTACTTGGTGATTAGTATTAGCTGACACCTACTTTTCTCGGTGATTAATATTTGCTGACACCTACTTTTCTCGGTGATTAATATTTGCTGACATCTACTTTACATGGTGATTAATATTTGCTGACACCTACTTTTTCGGTGATTAATATTTGCTGACACCTACTTTACTCAGTGATTAATATTTGCTGATACCTACTTTCTCGGTGATTAATTTTTGCTGACACCTACTTTACTCAGGGATAAATATTTGCTGACACCTACTTTTTCGGTGATTAATATTTGCTGACACCTACTTTACTCAGTGATAAATATTTGCTGACACCTACTTTTCTCAGTGATTAATATTTGCTGACACCTACTTTACTTGGTGATTAATATTTGCTGACACCTACTTTACTCGTTGATGAATATTTGCTGACACCCACTTTGCTCGGTGATTAATATTTGCTGACACCTACTTTACTCGGTGATAAATATTTGCTGGCACCTACTTTTCTCGGTGATAAATATTTGCTGATACCTACTTTACTCGGTGATAAATATTTGCTGACATCTACTTTACTCAGGGATAAATATTTGCTGACAGCTACTTTTTTCGGTGATTAATATTTGCTGACACCTACTTTACTCGGGATAAATATTTGCTGACACCTACTTTTTCGGTGATTAATATTTGCTGACACCTACTTAACTCGGTGATGAATATTTGCTGACACCTACTTTTCTTGGAGATTAATATTTGCTGACACCTACTTTACTTGGTGATTAGTATTAGCTGAACCCTACTTTACTCGGTGATAAATATTTGCTGACATCTACTTTACATGGGGATAAATATTTGCTGACACCTACTTTACTCGGGGATAAATATTTGCTGACACCTACTTTTTTCGGTGATTAATATTTGCTGACAGCGACTTTTCTCGGTGATTAATATTTGCTGATACCTACTTTACTCGGGATAAATATTTGCTGACATCTACTTTACATGGGGATAAATATTTGCTGGCACCTACTTTTTTCGGTGCTTAATATTTGCTAACCCCTACTTTACTCGGTGATTTATATTTGCTGACACCTACTTTACACAAGGATAAATATTTGCTGACACCTACTTTACTCGGGGATAAATATTTGCTGACATCTACTTTTTGGGTGATTAATATTTGCTGACACCTACTTTACTCGGGGATAAATATTTGCTGACACCTACTTTTTTCGGTGATTAATATTTGCTGACACCTACTTTACTCGGTGATAAATATTTGCTGACACCTAATTTACTCGAGGATAAATATTTGCAGACACCTTCATTTTTCGGTGATTAATATTTACTGACACCTACTTTTCTCGGTGATTAATATTTGCTGACACCTACTTTTTTCAGTGATTAATATTTGTTGACACCTACTTTACTTGGGGATAAATATTTGCTGACACCTACTTTACTCGGGGATAAATATTTGCTGACACCTACTTTTTTTGGTGATTAATATTTGCTGACAACTACTTTACTCGGGGATCAATATTTCTGACACCTACAGTTTTTCAGTGATTAATATTTGCGGACACGTACTTTTCTCGGTGATTAATATTTGATGACCCCTACTTTACACGGGGATCAATATTTGCTGACACCTACTTGTTTGGTGATTAATATTTGCTGAAAACTACTTTTCTCGGTCATAAATATTTGCTGACACCTACTTTACTTGGTGATTAATATTTGCTGACACCTACTTTACTCGGGATCAATATTTCTGACACCTACAGTTTTTCAGTGATTAATATTTGCGGACACGTACTTTTCTCGGTGATTAATATTTGCTGACCCCTACTTTACTCAGGGATAAATATTTGCTGACACCTACTTTTTCAGTGATTAATATTTGCTGACACCTACTTTACTCAGTGATAAATATTTGCTGACACCTACTTTTCTCAGTGATTAATATTTGCTGACACCTACTTTACTTGGTGATTAATATTTGCTGACACCTACTTTACTCGTTGATAAATATTTGCTGACACCCACTTTTCTCGGTGATTAATATTTGCTGACATCTACTTTACATGGTGATTAATATTTGCTGACACCTACTTTTTCGGTGATTAATATTTGCTGCCTCCTACTTTTCTCGGTGATTAATATTTGCTGACACCTACTTTACTCGAGGATAAATATTTGCTGACACCTACATTTTTCAGTGATTAATATTTGCTGACACCTACTTTTCTCGGTGATTAATTTTTGCTGACACCCACTTTGCTCGGTGATTAATATTTGCTGACAACTACTTTACTCGGGGATCAATATTTCTGACACCTACAGTTTTTCAGTGATTAATATTTGCGGACACGTACTTTTCTCGGTGATTAATATTTGATGACCCCTACTTTACACGGGGATCAATATTTGCTGACACCTACTTGTTTGGTGATTAATATTTGCTGAAAACTACTTTTCTCGTTCATAAATATTTGCTGACACCTACTTTACTTGGTGATTAATATTTGCTGACACCTACTTTACTCGGGGATCAATATTTCTGACACCTACAGTTTTTCAGTGATTAATATTTGCGGACACGTACTTTTCTCGGTGATTAATATTTGCTGACCCCTACTTTACTCAGGGATAAATATTTGCTGACACCTACTTTTTCGGTGATTAATATTTGCTGACACCTACTTTACTCAGTGATAAATATTTGCTGACACCTACTTTTCTCAGTGATTAATATTTGCTGACACCTACTTTACTTGGTGATTAATATTTGCTGACACCTACTTTACTCGTTGATAAATATTTGCTGACACCCACTTTTCTCGGTGATTAATATTTGCTGACATCTACTTTACATGGTGATTAATATTTGCTGACACCTACTTTTTCGGTGATTAATATTTGCTGCCTCCTACTTTTCTCGGTGATTAATATTTGCTGACACCTACTTTACTCGAGGATAAATATTTGCTGACACCTACATTTTTCAGTGATTAATATTTGCTGACACCTACTTTTCTCGGTGATTAATTTTTGCTGACACCCACTTTGCTCGGTGATTAATATTTGCTGACAACTACTTTACTCGGGATCAATATTTCTGACACCTACAGTTTTTCAGTGATTAATATTTGCGGACACGTACTTTTCTCGGTGATTAATATTTGATGACCCCTACTTTACACGGGGATCAATATTTGCTGACACCTACTTGTTTGGTGATTAATATTTGCTGAAAACTACTTTTCTCGGTCATAAATATTTGCTGACACCTACTTTACTTGGTGATTAATATTTGCTGACACCTACTTTACTCGGGATCAATATTTCTGACACCTACAGTTTTTCAGTGATTAATATTTGCGGACACGTACTTTTCTCGGTGATTAATATTTGCTGACCCCTACTTTACTCAGGGATAAATATTTGCTGACACCTACTTTTTCGGTGATTAATATTTGCTGACACCTACTTTACTCAGTGATAAATATTTGCTGACACCTACTTTTCTCAGTGATTAATATTTGCTGACACCTACTTTACTTGGTGATTAATATTTGCTGACACCTACTTTACTCGTTGATAAATATTTGCTGACACCCACTTTTCTCGGTGATTAATATTTGCTGACATCTACTTTACATGGTGATTAATATTTGCTGACACCTACTTTTTCGGTGATTAATATTTGCTGCCTCCTACTTTTCTCGGTGATTAATATTTGCTGACACCTACTTTACTCGAGGATAAATATTTGCTGACACCTACATTTTTCAGTGATTAATATTTGCTGACACCTACTTTTCTCGGTGATTAATTTTTGCTGACACCCACTTTGCTCGGTGATTAATATTTGCTGACAACTACTTTACTCGGGGATCAATATTTCTGACACCTACAGTTTTTCAGTGATTAATATTTGCGGACACGAACTTTTCTCGGTGATTAATATTTGATGACCCCTACTTTACACAGGGATCAATATTTGCTGACACCTACTTGTTTGGTGATTAATATTTGCTGAAAACTACTTTTCTCGGTCATAAATATTTGCTGACACCTACTTTACTTGGTGATTAATATTTGCTGACCCCTACTTTACTCAGGGATAAATATTTGCTGACACCTACTTTTTCGGTGATTAATATTTGCTGACACCTACTTTTCTCGGTGATAAATATTTGCTGACACTTACTTTACTCGAGGATAAATATTTGCTGACACCTACAGTTTTTCAGTGATTAATATTTGCGGTCACGTACTTTTCTCGGTGATTAATATTTGCTGACCCCTACTTTTTCGGTGATTAATATTTGCTGACACCTACTTTACTCAGTGATAAATATTTGCTGACACCTACTTTTCTCGGTGATTAATATTTGCTGACACCTACTTTACTTGGTGATTAATATTTGCTGACACCTACTTTACTCGTTGATAAAAATTTGCTGACACCCACTTTGCTCGGTGATTAATATTTGCTGACACCTACTTTACTTGGTGATTAATATTTGCTGACACCTACTTTACTCGGTGATGAATATTTGCTGACACCTACTTTTCTTGGTGATTAATATTTGCTGACACCTACTTTACTTGGTGATTAGTATTAGCTGACACCTACTTTACTCGGTGATAAATATTTGCTGACACCTACTTTTCTCTGTGATTAATATTTGCTGACACCTACTTTTTTCAGTGATTAATATTTGCTGACACCTACTTTACTCGTTGATGAATATTTGCTGACACCCACTTTGCTCGGTGATTAATATTTGCTGACACCTACTTTTTTCAGTGATTAATATTTGCTGACACCTACTTTACTCGTTGATGAATATTTGCTGACACCCACTTTGCTCGGTGATTAATATTTGCTGACACCTACTTTACTCGGTGATAAATATTTGCTGGCACCTACTTTTCTCGGTGATAAATATTTGCTGATACCTCCTTTACTCTGTGATAAATATTTGCCGACACCTACTTTTCTCGGTGATTAATATTTGCTGCCTCCTACTTTTCTCGGTGATTTATATTTGCTGATACCTACTTTCCATGGGGATAAATATTTGCTGACACCTACTTTACTCGGGATCAATATTTGCTGACACCTACTTTTTGGTGATTAATATTTGCTGAAAACTACTTTTCTCGGTCATAAATATTTGCTGACACCTACTTTTCTCAGTGATAAATATTTGCTGACACCTACTTTACTCGGGGATAAATAGTTGCAGACACCTACTTTTTTTGGTGATTAATAGTTGCAGACACCTACTTTTCTCGGTGATTAATATTTGCTGACACCTACTTTACTTGGTGATTAATATTTGCTGTCAACTACTTTACTCAGGGATCAATATTTCTGACACCTACAGTTTTTCAGTGATTAATATTTGCGGACACGTACTTTTCTCGGTGATTAATATTTGCTGACCCCTACTTTACTCAGGGATAAATATTTGCTGACACCTACTTTTTCAGTGATTAATATTTGCTGACACCTACTTTACTCAGTGATAAATATTTGCTGACACCTACTTTTCTCGGTGATTAATATTTGCTGACACCTACTTTACTTGGTGATTAATATTTGCTGACACCTACTTTACTCGTTGATAAATATTTGCTGACACCCACTTTGCTCGGTGATTAATATTTGCTGACACCTACTTTACTCGGTGATTTATATTTGCTGACACCTACTTTACTCGGGGATAAATATTTGCTGACATCTATTTTACACGGGGATAAATATTTGCTGACACCTACTTTACTAGGGGATAAATATTTGCTGGCATCTACTTTTTTCAGTGATTAATATTTGCTGACACCTACTTTACTCCGTGGTTAATATTTGCTGACACCTTCCGACTCCGTGATTAATATTTGCTGAACCCTACTTTACTCGGGGATAAATATTTCTGACACCTACAGTTTTTCAGTGATTAATATTTGCTGACACCTACTTTACTCGGTGATTTATATTTGCTGACACCTACTTTACTCCGGGATCAATATTTGCTGACACCTACTTTTTTGGTGATTAATATTTGCTGAAAACTACTTTTCTCGGTCATAAATATTTGCTGACACCTACTTTTCTCAGTGATAAATATTTGCTGACACCTACTTTACTTGGGGATAAATGTTTTCTGACACCTACTTTTTTGGGTGATTAATAGTTGTAGACACCTACTTTTCTCGGTGATTAATATTTGCTGCCATCTACTTTTCTCGGTGATAAATATTTGCTGACACCTACTTTACTCGAGGATAATTATTTGCTGACACCTACATTTTTCAGTGATTAATATTTGCTGACACCTACTTTTCTCTGTGATTTTTGCTGACACCTACTTTACTCAGGGATAAATATTTGCTGACACCTACTTTACTTGGTGATTAATATTTGCTGACACCTACTTTACTCGTTGATAAATATTTGCTGACACCCACTTTGCTCGGTGATTAATATTTGCTGACACCTACTTTACTCGGTGATTTATATTTGCTGACACCTACTTTACTCGGGGATAAATATTTGCTGACATCTATTTTACACGGGGATAAATATTTGCTGACACCTACTTTACTAGGGGATAAATATTTGCTGGCATCTACTTTTTCAGTGATTAATATTTGCTGACACCTACTTTACTCCGTGGTTAATATTTGCTGACACCTTCCGACTCCGTGATTAATATTTGCTGAACCCTACTTTACTCAGTGATAAATATTTGCTGACATCTACTTTACATGGGGATAAATATTTGCTGACACCTACTTTACTCAGGGATAAATATTTGCTGACATCTACTTTTTTCGGTGATTAATATTTGCTGACAGCGACTTTTCTCGGTGATTAATATTTGCTGATACCTACTTTACTCGGGGATAAATATTTGCTGACATCTACTTTACATGGGGATAAATATTTGCTGGCACCTACTTTTTTCGGTGCTTAATATTTGCTAACCCCTACTTTACTCGGTGATTTATATTTGCTGACACCTACTTTACACAGGAATAAATATTCGCTGACATCTACTTTACTCAGTGATAAATATTTGCTGGCACCTACTTTTTTCGGTGATTAATATTTGCTGACACCTACTTTACTCAGTGATAAATATTTGCTGACATCTACTTTACTGAGGGATAAATATTTGCTGACACCTACTTTTTTTGGTGATTAATATTTGCTGACACCTACTTTACTCGGGGATAAATATTTGCTGACACCTACTTTTTCGGTGATTAATATTTGCTGACACCTACTTTACTCGGGATAAATATTTGCTGACACCTACTTTTTTGGTGATTAATATTTGCTGATACCTACTTTACTCGGGAATAAATATTTCTGACACCTACTTTTTTCGGTGATTAATATTTGCTGACACCTACTTTTCTCGGTGATTAAAATTTGCTGACACCGATTTTACATGGTGATTAATATTTGCTGACACCTACTTTACTCAGGGATAAATATTTGCTGACACCTACTTTTTTTGATGATTAATATTTGCTGACATCTACTTTACTCGGTGATAAATATTTGCTGACACCTACATTTCACAGTGATGAATATTTGCTTACACCTACTTTTTTCGGTGATTAATATTTGCTGACACCGACTTTACATGGTGATTAATATTTTCTGACACCTACTTTACTCGTGGATAAATATTTTCTGACACCTACTTTTCTCGGTGATTAATATTTGCTGACACCTACTTTACATGGTTATTAATATTTGCTGACAACTACTTTACTCGGGGATAAATATTTGCTGACAGCTACTTTTTCGGTGATTAGTATTTGCTGCCATCTACTTTTCTCGGTGATAAATATTTGCTGACACCTACTTTACTCGAGGATAAATATTTGCTGACACCTACATTTTTCAGTGATTAATATTTGCTGACACCTACTTTTCTCGGTGATTTTTGCTGACACCTACTTTACTCAGGGATAAATATTTGCTGACACCTACTTTGCTCCTTGATAAATATTTGCTGACACCCACTTTGCTCAGTGATTAATATTTGCTGATACCTACTTTACTCGGGGATAAATATTTGCTGACATCTACTTTTTCGGTGATTAATATTTGCTGACACCTACTTTACTCGGGGATAAATATTTGCTGACACCTACTTTACTCAGTGATAAATATTTGCTGACATCTACTTTACTTGCGGATAAATATTTGCTGACACCTACTTTACTCGTTGATGAATATTTGCTGACACCCACTTTGCTCGGTGACTAATATTTGCTGATACCTACTTTACTCGGTGATTAATATTTGCTGACACCTACTTTACACGTGATAAATATTTGCTGACATCTACTTTACTCAGGGATAAATATTTGCTGACACCTACTTTTTCGGTGATTAATATTTGCTGACACCGACTTTTCTCGGTTATTAATATTTGCTGACACCTACTTTTCTCGGTTATTAATATTTGCTGACACCTACTTTACTCGGTGATAAATATTTGCTGGCACCTACTTTTCTCGGTGATAAATATTTGCTGATACCTACTTTACTCGGTGATAAATATTTGCCGACAACTACTTTTCTCGGTGATTAATATTTGCTAACCCCTACTTTACTCGGTGATTTATATTTGCTGACACCTACTTTACACGGGATAAATATTTGCTGACACCTACTTTACTCGGGGATAAATATTTGCTGACATCTACTTTTTCGGTGATTAATATTTGCTGACACCTACTTTACTCGGGATAAATATTTGCTGACACCTACTTTACTCGGTGATAAATATTTGTTGACATCTACTTTACTCAGGGATAAATATTTGCTGACACCTACTTTTTTCGGTGATTAATATTTGCTGACACCGACTTTTCTCGGTTATTAATATTTGCTGACACCTACTTTACTCGGTGATAAATATTTGCTGGCACCTACTTTTCTCGGTGATAAATATTTGCTGATACCTACTTTACTCGGTGATAAATATTTGCCGACAACTACTTTTCTTGGTGATTAATATTTGCTAACCCCTACTTTACTCGGTGATTTATATTTGCTGACACCTACTTTACACGGGGATAAATATTTGCTGACACCTACTTTACTCGGGGATAAATATTTGCTGACATCTACTTTTTTGGTGATTAATATTTGCTGACACCTACTTTACTCGGGGATAAATATTTGCTGACACCTACTTTACTCGGTGATAAATATTTGTTGACATCTACTTTTTTTGGTGATTAATATTTGCTGACACCTACTTTTTTGGTGATTAATATTTGCTGACACCTACTTTACTCGGTGATAAATATTTGCTGACACCTACTTTACTCGAGGATAAATATTTGCAGACACCTTCATTTTTCGGTGATTAATATTTACTGACACCTACTTTTCTCGGTGATTAATATTTGCTGACACCTACTTTACTCGGGATAAATATTTGCTGACATCTACTTTTTCGGTGATTAATATTTGCTGACACCTACTTTACTCGGGATAAATATTTGCTGACACCTACTTTACTCAGTGATAAATATTTGCTGACATCTACTTTACTTGGGGATAAATATTTGCTGACACCTACTTTACTCGTTGATGAATATTTGCTGACACCCACTTTGCTCGGTGATTAATATTTGCTGACACCTACTTTACACGGGGATAAATATTTGCTGACACCTACTTTACTCGGGGATAAATATTTGCTGACATCTACTTTTTCGGTGATTAATATTTGCTGACACCTACTTTACTCGGGGATAAATATTTGCTGACACCTACTTTACTCAGTGATAAATATTTGCTGACATCTACTTTACTTGGGGATAAATATTTGCTGACACCTACTTTACTCGTTGATGAATATTTGCTGACACCCACTTTGCTCGGTGATTAATATTTGCTGATACCTACTTTACTCGGTGATTAATATTTGCTGACAACTACTTTACACGTGATAAATATTTGCTGACATCTACTTTACTCAGGGATAAATATTTGCTGACACCTACTTTTTCGGTGATTAATATTTGCTGACACCGACTTTTCTCGGTGATTAATATTTGCTGACACCTACTTTACTCGGTGATAAATATTTGCTGGCACCTACTTTTCTCGGTGATAAATATTTGCTGATACCTACTTTACTCGGTGATAAATATTTGCCGACAACTACTTTTCTCGGTGATTAATATTTGCTAACCCCTACTTTACTCGGTGATTTATATTTGCTGACACCTACTTTACACGGGGATAAATATTTGCTGACACCTACTTTACTCGGGATAAATATTTGCTGACATCTACTTTTTTCGGTGATTAATATTTGCTGACACCTACTTTACTCGGGGATAAATATTTGCTGACACCTACTTTACTCGGTGATAAATATTTGCTGACATCTACTTTACTCAGGGATAAATATTTGCTGACACCTACTTTTTTCGGTGATTAATATTTGCTGACACCTACTTTACTCGGTGATAAATATTTGCTGACACCTACTTTACTCGAGGATAAATATTTGCTGACACCTACTTTTTTCGGTGATTAATATTTGCTGACACCGACTTTTCTCGGTGATTAATATTTGCTGACACCTACTTTACTCGGTGATAAATATTTGCTGGCACCTACTTTTCTCGGTGATAAATATTTGCTGATACCTACTTTACTCGGTGATAAATATTTGCCGACAACTACTTTTCTCGGTGATTAATATTTGCTAACCCCTACTTTACTCGGTGATTTATATTTGCTGACACCTACTTTACACGGGGATAAATATTTGCTGACACCTACTTTACTCGGGGATAAATATTTGCTGACACCTTCATTTTTCGGTGATTAATATTTACTGACACCTACTTTTCTCGGTGATTAATATTTGCTGACACCTTTTTTTTCAGTGATTATTATTTGTTGACACCTACTTTACTTGGGGATAAATTTTTGCTGACACCTACTTTACTCGGGATATATATTTGCTGACACCTACTTTACACGTGATAAATATTTGCTGACATCTACTTTACTCAGGGATAAATATTTGCTGACACCTACTTTTTTGGTGATTAATATTTGCTGACACCGACTTTTCTCGGTGATTAATATTTGCTGCACCTACTTTACTCGGTGATAAATATTTGCTGGCACCTACTTTTCTCGGTGATAAATATTTGCTGATACCTACTTTACTCGGTGATAAATATTTGCCGACAACTACTTTTCTCGGTGATTAATATTTGCTAACCCCTTCTTTACTCGGTGATTTATATTTGCTGACACCTACTTTACACGGGGATAAATATTTGCTGACACCTACTTTACTCAGGGATAAATATTTGCTGACACCTACTTTACTCGGTGATAAATATTTGCTGACATCTACTTTACTCAGGTATAAATATTTGCTGACACCTACTTTTTTCGGTGATTAATATTTGCTGACACCTACTTTACTCAGTGATAAATATTTGCTGACACCTACTTTACTCGAGGATAAATATTTGCAGACACCTTCATTTTTCGGTGATTAATATTTACTGACATCTACTTTTCTCGGTGATTAATATTTGCTGACACCTACTTTACTCGGGATAAATATTTGCTGACATCTACTTTTTCGGTGATTAATATTTGCTGACACCTACTTTACTCGGGGATAAATATTTGCTGACACCTACTTTACTCAGTGATAAATATTTGCTGACATCTACTTTACTTGGGGATAAATATTTGCTGACACCTACTTTACTCGTTGATGAATATTTGCTGACACCCACTTTGCTCGGTGATTAATATTTGCTGACACCTACTTTACACGGGGATAAATATTTGCTGACACCTACTTTACTCGGGGATAAATATTTGCTGACACCTACTTTACTCGGGGATAAATATTTGCTGACATCTACTTTACTCAGGGATAAATATTTGCTGACATCTACTTTTTTCGGTGATTAATATTTGCTGACACCTACTTTTTTCGGTGATAAATATTTGCTGACACCTACTTTACTCGAGGATAAATATTTGCAGACACCTTCATTTTTCGGTGATTAATATTTACTGACACCTACTTTACTTGGTGATTAGTATTAGCTGACACCTACTTTACTCGGTGATAAATATTTGCTGACACCTACTTTACTCGGGGATAAATATTTGCTGACACCTACATTTTTGGTGATTAATAGTTGCTGACACCTACTTTTCTCGGTGATTAATATTTGCTGACACCTACTTTACTCGGGGATAAATATTTCTGACACCTACTTTTTTCGGTGATTAATATTTGCTGACACCTACTTTACTCGCTGATTAATATTTGCTGACACCTACTTTTCTCGGTGATTAATTTTTGCTGACACCTAGTGATTCCCCTGGCTTTAAGATTTGCTGTGCAAACAGGCCTGGAGATAAACGGGGTGGTGGGGTTGCTCTCATTGTGAGAGATTCCTGTGAGATTGCAACATCGGAGGTGTCCAATCTTGGAGATATTGAGGGACTAAATTTTTGTGTTAAGACCAGTCCGACGGCATCCCTAGCTGGACTTCTCATCTACAGACCTCCTAGCTCCCCCTTGTCTCATGTCTGATCTTTGTAATTTTATAGTGCAAAAATCTTTACAACATAAAAACTATTTGGCACTTGGAGATTTTAACCTCCATATTTCTGATACGAAGTGCACCCAATCTTCACAACTGTTGATGTCACTTGAGGGTGCCAATCTCATGCAGCACGTAAAATCCCCAACCCATAGTGCCGGTAATATACTTGATTTGGTGTTCTCTAACATCTCCTCCTTGGTTATTGAATCACCGCAAGAACAGATTTGGTCTGATCACTTCTTGATCCCATTTTCGTGCGGCAGAACAATACCCCAAGGTAAAGGGAAACCTCTACAAGCACTTAAGAGGAATTGGAAAAAACTGTCACCTGCTTCCTTAGGACCAGCTCTGATGGATAGCCAACCCCAATGGTCCAATGACTCAGACAAGGATGCTGTGTCCGTGGACGCATGGATACTGGGCGCTCTGGATAAGCTTGCGCCAGCAAGATTAGTAAGTTCCCCTAGAAGAGCTCCCTCGGCCCATGGTTTCAGAGGAGTTGAGAGCGGCAAAGAGTAATTGTAAGCGCCTTGAGCGTGTTTGGAGGAAAGCGTAATGTCCCCTGGCAAAAAATATGTACAGGGATGCCACAAAAGAGCTTCACAAAGCCATGAAAATAGCTAGAAGGGATTACTTTGTGAAGCGCATAAATTTATCAGATAATTCTAGCAGAGACATTTTTAATATAGTACGCTCCTTCACCAAACCCTCCGCCCTCGAGGGCAAGATACCCTCATCCCCTATACTCTGTGATAAGCTGTCAGTCTTTTTTGAAGAAAAATTCAGAAGGTTTATGAGTTCTTCTTGCCTGTACAGGACACTGTTGAGTCTGATGAGGGAGAGAACCAGTCGGGGATGTCTCCTTGTCTGCTTTTTTCCAATCTCACTCGAGGCATCCCTGGATGGAATCTTGAAGTGTAAGTCAGGTTCCCCAGCAGACCCCTGCCCTCCAAAATTGTGGGTGGCACTGGCACATATTCTCAATCCAACCCTTAACCTTTTATGGAATAATTCTTTAAGTACTGGCAGATTTCCAGAAGCTTGGAAACATGCGATGCTCAAACCTCTTCTAAAAAACCTAATGCTGACTCGATGGATTTAAAAACTATCGCCCTATTTCCCTTCTCCCAGCGCCGGCAAAGATGTTGGAAAAATTGGTACAGCACCAACTCAATAATTTCGTGGTTAATAACGATATATTGCATGAAACTCAGTCCGGTTTCCGGGCAGGCTTTATCACAGAGACGGCACTTCTGGAGGTGGCCGAATCAATAAGAATGGAAGTGGACGGAGGAGCCTCAGCTATGCTGGTGTTGTTGGATCTGTCCGCCGCATTTGATACGGTGGACCATTCATTATTGCTGGCCAGACTGAGGAAGGTGGGAGTGAAGGGGAAGGTACTCGCTTGGATCAAGTCCTATCTTAGCGATCGCACACAAGGGCCGATTCCGATGTCGGACGGACTCAGGTCCGTCCGACATCGGTCCGGAGCCGTAACCGACCGACCTGCTGTCGTCGGTTACGGCCCAGGCAGTGCGATGCGACCGAACCCTGTTCGGTCGCACTCGTATCTCCCACAATGGGAGCATGCATTCCGGACGGAATGCATGCTGGCATTGGAGAAAGCAGGGTGCAGTTCAGCCCTGCACCCTGTGGCCGGCACCCCAAGGTGCCTGCCACCGGGTGTAGGGTTCAACAGAGGGGCACCATAGGTGCCTCCAGGCCGCCATTCGGCGACCTTGCAACCATGGGGGTCCCACTGGGGGCCCCCAAAGACAGTGACCGACTGCCTTTTCGTGCCGGAAAGACCGGCACGAAAAGGCAGTGAAAACTGCCATCGTACTCCCTCGGTCGCAAAGAGGCAGCCGGGGAGTACAGAGGGATTTCCGGATGGCTGACGGGCTCTCCGAACCCGCCGTGAGCCATCCGGAAATCCGAGTCGGATTCTTTCCGACCGAGCCCATCGGAATGGCTCGGTCGGAAAGGAATCCGAGCGGCACGTTCCGATTCGGTCGGAAGGGCTCCGACCATCGTTCGGTGCCCTTCCGGCCGAAATCGGAATCGGCCCCAAAGAGTGACACTTCACCCTTATAAATCAGAAGCTAAGCCTCTCTGGTGTGGGGTGCCGCAGGGATCGGCGTTGAGCCCGCTACTTTTTAACATCTATCTGGCCCCTTTGTGTGTGCTCATTTCTAAATGGGGAATCAAAACCGTGTCTTATGCAGATGACACTCAATTGGTGTTCTCCTTCAGGGACCTATCGGCAAACACCTTCGAGAGGTTCAGGGGCTGCCTGTGTGATGTTGCTAGATGGATGAACAATAACAAATTAAAACTGAACACAGAGAAAACTGAGGTGTTGTTTTTTGGTAAGAATTTCCCCTCCATCGGGTCTGTGGTGGGCGGAGGAAATGGGTCCTCCACCTTCTCCATCTTCTACGGTAAAAACTTGGGTGTAAAATGGGATGCTGAGATGACATTTGCTCCCCAAATACGTTCCATTACATCTATTTGTTTTGGAATTTTGAAGAGTCTGAGGAAATTTCTTTTCTTCTGCCGGAGAACTGTCAAAAATTAGTCATTCATGCTACGGTGACTTCAAGGCTTGATTATGCCAACAGTCTGTTCCTTGGCCTCCCGGCATACTTGATAAAAGATTGCAGATGGTGCAAAATGCAGCAGTAAGATTGATTAGAAGAGTGCCATTTAGACAACATATTTCTCCACATGCTAAACGACTTCATTGGCTGCCAGTTGCACAGCGTATAGAGTTTAAGGCCTTGACAATTGCTTTCAGGGCCCTGAACGGCAGCGGTCCCAATTACATTAAAAACGTATCCGCCCTTATCAGCAAAGGTGATTGTTACGTTCTAACTCACAGAACTTGCTGTGTGTCCCCGATTTGCAAAGGCTCGTATTGGAGGAAGGGCTTTCTCAGTTGGAGTGACCAAACTGTGGAACTCACTTCCGGTTAGACTTCGGCATATACCGGAAGAAGGGGAGTTCAGAAAAGCTCTAAAAACATGGCTTTTTAGCCGGGACTAGTTAATTACGTTTCGGTTCGGAGATCTGTCTCCCCTCTGCTGCTGGGTCATGCTAGCGCCGGGACACCTCTGTTTGAGGTAGCTGTTGCGCTCTATAAATGTTGTGTATTGTATTGTATTTTACTCAGGGATAAATATTTGCTGACACCTACTTTACTCGGGGATAAATATTTGCTGACACCTACTTTTTTTGTGATTAATATTTGCTGACACCTACTTTTCTCGGTGATTAATATTTGCTGACACCTACTTTACTCAGGGATAAATATTTGCTGACACCTACTTTTTCGGTCATTAATATTTGCTGACACCTACTTTACTCAGTGATAAATATTTGCTGACACCTACTTTTCTCAGTGATTAATATTTGCTGACACCTACTTTACTTGGTGATTAATATTTGCTGACACCTACTTTACTCGTTGATGAATATTTGCTGACACCCACTTTGCTCGGTGATTAATATTTGCTGACACCTACTTTACTCGGTGATAAATATTTGCTGGCACCTACTTTTCTCGGTGATAAATATTTGCTGATACCTCCTTTACTCGGTGATAAATATTTGCCGACACCTACTTTTCTCGGTGTTTTCTCGGTGATTAATATTTGCTAACCCCTACTTTACTCGGTGATTTATATTTGCTGATACCTACTTTCCATGGGGATAAATATTTGCTGACACCTACTTTACTCGGGGATCAATATTTGCTGACACCTACTTTACTCGGGGATAAATATTTTCTGACACCTACTTTTTTGGTGATTAATAGTTGCAGACACCTACTTTTCTCGGTGATTAATATTTGCTGACATCTACTTTACATGGTGATTAATATTTGCTGACACCTACTTTTTCGGTGATTAATATTTGCTGCCTCCTACTTTTCTCGGTGATTAATTTTTGCTGACACCTACTTTACTCAGGGATAAATATTTGCTGACACCTACTTTTTCGGTGATTAATATTTGCTGACACCTACTTTACTCAGTGATAAATATTTGCTGACACCTACTTTTCTCAGTGATTAATATTTGCTGACACCTACCGACTCCGTGATTAATATTTGCTGACACCTACTTTACTCGGTGATAAATATTTGCTGACATCTACTTTACATGGGGATAAATATTTGCTGACACCTACTTTACTCGGTGATAAATATTTGTTGACATCTACTTTACTCAGGGATAAATATTTGCTGACACCTACTTTTTTCGGTGATTAATATTTGCTGACACCGACTTTTCTCGGTTATTAATATTTGCTGACACCTACTTTACTCGGTGATAAATATTTGCTGGCACCTACTTTTCTCGGTGATAAATATTTGCTGACATCTACTTTACATGGGGATAAATATTTGCTGACACCTACTTTACTCGGTGATAAATATTTGTTGACATCTACTTTACTCAGGGATAAATATTTGCTGACACCTACTTTTTTCGGTGATTAATATTTGCTGACACCGACTTTTCTCGGTTATTAATATTTGCTGATACCTACTTTACTCAGTGATAAATATTTGCTGGCACCTACTTTTCTTGGTGATAAATATTTGCTGATACCTACTTTACTCGGTGATAAATATTTGCCGACAACTACTTTTCTCGGTGATTAATATTTGCTAACCCCTACTTTACTCGGTGATTTATATTTGCTGACACCTACTTTACACGGGATAAATATTTGCTGACACCTACTTTACTCGGGATAAATATTTGCTGACATCTACTTTTTCGGTGATTAATATTTGCTGACACCTACTTTACTCGTGGATAAATATTTGCTGACACCTACTTTACTCGGTGATAAATATTTGTTGACATCTACTTTTTTGGTGATTAATATTTGCTGACACCTACTTTTTTGGTGATTAATATTTGCTGACACCTACTTTACTCGGTGATAAATATTTGCTGACACCTACTTTACTCGAGGATAAATATTTGCAGACACCTTCATTTTTCGGTGATTAATATTTACTGACACCTACTTTTCTCGGTGATTAATATTTGCTGACACCTACTTTACTCGGGATAAATATTTGCTGACATCTACTTTTTCGGTGATTAATATTTGCTGACACCTACTTTACTCGGGATAAATATTTGCTGACACCTACTTTACTCAGTGATAAATATTTGCTGACATCTACTTTACTTGGGGATAAATATTTGCTGACACCTACTTTACTCGTTGATGAATATTTGCTGACACCCACTTTGCTCGGTGATTAATATTTGCTGACACCTACTTTACACGGGGATAAATATTTGCTGACACCTACTTTACTCGGGGATAAATATTTGCTGACATCTACTTTTTTCGGTGATTAATATTTGCTGACACCTACTTTACTCGGGGATAAATATTTGCTGACACCTACTTTACTCAGTGATAAATATTTGCTGACATCTACTTTACTTGGGGATAAATATTTGCTGACACCTACTTTACTCGTTGATGAATATTTGCTGACACCCACTTTGCTCGGTGATTAATATTTGCTGATACCTACTTTACTCGGTGATTAATATTTGCTGACAACTACTTTACACGTGATAAATATTTGCTGACATCTACTTTACTCAGGGATAAATATTTGCTGACACCTACTTTTTCGGTGATTAATATTTGCTGACACCGACTTTTCTCGGTGATTAATATTTGCTGACACCTACTTTACTCGGTGATAAATATTTGCTGGCACCTACTTTTCCGGTGATAAATATTTGCTGATACCTACTTTACTCGGTGATAAATATTTGCCGACAACTACTTTTCTCGGTGATTAATATTTGCTAACCCCTACTTTACTCGGTGATTTATATTTGCTGACACCTACTTTACATGGGGATAAATATTTGCTGACACCTACTTTACTCTGGGATAAATATTTGCTGACATCTACTTTTTTCGGTGATTAATATTTGCTGACACCTACTTTACTCGGGGATAAATATTTGCTGACACCTACTTTACTCGGTGATAAATATTTGCTGACATCTACTTTACTCAGGGATAAATATTTGCTGACACCTACTTTTTCGGTGATTAATATTTGCTGACACCTACTTTACTCGGTGATAAATATTTGCTGACACCTACTTTACTCGAGGATAAATATTTGCTGACACCTACTTTTTTCGGTGATTAATATTTGCTGACACCGACTTTTCTCGGTGATTAATATTTGCTGGCACCTACTTTACTCGAGGATAAATATTTGCAGACACCTTCATTTTTCGGTGATTAATATTTACTGACATCTACTTTTCTCGGTGATTAATATTTGCTGACACCTACTTTACTCGGGGATAAATATTTGCTGACATCTACTTTTTTCGGTGATTAATATTTGCTGACACCTACTTTACTCGGGGATAAATATTTGCTGACACCTACTTTACTCAGTGATAAATATTTGCTGACATCTACTTTACTTGGGGATAAATATTTGCTGACACCTACTTTACTCGTTGATGAATATTTGCTGACACCCACTTTGCTCGGTGATTAATATTTGCTGACACCTACTTTACACGGGATAAATATTTGCTGACACCTACTTTACTCGGGATAAATATTTGCTGACACCTACTTTACTCGGGATAAATATTTGCTGACATCTACTTTACTCAGGGATAAATATTTGCTGACATCTACTTTTTCGGTGATTAATATTTGCTGACACCTACTTTTTTCGGTGATAAATATTTGCTGACACCTACTTTACTCGAGGATAATATTTGCAGACACCTTCATTTTTCGGTGATTAATATTTACTGACACCTACTTTACTTGGTGATTAGTATTAGCTGACACCTACTTTACTCGGTGATAAATATTTGCTGACACCTACTTTACTCGGGATAAATATTTGCTGACACCTACATTTTTGGTGATTAATAGTTGCTGACACCTACTTTTCTCGGTGATTAATATTTGCTGACACCTACTTTACTCGGGGATAAATATTTCTGACACCTACTTTTTTCGGTGATTAATATTTGCTGACACCTACTTTACTCGCTGATTAATATTTGCTGACACCTACTTTTCTCGGTGATTAATTTTTGCTGACACCTAGTGATTCCCCCTGGCTTTAAGATTTGCTGTGCAAACAGGCCTGGAGATAAACGGGGTGGTGGGGTTGCTCTCATTGTGAGAGATTCCTGTGAGATTGCAACATCGGAGGTGTCCAATCTTGGAGATATTGAGGGACTAAATTTTTGTGTTAAGACCAGTCCGACGGCATCCCTAGCTGGACTTCTCATCTACAGACCTCCTAGCTCCCCCCCTTGTCTCATGTCTGATCTTTGTAATTTTATAGTGCAAAAATCTTTACAACATAAAAACTATTTGGCACTTGGAGATTTTAACCTCCATATTTCTGATACGAAGTGCACCCAATCTTCACAACTGTTGATGTCACTTGAGGGTGCCAATCTCATGCAGCACGTAAAATCCCCAACCCATAGTGCCGGTAATATACTTGATTTGGTGTTCTCTAACATCTCCTCCTTGGTTATTGAATCACCGCAAGAACAGATTTGGTCTGATCACTTCTTGATCCCATTTTCGTGCGGCAGAACAATACCCCAAGGTAAAGGGAAACCTCTACAAGCACTTAAGAGGAATTGGAAAAACTGTCGCCTGCTTCCTTAGGACCAGCTCTGATGGATAGCCAACCCCAATGGTCCAATGACTCAGACAAGGATGCTGTGTCCGTGGACGCATGGATACTGGGCGCTCTGGATAAGCTTGCGCCAGCAAGATTAGTAAGTTCCCTAGAAGAGCTCCCTCGGCCCATGGTTTCAGAGGAGTTGAGAGCGGCAAAGAGTAATTGTAAGCGCCTTGAGCGTGTTTGGAGGAAAGCGTAATGTCCCCTGGCAAAAAATATGTACAGGGATGCCACAAAGAGCTTCACAAAGCCATGAAAATAGCTAGAAGGGATTACTTTGTGAAGCGCATAAATTTATCAGATAATTCTAGCAGAGACATTTTTAATATAGTACGCTCCTTCACCAAACCCTCCGCCCTCGAGGGCAAGATACCCTCATCCCCTATACTCTGTGATAAGCTGTCAGTCTTTTTTGAAGAAAAAATTCAGAAGGTTTATGAGTTCTTCTTGCCTGTACAGGACACTGTTGAGTCTGATGTGGGAGAGAACCAGTCGGGGGATGTCTCCTTGTCTGCTTTTTTCCAATCTCACTCGAGGCATCCCTGGATGGAATCTTGAAGTGTAAGTCAGGTTCCCCAGCAGACCCCTGCCCTCCAAAATTGTGGGTGGCACTGGCACATATTCTCAATCCAACCCTTAACCTTTTATGGAATAATTCTTTAAGTACTGGCAGATTTCCAGAAGCTTGGAAACATGCGATGCTCCAACCTCTTCTAAAAACCTAATGCTGACTCGATGGATTTAAAAACTATCGCCCTATTTCCCTTCTCCCAGCGCCGGCAAAGATGTTGGAAAAATTGGTACAGCACCAACTCAATAATTTCGTGGTTAATAACGATATATTGCATGAAACTCAGTCCGGTTTCCGGGCAGGCTTTATCACAGAGACGGCACTTCTGGAGGTGGCCGAATCAATAAGAATGGAAGTGGATGGAGGAGCCTCAGCTATGCTGGTGTTGTTGGATCTGTCCGCCGCATTTGATACGGTGGACCATTCATTATTGCTGGCCAGACTGAGGAAGGTGGGAGTGAAGGGGAAGGTACTCGCTTGGATCAAGTCCTATCTTAGCGATCGCACACAAAGAGTGACACTTCACCCTTATAAATCAGAAGCTAAGCCTCTCTGGTGTGGGGTGCCGCAGGGATCGGCGTTGAGCCCGCTACTTTTTAACATCTATCTGGCCCCTTTGTGTGTGCTCATTTCTAAATGGGGAATCAAAACCGTGTCTTATGCAGATGACACTCAATTGGTGTTCTCCTTCAGGGACCTATCGGCAAACACCTTCGAGAGGTTCAGGGGCTGCCTGTGTGATGTTGCTAGATGGATGAACAATAACAAATTAAAACTGAACACAGAGAAAACTGAGGTGTTGTTTTTGGTAAGAATTTCCCCTCCATCGGGTCTGTGGTGGGCGGAGGAAATGGGTCCTCCACCTTCTCCATCTTCTACGGTAAAAAACTTGGGTGTAAAATGGGATGCTGAGATGACATTTGCTCCCCAAATACGTTCCATTACATCTATTTGTTTTGGAATTTTGAAGAGTCTGAGGAAATTTCTTTTTCTTCTGCCGGAGAACTGTCAAAAATTAGTCATTCATGCTACGGTGACTTCAAGGCTTGATTATGCCAACAGTCTGTTCCTTGGCCTCCCGGCATACTTGATAAAAAGATTGCAGATGGTGCAAAATGCAGCAGTAAGATTGATTAGAAGAGTGCCATTTAGACAACATATTTCTCCACATGCTAAACGACTTCATTGGCTGCCAGTTGCACAGCGTATAGAGTTTAAGGCCTTGACAATTGCTTTCAGGGCCCTGAACGGCAGCGGTCCCAATTACATTAAAAAACGTATCCGCCCTTATCAGCAAAGGTGATTGTTACGTTCTAACTCACAGAACTTGCTGTGTGTCCCCCGATTTGCAAAGGCTCGTATTGGAGGAAGGGCTTTCTCAGTTGGAGTGACCAAACTGTGGAACTCACTTCCGGTTAGACTTCGGCATATACCGGAAGAAGGGAGTTCAGAAAAGCTCTAAAAACATGGCTTTTTAGCCGGGACTAGTTAATTACGTTTCGGTTCGGAGATCTGTCTCCCTCTGCTGCTGGGTCATGCTAGCGCCTGGGACACCTCTGTTTGAGGTAGCTGTTGCGCTCTATAAATGTTGTGTATTGTATTGTATTGTATTTTACTCAGGGATAAATATTTGCTGACACCTACTTTACTCGGGGATAAATATTTGCTGACACCTACTTTTTTGTGATTAATATTTGCTGACACCTACTTTTCTCGGTGATTAATATTTGCTGACACCTACTTTACTCAGGGATAAATATTTGCTGACACCTACTTTTTCGGTCATTAATATTTGCTGACACCTACTTTACTCAGTGATAAATATTTGCTGACACCTACTTTTCTCAGTGATTAATATTTGCTGACACCTACTTTACTTGGTGATTAATATTTGCTGACACCTACTTTACTCGTTGATGAATATTTGCTGACACCCACTTTGCTCGGTGATTAATATTTGCTGACACCTACTTTACTCGGTGATAAATATTTGCTGGCACCTACTTTTCTCAGTGATAAATATTTGCTGATACCTCCTTTACTCGGTGATAAATATTTGCCGACACCTACTTTTCTCGGTGATTAATATTTGCTAACCCCTACTTTACTCGGTGATTTATATTTGCTGATACCTACTTTCCATGGGGATAAATATTTGCTGACACCTACTTTACTCGGGGATCAATATTTGCTGACACCTACTTTACTCGGGGATAAATATTTTCTGACACCTACTTTTTTTGGTGATTAATAGTTGCAGACACCTACTTTTCTCGGTGATTAATATTTGCTGACATCTACTTTTCTCGGTGATTAATATTTGCTAACCCCTACTTTACTCGGTGATTTATATTTGCTGATACCTACTTTCCATGGGGATAAATATTTGCTGACACCTACTTTACTCGGGGATCAATATTTGCTGACACCTACTTTACTCGGGGATAAATATTTTCTGACACCTACTTTTTTGGTGATTAATAGTTGCAGACACCTACTTTTCTCGGTGATTAATATTTGCCGACACCTACTTTTCTCGGTGATTAATATTTGCTAACCCCTACTTTACTCGGTGATTTATATTTGCTGATACCTACTTTCCATGGGGATAAATATTTGCTGACACCTACTTTACTCGGGATCAATATTTGCTGACACCTACTTTACTCGGGGATAAATATTTTCTGACACCTACTTTTTTGGTGATTAATAGTTGCAGACACCTACTTTTCTCGGTGATTAATATTTGCTGACATCTACTTTTCTCGGTGATTAATATTTGCTAACCCCTACTTTACTCGGTGATTTATATTTGCTGATACCTACTTTCCATGGGGATAAATATTTGCTGACACCTACTTTACTCGGGGATCAATATTTGCTGACACCTACTTTACTCGGGGATAAATATTTTCTGACACCTACTTTTTTGGTGATTAATAGTTGCAGACACCTACTTTTCTCGGTGATTAATATTTGCTGACATCTACTTTACATGGTGATTAATATTTGCTGACACCTACTTTTTCGGTGATTAATATTTGCTGCCTCCTACTTTTCTCGGTGATTAATTTTTGCTGACACCTACTTTACTCAGGGATAAATATTTGCTGACACCTACTTTTTCGGTGATTAATATTTGCTGACACCTACTTTACTCAGTGATAAATATTTGCTGACACCTACTTTTCTCAGTGATTAATATTTGCTGACACCTACCGACTCCGTGATTAATATTTGCTGACACCTACTTTACTCGGTGATAAATATTTGCTGACATCTACTTTACATGGGGATAAATATTTGCTGACACCTACTTTACTCGGGGATAAATATTTGCTGACATCTACTTTTTCGGTGATTAATATTTGCTGACACCTACTTTACTCGGGGATATATATTTGCTGACACCTACTTTACTCGTGATAAATATTTGCTGACACCTACTTTTCTTGGTGATTAATATTTGCTGACACCTACTTTTTTTGGTGATTAATATTTGCTGATACCTACTTTACTCGGGAATAAATATTTCTGACACCTACTTTTTCGGTGATTAATATTTGCTGCCTCCTACTTTTCTCGGTGATTAATTTTTGCTGACACCTACTTTACTCAGGGATAAATATTTGCTGACACCTACTTTTTCGGTGATTAATATTTGCTGACACCTACTTTACTCAGTGATAAATATTTGCTGACACCTACTTTTCTCAGTGATTAATATTTGCTGACACCTACCGACTCCGTGATTAATATTTGCTGACACCTACTTTACTCGGTGATAAATATTTGCTGACATCTACTTTACATGGGGATAAATATTTGCTGACACCTACTTTACTCGGGGATAAATATTTGCTGACATCTACTTTTTGGGTGATTAATATTTGCTGACACCTACTTTACTCGGGGATATATATTTGCTGACACCTACTTTACTCGTGATAAATATTTGCTGACACCTACTTTTCTTGGTGATTAATATTTGCTGACACCTACTTTACTTGGTGATTAGTATTAGCTGACACCTACTTTTCTCGGTGATTAATATTTGCTGACACCTACTTTTCTCGGTGATTAATATTAGCTGACACCTACTTTTCTCGGTGATTAATATTTGCTGACACCTACTTTTCTCGGTGATTAATATTTGCTGACATCTACTTTACATGGTGATTAATATTTACTGACACCTACTTTTTCGGTGATTAATATTTGCTGCCTCCTACTTTTCTCGGTGATTAATATTTGCTGACACCTACTTTACTCGAGGATAAATATTTGCTGACACCTACATTTTTCAGTGATTAATATTTGCTGACACCTACTTTTCTCGGTGATTAATTTTTGCTGACACCTACTTTACTCAGGGATAAATATTTGCTGACACTTACTTTTTCGGTGATTAATATTTGCTGACACCTACTTTACTCAGTGATAAATATTTGCTGACACCTACTTTTCTCAGTGATAAATATTTGCTGACACCTACTTTTCTCAGTGATTAATATTTGCTGACACCTACTTTACTTGGTGATTAATATTTGCTGACACCTACTTTACTCGTTGATGAATATTTGCTGACACCCACTTTGCTCGGTGATTAAAATTTGCTGACACCTACTTTACTCGGTGATAAATATTTGCTGGCACCTACTTTTCTCGGTGATAAATATTTGCTGATACCTACTTTTTCGGTGATTAATATTTGCTGACACCTACTTTACTCGGGGATAAATATTTGCTGACACCTACTTTTTCGGTGATTAATATTTGCTGACACCTACTTTACTCGGTGATAAATATTTGCTGGCACCTACTTTTCTCGGTGATTAATATTTGCTGACACCTACTTTACTTGGTGATTAGTATTAGCTGACACCTACTTTACTCGGTGATAAATATTTGCTGACACCTACTTTTCTCTGTGATTAATATTTGCTGACACCTACTTTTTTCAGTGATTAATATTTGCTGACACCTACTTTTCTTGGTGATAAATATTTGCTGACACCTACTTTACTCGAGGATAAATATTTGCTGACACCTACATTTTTCAGTGATTAATATTTGCTGGCACCTACTTTTCTCGGTGATAAATATTTGCTGATACCTACTTTACTCGGTGATAAATATTTGCCGACAACTACTTTTCTCGGTGATTAATGTTTGCTAACCCCTACTTTACTCTGTGATTTATATTTGCTGACACCTACTTTACTCAGGGATAAATATTTGCTGACACCTACTTTACTCGGTGATAAATATTTGCTCACATCTACTTTACTCAGGGATAAATATTTGCTGACACCTACTTTTTCGGTGATTAATATTTGCTGACACCTACTTTACTCGGGGATAAATATTTGCTGACACCTACTTTTCTCGGTGATTAATATTTGCTGGCACCTACTTTTCTCGGTGATAAATATTTGCTGATACCTACTTTACTCGGTGATAAATATTTGCCGACAACTACTTTTCTCGGTGATTAATGTTTGCTAACCCCTACTTTACTCTGTGATTTATATTTGCTGACACCTACTTTACACGGGGATAAATATTTGCTGACACCTACTTTACTCGGGGATAAATATTTGCTGACACCTACTTTACTTGGTGATTAGTATTAGCTGACACCTACTTTTCTCGGTGATTAATATTTGCTGACACCTACTTTACTCGGGGATAAATATTTGCTGACACCTACTTTTTTCGGTGATTAATATTTGCTGACACCTACTTTACTCGGTGATAAATATTTGCTGACATCTACTTTACTCAGGGATAAATATTTGCTGACACCTACTTTTTTCGGTGATTAATATTTGCTGACACCTACTTTACTCGGGGATAAATATTTGCTGACACCTACTTTTTCGGTGATTAATATTTGCTGACACCTACTTTACTCGGTGATAAATATTTGCTGACACCTACTTTCTCGGTGATTAATATTTGCTGACACCTACTTTACTTGGTGATTAGTATTAGCTGACACCTACTTTACTCGGTGATAAATATTTGCTGACACCTACTTTTCTCTGTGATTAATATTTGCTGACACCTACTTTTCTCAGTGATTAATATTTGCTGACACCTACCGACTCCGTGATTAATATTTGCTGACACCTACTTTACTCGGTGATAAATATTTGCTGACATCTACTTTACATGGGGATAAATATTTGCTGACACCTACTTTACTCGGGGATAAATATTTGCTGACATCTACTTTTTCGGTGATTAATATTTGCTGACACCTACTTTACTCGGGGATATATATTTGCTGACACCTACTTTACTCGTGATAAATATTTGCTGACACCTACTTTTCTTGGTGATTAATATTTGCTGACACCTACTTTTTTGGTGATTAATATTTGCTGATACCTACTTTACTCTGGAATAAATATTTCTGACACCTACTTTTTCGGTGATTAATATTTGCTGCCTCCTACTTTTCTCGGTGATTAATTTTTGCTGACACCTACTTTACTCAGGGATAAATATTTGCTGACACCTACTTTTTCGGTGATTAATATTTGCTGACACCTACTTTACTCAGTGATAAATATTTGCTGACACCTACTTTTCTCAGTGATTAATATTTGCTGACACCTACCGACTCCGTGATTAATATTTGCTGACACCTACTTTACTCGGTGATAAATATTTGCTGACATCTACTTTTTTCGGTGATTAATATTTGCTGACACCTACTTTACTCGGGGATAAATATTTGCTGACACCTACTTTTTCGGTGATTAATATTTGCTGACACCTACTTTACTCGGTGATAAATATTTGCTGACACCTACTTTTCTCGGTGATTAATATTTGCTGACACCTACTTTACTTGGTGATTAGTATTAGCTGACACCTACTTTACTCGGTGATAAATATTTGCTGACACCTACTTTTCTCTGTGATTAATATTTGCTGACACCTACTTTTCTCAGTGATTAATATTTGCTGACACCTACCGACTCCGTGATTAATATTTGCTGACACCTACTTTACTCGGTGATAAATATTTGCTGACATCTACTTTACATGGGGATAAATATTTGCTGACACCTACTTTACTCGGGGATAAATATTTGCTGACATCTACTTTTTCGGTGATTAATATTTGCTGACACCTACTTTACTCGGGATATATATTTGCTGACACCTACTTTACTCGTGATAAATATTTGCTGACACCTACTTTTCTTGGTGATTAATATTTGCTGACACCTACTTTTTTGGTGATTAATATTTGCTGATACCTACTTTACTCTGGAATAAATATTTCTGACACCTACTTTTTCGGTGATTAATATTTGCTGCCTCCTACTTTTCTCGGTGATTAATTTTTGCTGACACCTACTTTACTCAGGGATAAATATTTGCTGACACCTACTTTTTCGGTGATTAATATTTGCTGACACCTACTTTACTCAGTGATAAATATTTGCTGACACCTACTTTTCTCAGTGATTAATATTTGCTGACACCTACCGACTCCGTGATTAATATTTGCTGACACCTACTTTACTCGGTGATAAATATTTGCTGACATCTACTTTACATGGGGATAAATATTTGCTGACACCTACTTTACTCGGGGATAAATATTTGCTGACATCTACTTTTTTCGGTGATTAATATTTGCTGACACCTACTTTACTCGGGGATATATATTTGCTGACACCTACTTTACTCGTGATAAATATTTGCTGACACCTACTTTTCTTGGTGATTAATATTTGCTGACACCTACTTTACTTGGTGATTAGTATTAGCTGACACCTACTTTTCTCGGTGATTAATATTTGCTGACATCTACTTTTCTCGGTTATTAATATTAGCTGACACCTACTTTTCTCGGTGATTAATATTTGCTGACACCTACTTTTCTCGGTGATTAATATTTGCTGACATCTACTTTACATGGTGATTAATATTTACTGACACCTACTTTTTCGGTGATTAATATTTGCTGCCTCCTACTTTTCTCGGTGATTAATATTTGCTGACACCTACTTTACTCGAGGATAAATATTTGCTGACACCTACATTTTTCAGTGATTAATATTTGCTGACACCTACTTTTCTCGGTGATTAATTTTTGCTGACACCTACTTTACTCAGGGATAAATATTTGCTGACACCTACTTTTTCGGTGATTAATATTTGCTGACACCTACTTTACTCAGTGATAAATATTTGCTGACACCTACTTTTCTCAGTGATTAATATTTGCTGACACCTACTTTACTTGGTGATTAATATTTGCTGACACCTACTTTACTCGTTGATGAATATTTGCTGACACCCACTTTGCTCGGTGATTAAAATTTGCTGACACCTACTTTACTCGGTGATAAATATTTGCTGGCACCTACTTTTCTCGGTGATAAATATTTGCTGATACCTACTTTTTCGGTGATTAATATTTGCTGACACCTACTTTACTCGGGATAAATATTTGCTGACACCTACTTTTTCGGTGATTAATATTTGCTGACACCTACTTTACTCGGTGATAAATATTTGCTGGCACCTACTTTTCTCGGTGATTAATATTTGCTGACACCTACTTTACTTGGTGATTAGTATTAGCTGACACCTACTTTACTCGGTGATAAATATTTGCTGACACCTACTTTTCTCTGTGATTAATATTTGCTGACACCTACTTTTTTCAGTGATTAATATTTGCTGACACCTACTTTTCTTGGTGATAAATATTTGCTGACACCTACTTTACTCGAGGATAAATATTTGCTGACACCTACATTTTTCAGTGATTAATATTTGCTGGCACCTACTTTTCTCGGTGATAAATATTTGCTGATACCTACTTTACTCAGTGATAAATATTTGCTGACAACTACTTTTCTCGGTGATTAATGTTTGCTAACCCCTACTTTACTCTGTGATTTATATTTGCTGACACCTACTTTACTCAGGGATAAATATTTGCTGACACCTACTTTACTCGGTGATAAATATTTGCTCACATCTACTTTACTCAGGGATAAATATTTGCTGACACCTACTTTTTTCGGTGATTAATATTTGCTGACACCTACTTTACTCGGGGATAAATATTTGCTGACACCTACTTTACTCGGTGATAAATATTTGCTCACATCTACTTTACTCAGGGATAAATATTTGCTGACACCTACTTTTCTCGGTGATAAATATTTGCTGATACCTACTTTACTCGGTGATAAATATTTGCCGACAACTACTTTTCTCGGTGATTAATGTTTGCTAACCCCTACTTTACTCTGTGATTTATATTTGCTGACACCTACTTTACACGGGATAAATATTTGCTGACACCTACTTTACTCGGGGATAAATATTTGCTGACACCTACTTTACTTGGTGATTAGTATTAGCTGACACCTACTTTTCTCGGTGATTAATATTTGCTGACACCTACTTTACTCGGGGATAAATATTTGCTGACACCTACTTTTTCGGTGATTAATATTTGCTGACACCTACTTTACTCGGTGATAAATATTTGCTGACATCTACTTTACTCAGGGATAAATATTTGCTGACACCTACTTTTTTTGGTGATTAATATTTGCTGACACCTACTTTACTCGGGGATAAATATTTGCTGACACCTACTTTTTCGGTGATTAATATTTGCTGACACCTACTTTACTCGGTGATAAATATTTGCTGACACCTACTTTTCTCGGTGATTAATATTTGCTGACACCTACTTTACTTGGTGATTAGTATTAGCTGACACCTACTTTACTCGGTGATAAATATTTGCTGACACCTACTTTTCTCTGTGATTAATATTTGCTGACACCTACTTTTTTCAGTGATTAATATTTGCTGACACCTACTTTTTTGGTGATTAATATTTGCTGATACCTACTTTACTCGGGAATAAATATTTCTGACACCTACTTTTTTCGGTGATTAATATTTGCTGACACCTACTTTTCTCGGTGATTAAAATTTGCTGACACTGATTTTACATGGTGATTAATATTTGCTAACCCCTACTTTACTCTGTGATTTATATTTGCTGACACCTACTTTACATGGGGATAAATATTTGCTGACACCTACTTTTCTCAGTGATTAATATTTGCTGACATCTACTTTACATGGTGATTAATATTTACTGACACCTACTTTTTCGGTGATTAATATTTGCTGCCTCCTACTTTTCTCGGTGATAAATATTTGCCGACAACTACTTTACTCTGTGATTTATATTTGCTGACACCTACTTTACACGGGGATAAATATTTGCTGACACCTACTTTACTCGGGCATCAATATTTGCTGACATCTACTTTTTTCGGTGATTAATATTTGCTGACACCTACTTTACTCAGGGATAAATATTTGCTGACACCTACTTTACTTGGTGATTAATATTTGCTGACACCTACTTTACTCGTTGATGAATATTTGCTGACACCCACTTTGCTCGGTGATTAAAATTTGCTGACACCTACTTTACTCGGTGATAAATATTTGCTGGCACCTACTTTTCTCGGTGATGAATATTTGCTGATACCTACTTTACTCAGTGATAAATATTTGCCGACAACTACTTTTTCTCGGTGATTAATGTTTGCTAACCCCTACTTTACTCTGTGATTTATATTTGCTGACACCTACTTTACTCGGGGATAAATATTTGCTGACACCTACTTTTTTTGTGATTAATATTTGCTGACACCTACTTTTCTCAGTGATTAATATTTGCTGACACCTACTTTACATGGTTATTAATATTTGCTGACAACTACTTTACTCGGGTATAAATATTTGCTGACACCTACTTTTCTCGGTGATTAATATTTGCTGACATCTACTTTACATGGTGATTAATATTTACTGACACCTACTTTTTCGGTGATTAATATTTGCTGCCTCCTACTTTTCTCGGTGATTAATATTTGCTGACACCTACTTTACTCGAGGATAAATATTTGCTGACACCTACATTTTTCAGTGATTAATATTTGCTGACACCTACTTTTCTCGGTGATTAATTTTTGCTGACACCTACTTTACTCAGGGATAAATATTTGCTGACACCTACTTTTTCGGTGATTAATATTTGCTGACACCTACTTTACTCAGTGATAAATATTTGCTGACACCTACTTTTCTCAGTGATTAATATTTGCTGACACCTACCGACTCCGTGATTAATATTTGTTGACACCTACTTTACTCGGTGATAAATATTTGCTGACATCTACTTTACATGGGGATAAATATTTGCTGACACCTACTTTACTCGGGGATAAATATTTGCTGACATCTACTTTATTCGGTGATTAATATTTGCTGACACCTACTTTACTCGGGGATATATATTTGCTGACACCTACTTTACTCAGGGATAAATATTTGCTGACACCTACTTTTCTTGGTGATTAATATTTGCTGACACCTACTTTACTCGGTGATAAATATTTGCTCACATCTACTTTACTCAGGGATAAATATTTGCTGACACCTACTTTTTTCGGTGATTAATATTTGCTGACACCTACTTTACTCGGGGATAAATATTTGCTGACACCTACTTTTCTCTGTGATTAATATTTGCTGACACCTACTTTTTTCAGTGATTAATATTTGCTGACACCTACTTTTTTGGTGATTAATATTTGCTGATACCTACTTTACTCGGGAATAAATATTTCTGACACCTACTTTTTTCGGTGATTAATATTTGCTGATACCTACTTTTCTCGGTGATTAAAATTTGCTGACACCGATTTTACATGGTGATTAATATTTGCTGACACCTACTTTACTCAGGGATAAATATTTGCTGACACCTACTTTTTTTGGTGATTAATATTTGCTGACACCTACTTTACTCGGTGATAAATATTTGCTGACACCTACATTTCACAGTGATAAATATTTGCTGACACCTACTTTACTCGGGGATAAATATTTGCTGACACCTACTTTTTTGGTGATTAATATTTGCTGCCTCCTACTTTTCTCGGCGATAAATATTTGCCGACAACTACTTTTCTCGGTGATTAATATTTGCTAACCCCTACTTTACTCTGTGATTTATATTTGCTGACACCTACTTTACACGGGGATAAATATTTGCTGACACCTACTTTACTCGGGGATAAATATTTGCTGACATCTACTTTTTTCGGTGATTAATATTTGCTGACACCTACTTTTTTTGGTGATTAATATTTGCTGCCTCCTACTTTTCTCGGCGATAAATATTTGCCGACAACTACTTTTCAAGGTGATTAATATTTGCTAACCCCTACTTTACTCTGTGATTTATATTTGCTGACACCTACTTTACACGGGGATAAATATTTCTTGACACCTACTTTACTCGGGGATAAATATTTGCTGACATCTACTTTTTTCGGTGATTAATATTTGCTGACACCTACTTTACTCAGGGATAAATATTTGCTGACACCTACTTTACTCGGTGATAAATATTTGCTGACATCTACTTTACTCAGGGATAAATATTTGCTGACACCTACTTTTTTCGGTGATTAATATTTGCTGACACCTACTTTACTCGGGGATAAATATTTGCTGACACCTACTTTTCTCTGTGATTAATATTTGCTGACACCTACTTTTTTCAGTGATTAATATTTGCTGACACCTACTTTTTTTGGTGATTAATATTTGCTGATACCTACTTTACTCGGGAATAAATATTTCTGACACCTACTTTTTTCGGTGATTAATATTTGCTGACACCTACTTTTCTCGGTGATTAAAATTTGCTGACACCGATTTTACATGGTGATTAATATTTGCTGACACCTACTTTACTCAGGGATAAATATTTGCTGACACCTACTTTTTTTGGTGATTAATATTTGCTGACACCTACTTTACTCGGTGATAAATATTTGCTGACACCTACATTTCACAGTGATAAATATTTGCTGACACCTACTTTACTCGGGGATAAATATTTGCTGACACCTACTTTTTTTGTGATTAATATTTGCTGACACCTACTTTTCTCAGTGATTAATATTTGCTGACACCTACTTTACATGGTTATTAATATTTGCTGACACCTACTTTACTTGGTGATTAATATTTGCTGACACCTACTTTACTCGTTGATAAATATTTGGTGACACCCACTTTGCTCGGTGATTAATATTTGCTGACACCTACTTTACTTGGTGATTTATATTTGCTGACACCTACTTTTTCGGTGATTAATATTTGCTGACACCTACTTTACTCA
This sequence comes from Calotriton arnoldi, assembly GCA_963921515.1. Lineage (NCBI taxonomy): Eukaryota > Metazoa > Chordata > Amphibia > Caudata > Salamandridae > Calotriton > Calotriton arnoldi. The sequence continues at coordinate 21,216 of CAWUFW010014686.1, read as the reverse complement.
GTGATAAATATTTGCTGACACCTACTTTACTCAGGTGATAAATATTTGCTCACATCTACTTTACTCAGGGATAAATATTTGCTGACACCTACTTTACTTGGTGATTAATATTTGCTGACACCTACTTTACTTGGTGATTAGTATTAGCTGACACCTACTTTTCTCGGTGATTAATATTTGCTGACACCTACTTTACTCGGTGATAAATATTTGCTCACATCTACTTTACTCAGGGATAAATATTTGCTGACACCTACTTTACTTGGTGATTAATATTTGCTGACACCTACTTTACTTGGTGATTAGTATTAGCTGACACCTACTTTTCTCGGTGATTAATATTTGCTGACACCTACTTTTCTTGGTGATTAGTATTAGCTGACACCTACTTTACTCAGTGATAAATATTTGCTGACACCTACTTTACTCGGTGATAAATATTTGCTCACATCTACTTTACTCAGGGATAAATATTTGCTGACACCTACTTTACTTGGTGATTAATATTTGCTGACACCTACTTTACTTGGTGATTAGTATTAGCTGACACCTACTTTTCTCGGTGATTAATATTTGCTGACACCTACTTTTCTTGATGATTAATATTTGCTGACACCTACTTTACTTGGTGATTAGTATTAGCTGACACCTACTTTTCTCGGTGATTAATATTTGCTGACACCTACTTTTCTCGGTGATTAATATTTGCTGACATCTACTTTACATGGTGATTAATATTTACTGACACCTACTTTTTCGGTGATTAATATTTGCTGACACCTACTTTTCTTGGTGATTAATATTTGCTGACACCTACTTTACTTGGTGATTAGTATTAGCTGACACCTACTTTTCTCGGTGATTAATATTTGCTGACACCTACTTTTCTCGGTGATTAATATTTTCTCACATCTACTTTACTCAGGGATAAATATTTGCTGACACCTACTTTTTCGGTGATTAATATTTGCTGACCTACTTTACTCGGGGATAAATATTTGCTGACACCTACTTTTTTCGGTGATTAATATTTGCTGACACCTACTTTACTCGGTGATAAATATTTGCTGACACCTACTTTTCTCGGTGATTAATATTTGCTGACACCTACTTTACTTGGTGATTAGTATTAGCTGACACCTACTTTACTCGGTGATAAATATTTGCTGACACCTACTTTTCTCTGTGATTAATATTTGCTGACACCTACTTTTTTCAGTGATTAATATTTGCTGACACCTACTTTTTTTGGTGATTAATATTTGCTGATACCTACTTTACTCGGGAATAAATATTTCTGACACCTACTTTTTTCGGTGATTAATATTTGCTGACACCTACTTTTCTCGGTGATTAAAATTTGCTGACACCGATTTTACATGGTGATTAATATTTGCTAACCCCTACTTTACTCTGTGATTTATATTTGCTGACACCTACTTTACATGGGGATAAATATTTGCTGACACCTACTTTTCTCAGTGATTAATATTTGCTGACATCTACTTTACATGGTGATTAATATTTACTGACACCTACTTTTTCGGTGATTAATATTTGCTGCCTCCTACTTTTCTCGGTGATAAATATTTGCCGACAACTACTTTTCTTGGTGATTAATATTTGCTAACCCCTACTTTACTCTGTGATTTATATTTGCTGACACCTACTTTACACGGGGATAAATATTTGCTGACACCTACTTTACTCGGGGATCAATATTTCTGACACCTACAGTTTTTCAGTGATTAATATTTGCGGACACGTACTTTTCTCGGTGATTAATATTTGATGACCCCTACTTTACACGGGATCAATATTTGCTGACACCTACTTGTTTGGTGATTAATATTTGCTGAAAACTACTTTTCTCGGTCATAAATATTTGCTGACACCTACTTTACTTGGTGATTAATATTTGCTGACCCCTACTTTACTCAGGGATAAATATTTGCTGACACCTACTTTTTCGGTGATTAATATTTGCTGACACCTACTTTTCTCGGTGATAAATATTTGCTGACACTTACTTTACTCGAGGATAAATATTTGCTGACACCTACAGTTTTTCAGTGATTAATATTTGCGGTCACGTACTTTTCTCGGTGATTAATATTTGCTGACCCCTACTTTACTCAGGGATAAATATTTGCTGACACCTACTTTTTCGGTGATTAATATTTGCTGACACCTACTTTACTCAGTGATAAATATTTGCTGACACCTACTTTTCTCGGTGATTAATATTTGCTGACACCTACTTTACTTGGTGATTAATATTTGCTGATACCTACTTTACTCGTTGATAAAAATTTGCTGACACCCACTTTGCTCGGTGATTAATATTTGCTGACACCTACTTTACTTGGTGATTAATATTTGCTGATACCTACTTTACTCGGTGATGAATATTTGCTGACACCTACTTTTCTTGGTGATTAATATTTGCTGACACCTACTTTACTTGGTGATTAGTATTAGCTGACACCTACTTTTCTCGGTGATTAATATTTGCTGACACCTACTTTTCTCGGTGATTAATATTTGCTCACATCTACTTTACTCAGGGATAAATATTTGCTGACACCTACTTTTTTCGGTGATTAATATTTGCTGACACCTACTTTACTCGGGGATAAATATTTGCTGACACCTACTTTTTTCGGTGATTAATATTTGCTGACACCTACTTTACTCGGTGATAAATATTTGCTGACACCTACTTTTCTCGGTGATTAATATTTGCTGACACCTACTTTACTTGGTGATTAGTATTAGCTGACACCTACTTTACTCGGTGATAAATATTTGCTGACACCTACTTTTCTCTGTGATTAATATTTGCTGACACCTACTTTTTTCAGTGATTAATATTTGCTGACACCTACTTTTTTGGTGATTAATATTTGCTGATACCTACTTTACTCGGGAATAAATATTTCTGACACCTACTTTTTCGGTGATTAATATTTGCTGACACCTACTTTTCTCGGTGATTAAAATTTGCTGACACCGATTTTACATGGTGATTAATATTTGCTAACCCCTACTTTACTCTGTGATTTATATTTGCTGACACCTACTTTACATGGGGATAAATATTTGCTGACACCTACTTTTCTCAGTGATTAATATTTGCTGACATCTACTTTACATGGTGATTAATATTTACTGACACCTACTTTTTCGGTGATTAATATTTGCTGCCTCCTACTTTTCTCGGTGATAAATATTTGCCGACAACTACTTTTCTCGGTGATTAATATTTGCTAACCCCTACTTTACTCTGTGATTTATATTTGCTGACACCTACTTTACACGGGGATAAATATTTGCTGACACCTACTTTACTCGGGGATCAATATTTCTGACACCTACAGTTTTTCAGTGATTAATATTTGCGGACACGTACTTTTCTCGGTGATTAATATTTGATGACCCCTACTTTACACGGGGATCAATATTTGCTGACACCTAGGGGTCGATTCCGATTCGGGCCGGAAAAAGCACCGACCGACTCGGATCCGGAAAAAATACCGACCGACACGTACCAGTGGCGCCCGACACGCCAAGTACGATGCAAGCCGCGATAAATCCGACCGACACGTCAGGAAACCAAGCCGACCGACCGACCCGCTCGGAAAATAGCAATCCGGCCGGAAAAACACGCGAATCCAACCGACCGACACGCACCCGGAACAAATCCGACCGAATCGTACCCGCCAACTCCAACCTGCAAAGTACGATGCAAGGCGCGAAAACACGACCGAGTCGGACGGAGGACAAGCCGTACGACCGACACGCATACAAAACCGAGCCGAAGCAACACAATACACCGCGACCGACGCGTACGCAGCATACAAAACTGCACAAACACAGCGTGAACGAAACGGAAAACACCGTACGAGACCAATGCACGGTCCGACTCGGTCACAAGAACGTTTCCAACATACACAAACAGCACAAAGGAAAAATCAACCAAAAAAAGGCCAAACAAGCAATTACCAAGCCAATAAATACTGGGGGGGTGGGGACAGAGAACAAAGACACACCCACAACTCCACCTATATAAAGGACACAAATCACTACCATGAGCCTTTGCAAATGCCATTTCACTGCCAGCACCCAAGAGAAAGCAACCACACACCCACAGCTCATCCCTCACACAAGCCACACACCATCAGCACACCAACAAATACCTACCTCACATACACCCAGCAAAACACACACTCACACACCCTCACCTGCACACCAACACACACATCACTCACCATCACCACCCATCACCATGCCCCCCAAGAAGAATCCCAAGTTCCTAGATTGTGAATTGGAAGTCCTGGTAGACGAGATCCTCAGGGTGGAGCCACAGCTGTTTGGCACACTGGTCCAACAGACCCCCATGTCGCAGAAAACCAAGATGTGGGAGAGGATCATCAACAGGGTGAACGCCCAATCACCATGTCGGCGCACAAAGACCGACATCCAGAACAGGTGGTATGACGTGCGCAGGAGGGTCCGGGAGCTGCTCAAGAAAGACTACATCAACAGCCAATACACCGGCAGTGGCCCTCCTGCCAAGCCAGTATACCTCAGGCCCTGGGAGGAGAAGGTGCGGGCCATCCTTCCGCCAGTGAGCGTATATGGACTAGAGGACATCCCAGAGCCTGGTGAGTACACAACAAATGTACACAATAAACTGCCACAAAACACACACATCACTGTCAAGGGGAGAGTCAAACCATGCACTCATAGCAATTACACAGCAACTAGAACAGAATCATCCCAAAATGTGTATGTCAGTCAGATAAACACAACACATGCCATCAAAAAAGTCACATCCAACTGTGCCAACACATGTACAAACACAACCACAACTACAGCTAGGCAGTGGCACAAATAGAACTAACACACACATCCACACATGTAGCCACCACAACAACACCAACACACAGTGAAGACCACTCAAAGGAAGGAATTCTGTGTATGCTGGCCAAGTCAGTGTAGCCAATAGCATCATGGGAGTCGCACTCACACATATTGCCCCCCCCCCACAACTGTCCCATCAACACCACCCTGAACCATGCTCACATCACAGGGAGTGGAGAAGGACTCACAAGATGGCTGACACTGGCTACTGCTGTGGGGAGCACAAGGCTCTGCTGCCAACTGTGCACCAACAAACAGCAGGACACCACTGACTGACATCCTGAGAGACAACTTACACTCCCTGCAATGCAAGCACGTTCCATGGTGGGATATCTGGCTGGCTGGCTGGGTGGGAAGGGGGACTTGCAGCACTGACCATAGTCACCAGCACCTCCCCTCACACCCCCCCCCCCAACACAAACTCCACAGTACCCACCTGGTAGAATGCAATGCCCTCCATCCTAACACAAGATCCCACAAAGCACCACCACCCTGGGTTATGTTGTGTGAAGCACAGGGACACTCTTGGGACTCTTAGCCAAACAACTGCCAGGACAACACTCCCAGCCATCCTGTCAGCACAGCCAGCCCACCCCACAGGGAAGCAGAGTCAAAAGGAAGGAAGCATGGGCATGCTGGGAAGGGGGTGGAGGCAATAGCATGATGGGAGTCGTAGTCACAGACATTGCTCAGCCTCACAACTGGCCCATCAACACCACCCTGAACCATGCTCACATCACAGGGAGTGGAGAAGGACTCACAAGATGGCTGACACTGGCTACTGCTGTGGGGAGCACAAGGCCCTGCTGCCAACTGTGCACCAACAAACAGCAGGACACCACTGACTGACATCCTGAGAGACAACTTACACTCCCTGCAATGCAAGCACGTTCCATGGTGGGATATCCGGCTGGCTGGGTGGGAAGGGGGACTTGCAGCACTGACCATAGTCACCAGCACCTCCCCTCACACCCCCCCCCCAACACAAACTCCACAGTACCCACCTGGTAGAATGCAATGCCCTCCATCCTAACACAAGATCCCACAAAGCACCACCACCCTGGGTTATGTTGTGTGAAGCACAGGGACACTCTTGGGACTCTTAGCCAAACAACTGCCAGGACAACACTCCCAGCCATCCTGTCAGCACAGCCAGCCCACCCCACAGGGAAACAGAGTCAAAAGGAAGGAAGCATGGGCATGCTGGGAAGGGGGTGGAGGCAATAGCATGATGGGAGTCGTAGTCACAGCTCTACATCCCCCACCACATGGCCCAGCAAGCTCACACTCACGCATGCACATCCCACAGAGAGTAGAAAGGCCCATCAAAGATGTCTGACACTGTTGCTGTGTCGTGGGGAGCACAAGGGCATGCTGGGAACTGCACATCAACCAACAGCAGGACACCACTGACTGACATCCTGAGAGACAACTTCCACTCCCTGCAATGCAAGCACGTTCCATGGTGGGATATCCGGCTGGCTGGGTGGGAAGGGGGACTTGCAGCACTGACCATAGTCACCAGCACCTCCCCTCACACCCCCCCCCCAACACAAACTCCACAGTACCCACCTGGTAGAATGCAATGCCCTCCATCCTAACACAAGATCCCACAAAGCACCACCACCCTGGGTTATGTTGTGTGAAGCACAGGGACACTCTTGGGACTCTTAGCCAAACAACTGCCAGGACAACACTCCCAGCCATCCTGTCAGCACAGCCAGCCCACCCCACAGGGAAGCAGAGTCAAAAGGAAGGAAGCATGGGCATGCTGGGAAGGGGGTGGAGGCAATAGCATGATGGGAGTCGTAGTCACAGACATTGCTCAGCCTCACAACTGGCCCATCAACACCACCCTGAACCATGCTCACATCACAGGGAGTGGAGAAGGACTCACAAGATGGCTGACACTGGCTACTGCTGTGGGGAGCACAAGGCCCTGCTGCCAACTGTGCACCAACAAACAGCAGGACACCACTGACTGACATCCTGAGAGACAACTTACACTCCCTGCAATGCAAGCACGTTCCATGGTGGGATATCCGGCTGGCTGGGTGGGAAGGGGGACTTGCAGCACTGACCATAGTCACCAGCACCTCCCCTCACACCCCCCCCCCCCAACACAAACTCCACAGTACCCACCTGGTAGAATGCAATGCCCTCCATCCTAACACAAGATCCCACAAAGCACCACCACCCTGGGTTATGTTGTGTGAAGCACAGGGACACTCTTGGGACTCTTAGCCAAACAACTGCCAGGACAACACTCCCAGCCATCCTGTCAGCACAGCCAGCCCACCCCACAGGGAAGCAGAGTCAAAAGGAAGGAAGCATGGGCATGCTGGGAAGGGGGTGGAGGCAATAGCATGATGGGAGTCGTAGTCACAGACATTGCTCAGCCTCACAACTGGCCCATCAACACCACCCTGAACCATGCTCACATCACAGGGAGTGGAGAAGGACTCACAAGATGGCTGACACTGGCTACTGCTGCGGGGAGCACAAGGCCCTGCTGCCAACTGTGCACCAACAAACAGCAGGACACCTCTGACTGACATCCTGAGAGACAACTTACACTCCCTGCAATGCAAGCACGTTCCATGGTGGGATAACTGACTGGGTGGGTGGGTGGGTGGGAAGGAGGTCTGGCTGTCAACCAAACACAATCAATGCAGACCATGTTCACACCCCAGAGAATACATAGAAATGCCCAAATAATGCAGGACAATGTGCCACACCAATATCAACCCCTGACTGTGACGACTTAGGACAATACAATGTACAGGCCCGCACCCCGAGGCACAGTCACAACTGTCAGGTGTGTCAACCACTGATGCCTGCAGAAACATGACATACATTGTTTGTGTCTCCCAAAAACAGGTGATGATAGGGACACAGCAGCAGACGCTGAGGAGTCCCAGTCCCAGGCTCAAGAGGATGCCGAGCTCACTGGCGTCGTACAGCCTCTGTCCTCCTCGGACGATGAAGAACAACCTGGCACATCCGGTGCAAGTCAACATGCTGCACCAGCAGGACCACCAGCTGCAGCACCAGCAGGTCCACCAGCTGCACCCCCTGCACCCACCCCTCCAACGACTGTCACCACGAATACCATCCCTGCCGACATGGACAGAATAAGGAACAACACCAGCGCAGTGACCCTGGACCAACCTGGGGCCATGGACACCACCACCACCACCAACCCCCAAGGTGGACCAGGGTTATCTGTGCGTGCAACTGCACACACTGCACATGTCAGCAGGGGTGGTGGGAGGGGTGGGAGACAGAGGTCGCTGCTTGCAGACGTTGCTGGTGTGCATGAAGACCCACAACTGGTACGCATAGCTGATGCGTACCAGTCCAGCACCGGAGAGCTCAGCCAGGTAGTGGGGCTCCTCAGAGACATCAAACAGCAGCAGGCTGCCCATCATGCCCGCTTGGACTCCCACATGTCCCATGTGGAGTCACACATGTCACGTGTGGACTCCCACATGTCACGTGTGGACTCCCACATGACCCGCGTGGAGTCCAAGTGGGATGTACTACATGAGATGACGGCGGTGCACAGGGACATTTTACAATGCCTCCGCCAGATGAACAGCAACCAGTCCACACCTCCCTGTGTGCCAACAACATCTGGTACCGAACAAACTGCAACTGCCACAGGGAGGGAGGAGGACTCTGGCGGAGAGTCCCCTGCACCGCAGCAGCCTGCACTTGAGGGCCCCCCCCCCAAGAAGAGGGGTCGTCCGAGGAGGGGAAAGTGAGAGGCTGATGGCCAAGCGCAACTCCCAGGAAGCCTGAACCTGTTCTGGATTTTCGCCTTTGTGCACAGACTGTTCACCCTGTTGATGGCAACACTACTCCCACACATTGCATGGGGAGTACAAGTTGGAACAATGTGTCAGACAACTGTGGCCCCGATACTGGGGATCCTGTCTACCTGGACTTTCTATTCATCTAGGAACTTGGGATTGCAAGATTCATGTACAGCACAATCCATCCTATGCACTATTATCACAGATGTATCACAATAAACACAATAATACACCATACTTGCCTCTGTCGTGATTCCAACGTGGGTACTGTTATGGGGATGATGAACAACAAAATTACACTGTGTATGCGAACTGCAACAGCAAGGACAACACAGGCATGTGAGTACAGGCAACGTGACACATATGAGGGAGACACACCACCAGGGCTACACAACACATACACACCTAGGCCATCTGACTCATTGCCTACACTGATGTTGCCAGGGAAGACGGTGCAATGCACAGACACCACACCCATTCCCAGTTGTAGTCAAGTAGCCCACAGGTGCAGTAAGCAAATGGCAGTCAAATGTGTGACCACAGACAACGCACATCACTAAGTGAAGCACAGGTTTATTACACAGTAGCAACATGCCGTAACCACTACAGATGCAAGGTAACCCCACCTGGTAGCGGGCACACAGTCAACAACTGTAGACAGAAGGAAGTCCATGGGTGTGGCGCACATCACCTGTAGGGACACAACTGCTACCAGCCTGGATGTGCAATCACGTTGTCGGTGGACACAGTTGACCAAACGAATCTGAAAGTACCCTGTGAAGGACAGAAATGACACACAGTCAAAAGCAATGGAGTACAGGACAGAACAGCAAAACTCATGCACAATACATGTTACAAGATACCCACCCAGAACCAAGTTAGCATGTCAACACTGTTGGGGAGTACAGCCCACCTGTCACCACACATCGCAACACACATCCAGTCAAGTAGCCCATGGACACACTCCAACAGCACCAGAGCACCACCCACACATCATGCCAACTCACATCATTCACATGACACCTCAGGATACTCACATTCAGCTAAAGAAGTTGGTGATGAGCTGTGTGCGGACATCACCATCACCATCATCATCATCATCGTCACTGGCATCGTGGTCCAGGCCAGGATCCTCCACAGGTGGCGGATGTTGGTCATCGTCATCCTGGATGAGAGGCAACTCCTTCCGCACTGCCAGGTTGTGGAGCATGCAGCAGACGATGATAATCTTGCACACTTTCGCAGGGGCATATGGGAGGGACCCTCCGGTCTTGTCCAGGCAGCGGAAGCGGCTCTTCAGGAGACCAAAGGTCCGCTCAATCACTCTCCTGGTCCGACCATGTGCCTCATTGTAGCGCATCTGGGCAGGTGTCACAGGGTTCCTGAGGGGTGTCAGCAACCACGGCATGTTGGGGTATCCCGAGTCACCTACGGACAGACAAGTGCACATCAGCTGACTTGGAAAAGTGGGCGGAATACTACAGATCAGATCACACACAATGGCACAAAGTCAGTACACACCGACAAGCCAGGCACGCTGGTTCTGCATCTGTGCCATCAACCTGGGGATGCGACTACTCCTCATCACAAAGGCATCGTGTGCTGAACCAGGGAAACGGGCACACACGTGTGTGATGGTCATGTCTGCAAGACACACCACCAGTGCATTGACCGAGTGGTAGTGCTTGCGGTTCCTGTAGGCCTGCTCCTGGGCCTGTGGTGGTACCAAAGCCACATGTGTCCCATCAATGGAGCCAATTACATGCGGCATCCTCCCCAGGGCATAAAAGTCACTCTTCACGTCAGTGAGTCGTCGCAGTCTAGGGAAATAGATGTACCGGTTCAGGAAGAGCAACATTGCCGCCAAGAAATCGCGGAGCACACGGCTGAACATGGTCTGTGACATCCCACCAGCAGACGCCACAGTATGTTGGAAGGTACCGGTGGCAAAGAAGTGTAGGGCTGCCATCACCTTCACCTTGGGGGTCAGCGCTGTAGGATACGGCCGGCCAGGCTGCAAATGTGGGGACAACTGCACTGCCAAATCCTCAATCAGCTGCCTGGTGAAGCGGTACCGTCGGATGCTGTCCCGTTCCACCATCGTTGCCAGGTCTGGGAATGGCCGATGGACAGCAGGAGCCCTGCAGTGCAGAGGAGAAGTAAGCAAGATCGTCAGTCACCCCACATATGCGGCATTGAACACACTCAAGATCCCAACATACATCATCATGAGGCACAACTACATGAAGTGTGCAGTACCGGAACGACATGTATGGTACATACATGGCCAACATCTGTCAACACGGTCCTACAGGTGGCATCAATTTGTCCCAGGTTGGCCCATTGGATATCATGATGCTGTGTCACAGTCACCCCCCCAGTGACATGTGAGGACAGATGTGCCCCAGGCACCACAGCTCAACGACAGGCACATTCCCAGGGACCCTGTAATGCCACATGGACACTGGCATCACCTGGAGTATCATGTGTACACCACAACAAAACAAACATGACCCCCACAGGTAGTGGCCACACTTGCCATGGCAGGAGAGCCATGGACGTCTGTGACACACACGCACAACATCAGAGTCCATGCACACACAACGTGGATGTGGAGACTGTCTCCCATTGTGCACATGAAATCAGAGACATTGTAAACACTACATGCACAAAGACTGTGGAGGGCCATCACTATTGTGCCACTGGGACACCCTGGCTCAAACATACCGTCCCACATGGGACTCACGGGGTATGTGACATGACATACACAAACACCACTGTGAAATGTGACCATGGCACATGCACAGATATGAACAGTTGCACATCACAGTGGTCACGTACACGTAACACCCAGGATCCTGTCCCCATTAACACGTGCACAGCCTGGGGGTGGCTGCCCACAGGTGACACCCACAGGACAACATGTACACCAACATACACACAATAGGAAATGCAGCCTTACATGCCTTATGATAAGGTTTGGACAGGCTGTCGTGATGTAGGTGTGCCCCTCACTCCCTGGGAGCTATCTGTGGCTGGCATATGTCCATCTGAGACAGGCATGCTGACATATGCCAGTCACATGTACAGTGATGCGTTGAACAGCAATGGACCGATCGGTGCCTCCGGCCGGCCCATTGCTTTCAATGTGTGCGGGTACGCGTTGTACCCCTGTGCGCGTTGTACTGCAATGGACCGATCGGTGCCTCCGGCCGGCCCATTGCATTCAATGTGTGCGGGTACGCGTTGTACCCCTGTGCGCGTTGTACTGCAATGGACCGATCGGTGCCTCCGGCCGGCCCATTGCATTCAATGTGTGCGGGTACGCGTTGTACCCCTGTGCGCGTTGTACTGCAATGGACCGATCGGTGCCTCCGGCCGGCCCATTGCATTCAATGTGTGCGGGTACGCGTTGTACCCCTGTGCGCGTTGTACTGCAATGGACCGATCGGTGCCTCCGGCCGGCCCATTGCATTCAATGTGTGCGGGTACGCGTTGTACCCCTGTGCGCGTTGTACTGCAATGGACCGATCGGTGCCTCCGGCCGGCCCATTGCATTCAATGTGTGCGGGTACGCGTTGTACCCCTGTGCGCGTTGTACTGCAATGGACCGATCGGTGCCTCCGGCCGGCCCATTGCATTCAATGTGTGCGGGTACGCGTTGTACCCCTGTGCGCGTTGTACTGCAATGGACCGATCGGTGCCTCCGGCCGGCCCATTGCTTTCAATGTGTGCGGGTACGCGTTGTACCCCTGTGCGCGTTGTACTGCAATGGACCGATCGGTGCCTCCGGCCGGCCCATTGCATTCAATGTGTGCGGGTACGCGTTGTACCCCTGTGCGCGTTGTACCTCAATGGACCGATCGGTGCGCACCCATTGACAATGGGCTTGCCTGGCAACGGACGCGTTTTCGAATATTCGAACGAGTCGGTTGCTGGAAAATCAGTTGGTCACCCACAACAATGTTGCAAAATCATGTATGTCATGAAGTTGAAATTTTGAAGGATGCTGTGGGCGTGTTTTGGTGCTGCTATTCCATGGATTGGCCAGATTCAGAAGATGCAAACGACTTGGACCTATCACTTTGGACACAAGGGACAGTATCTGCCTCTCCAGCACATATATATTGCTGCATGTTCCCCTGAGAGCCCACTTGCCTGCACTACATGCTCCAGGACGACATCTGCCACTGCACTGCTGCTGTCTCTGCCCCTCTGGACCCTGCAATGGCACGTACTGTGGAGAGAGCCCCAGCCTTCAGCCTTGAAGAGAACCAGGCCCTGCTGGACAGCCTACTTCCACAGTACAGCAAGCTGTATGGGACACCAGGGGAGCAGGTGAGTGTTCTGTGCACTGCCTTTCTGAATGTGCATTTTGTCTGACTAGCAAGGCTGAGAGTCAGCACACCACTGGCTAGCAGGCTCACTGAGTAGTTGTCACCCCCCATAGTGTGTAGTGACTTGCACTGGACAGGTATGGTGCAGTGACAGTGCTTCTGAACAGGGTTTTACTCCCCATGCTATGATACCATGTAGTGACTTCTGGAAAACTGTCCATGGGCAGCCGTGCACTGCCTGGGTACACCATGTGCCCCTGTGATTGCGACATGTATATGCAACTGTGTCATGCACGGATATGTTGCATGTGTAGTAATGGCCTTATCACTTTGTCATCCTGACAGGCTTCTGCCCATCGGAAGCATGAGATATGGAAGGACATCGTCCGGGCTGTCCGGTCCGTGGGGGTCTACAAGCGCCGGATCCGCAACTGCCAAAAGAGGTGGCAGGACCTTCGGGGCTGGACCCGGAGGATTGCACGGGTCCAGCTGAAGCTGTCGCCTCCTCGCAGGAGGGGCGGAACACGGACCCTGACCCCCCACATGCTCAGGATCCTGGCGGTGGTCTTTCCAGACCTGGATGGGCAGCTGAAGGCCAGAGAGCAGCAAGGAGGGGGTGAGTCAAAGACTGCACTGTGTACTCTGTCTAACATGTTATGTGCCCTCCTCGGGCCAGGTTGAACTGCCACAGTACAGCAGTCATGTTGTCCAGGAGCCATGTCCCTCTATTGTGCACTGCCCACTCCTCATCTGATACCCAGGTGTGGCCCTTACATGCAGGGAATTCTGTCACTTAGGACTGTGTCCTTGCAGTTTGCTTGACTCAAGGTGGGAGACAGCATCTGTTTCCCTGACTCTGTGGTGGGCATCATGGGTGGGTCCATTGCTTACACAATGCCTGTATTCTGACATGTATTCAGCGTGTTACTTTGATCTGTGGTCCAATTGCTGAGCTGATCCACCACATGTGGCTGGGGTACCTGGCACACACCCATGCTGCGGGTGGGAACAATGTTTGGGCCCCAGGAGTATGTATATGACGTGTGTCACACATACTTAGCCAGCTGCCTACAGTCCAGGGCTCATCCCTCATTCATGTGGGGCTGGACAGTCATGCCTACTCCAGGCCATACAATACACTCTGTACTCCCACTCCCGTGTATCAGAGGACACATTGTGCACAGTGTTTTGACCCCTCAGGTGTCTGCCTCTGTGTCAGTGTGCTGTGGATTAGTCGCCAGGACTGCTGTGGAGTTTCTTGGTAGGGGCTCAGCATGCCACTGGAGATGTGACCATAGGAGACGATACTTGTGTGACACATAGGTGTCTGATCAGCTGCCCATGCAGACTGGGGCATGTAAATGTGAAGTTCAGGCAGCTGTTCCCCATGCACAGCAGAGTGTGAGGGGCTCAGGTTCAGAGGGTAGTGTCACAGGTCTCCCATATGTCCAATAGGTATGACCTGGACAGATGAGGGTTAAGAGGATGTGTTGTGGGGGGATGTACATGTGCACTTGTGCAGCTCCAGGACTTGCATTCCCCATGACCTACTATTGTGACACAGTGCAGAGTGTTGTTGTCTGGCTGCAAAGTCATACATCACTGAGACAGTGATGTATGACTTTGCAGTCATGCCTCCGCCATGGCATGTGTCTACTGATTGGTGATCCTGCAGGGGAGTGACATGTGCTACATGCACACCATAGTGGCGCTGGCTATCAGGACATGGGTGCATCATGGTGTCTGTCGCTGGAATGCATCACATGCATTTCCTATTTGACTCTGGGCATCCCTTACATCCGTAAACCTGTACTGACTCAGTGGCAAGAGCTGTGATGTGTCCACACCGTGTCCTCTGCACTGTCCAACTACTGTGTACTTGGTGCATGTGTCAACACTGGGGTGTTGCAATCCAACAGACACCAGACAGATGGGTGCAAGGCCATGTGGGATGTGAGTGCCATGCTTGGCATCAGACTGACAATTGACTTCTCCTGTTCAATTAGGGCACTTTTAGCAATGTACAACTAATGATGCCAGGGCTTGCTCTGTAATGTGCTGTGCTCACAGTGGTGTGTGCGTTTGGTGCAGGTGACTGATGTCTGTCTGTTTCCCCATTGTTTGCAGATACATCCACGGCCACGGAAGGGGACAGCTCCACGGACCAGGAGGAGCCGGAGAGCCAGACTGGGTCAGCAGCCGAGGAGTGGTCGGAGGGACCCAGTGGCACGGAGGGCGAGGGGAGCCACACCGAGGAGTCCTCAGCAGCATCCACCTCAGCTGAGGACCAGAGCAACTCGGAGGATGACTCCCTTGTGGAGGCGGGTGTCAGCAGCCACCACACCCCAGCTAGTGTTGCTGTCCCCGCCACCACCAGCACCACCACCGCCCTCCCATCGGCTCCCATTCCCCAGGTCCGTGGAGGCTCCCATGTCCGGGAGCGTGTCTCCTTTGGGCCAGGCACCGCACCCCCTGCCCCTGTGTCCCCTGCTGCCCTGAGTGAGGAGTCTGTGTACCTCCTTCGCCAGCTCCATGTAGGGCAGACAGCCATGCTGAGTGTCCTCCATGCGCACACCGCGCTGTTGACTCAGCTGGTGTCGTTCATGGAGGGCATCTCATCGGGCATGTCTGACCTACAGAGGGGCAATAGGTCCATGGACTCCTCCCTGACGGCAGCAGTGTCCCTCCTCAAACGGTCCCTCACCCCTCCTGCCTCTGCTCCATCCACACTCCCCAGCACCTTACCCATCCCAGGCACACACACACTGGCACAGGCACACACCAGCACACACACATCCAGCACACTGACACACACGCCAATGACAAAACGCACACGCACGCACATTCAGGGGACTGAAGCCAGACTCACAGGGGATGGGGCCCTGGAACACACACACGCATCCACATGCACTGCGCAGTCCTCAGTTCCCTCTCCCTCCAAAGCACCCTCCCTTGCCTCACCTGCAACCCCAAAGTCACAGCAGCTCTTCCTCTGTGACCTCGGCCTCTTCCCCACCGATGAAGCTGCTCCAGCATCCCGGGGGAAGAGGAAGCCCACCCACACGGAGCAGAGTGCCCCTCGCCCCCGGACACCCTCCCCCAGGCGCAGACGGACTGAGGCCCCCACCCGCAAGTCCCCCCGGAGTGCTAAGAGCAAGACCCCGCCACCACCCTGCAGCTCAGGCACAAGGTCTCCGTCCTCCATCCCTCAGGCCCCCACTGCACAGGTGCCCCCACCACACCCTGCCCCAGGTTCCCCCACCCACAGATATACCATCCCCAAGATGCTCCGGCCTTCTCCCCTGCCACTTGCTCTCCCAGCACCACACCCCCCGCTGCGCTTGTCTGTGCCACTGATGTGGTGAGGGTGTCCCCCCCTCTGTCCAACCCACCTTGCCTGTTCCCCATTCTCCTCCCCTGGAGGTAGGCACTGCAGTGGAGTCCACTACCGCCCTGTCTGACTTGGGCACTGCAGTGGCGGACCTGTCCACCCCATCTGCAGGGTCCACTGCAGTTGTGCCGGCACCCACGACATCTGTGTCATGCCCCCCAGTTGTGCCGGCACACACCATGTCAGACACCTCCACTGCAGTTGTCAGTGGCTCTCCTGCACCCACCACCCCTTCCCTGACTCCCCCTGGTGAGCCCTGATCCTGTCCCTGCGGTGCCTGGCCTGCCCCCCGGTTGCCCCTCCTAGTGGATTGTCCCTGGTATTGTGCAGGCATGCGTAGGGTGACATCTGCCAGTGTCACCCTGTTTGAACTTTGACAATGGACTGGCCATTGGCCTTTGCTCTTTTTTCAGGACTTCGTTTGGCCTCAACACATATGCTGAATAAAGCAACTTTCTTTTCTCTAGTGCTCATGCTTCAGATGTACATGTTGTTGGTGCAGCTAACCATGCCCTTGCTGCAGTGATGGTGATATCTGGTCTCATGATTATGAAGTGTTACTGTGCAGGAACCCATGTGGTCCAGGGGGAATGTGTCCTATCATGTGGTGTATCCATGTCATCAATAGCAGCATCTGAGGGTGTCATGTGTTCAGTATTTGGCAATGGGTTTCCTACTTACATTGGCAATTTCATATCTGTGGCTTCCACCCCTGCACATCTGTTGTGCCTGCCATCGTTGCATTTGTCTACTTCCCTGACCGTGTTGCCATCTCCAGTGGACATGCAGGTTTGGGCATCAATGGGGAGGGACTCATCCGTGTAGTCAGTGCAACATTGCTATACAAGTGTGTTGGATCTGTGCTGATGATTCCGTTGGCACATCCATGACCAGGCTGATGTGATGGGAGCCCTCATTTGGTGCTAATTGTTGATTGTGTGACCAAGTGCTCAGCTGACATGATGGGGCCCTACTGAGGCAACATATGGCACAGCTTTCCTCACACAGGAGTGGAGTCCCCTCATGGCAGTGTGTACACGTGTGACATTGCCTGCGCCCAAGGTGTGTGTTGTATGTGCATGTCTGTGTGTTCACTTCCATTCATCTGCGCATGCTGTGATCCCTAGTGTTGTACCTGTTTGTGATGCTTGCTGACTTGAGCTATGTTCCCCCAAAGTCTTCTCCCTGTGTTCTCTGTGATGTGGGTGCATGGCACATTACTGGTCATCAGGGTGTCACCCATAGGTGTGTTTGCTGTCAGGGCTGAGTTTGTGTGCAGACGCAGATGGGTCACAGTCAGGTTTCCCCTTGGCACTTGTTGTTTGCCCCTGTCATGTGATTTCCAGTTTGTGTTATCTTTCAGTGATTGTGACATGTTGTGTGTGTGACTGCTGCCACTCCTCAGGGTCAGAGCTGCAATGTTGGAAGTTGTCTATGTGTGTTCGTTGTGGGTGACCTTGGCTTCTTCATTGGTGTGTGACTGTGGCTGGGATCCCATTGGTCGGTGTGGTATTGCCGTCATGTCCATGTACAGCGTAGTGTGCAGTGTGTCAGACATTCAGGAGTCTTGTTGAGTGTCCATGTGTGATGTGTTTCTACACCTTGGTTCCCACCCACCACCCTGGAATAGTCATGGGTGCATGTGCAATGTCACCAGTGCATGTGTACTTCACTGCTGCACATTGTTGGAGGTCGAGGGGTGTGGTGTTGAGTGTGTGCAGATGAGAGTTGTTGCCCGGCTAGGCCCCTGCCTCCATGTTGGCCTTGGCTTACTGGCCATGCTGATTGATTTGTGCTTGTGTAGGTGTGATGGTAGTTTGTTGCTCAGGACACCTGACTGTGGTTCATAGTGTGAACGACATTTAGCTTTGTCATCACAGTGGTATTTTTCTTCAGCCCAGGGTCACCACATTGTGGGGGCCCTGGGGGTGGTGCTGTGGTGTGTCTGTGACTTGCTGTGTCAGTTGTTGTTCCTACGTGCCTGTGTGACATGTGTGTTTTGTGCTCCCTCTCACCTGACAATGCCTGCTTGCCCACATAGGGGATTTGGATCCATGAGTTACCTTAGTGTGGCAGTGTATGCACATCTGTATGATTGGTATTCAGCTCTCCTCATGTGTTGTGTGGTTGCCTGGGGACACTGGCACCCCCACCCCTCACCTGCTGTGTATGATGACAGTGTTGGTCTGCCTGTTTGTGTTTGTGCATCTGCACCACTGCATTGGCATATCTTGGGTGTGCCATTGGCTGTATGTTGTTTGGTGTGTTTCCCCTGCTGTCCCTGGGACTCCTAGGTCATCGGTCAGCACAGTGATCATGGTTTGTGTGTCCCATTGCTGCCATGGTATGGTATCTGTTCACCTCACATCTGCTGTCTCCACAGGGTATCTGCATTTGTGTGCCCATTGGTGCAAATATGTGGTTCTGCATTCTGATGGTCACTTCTGTCATTGTGTCATTGATGACTGTTGACGGTCTCAGCCCCCATGGGTGTTGTTTGTCTGCACATGGCCAAAGGAATGTTTCATTTGCACTGCAGTATTTGGCTCCCCCAATTTATGTTGCAATGGGACACATACACTACTTTGCCACAGATGAGTTTTTGGTTCTGTGAGCAGGAATGATCCATGCAGTTTGGCAGTTGCAGCTCTTTCTTTGTCAACAATTACCTTTTGGTCACTGTGATGATGAGGGTGTAGACCCCATTGCCACAATGGTCAAAATGTGCTTCAGCTATGGACCCCACACTTGCCTTTTGGTCACTGTGATGATGGGGGTTTGGACCCCATTGCCACAATGGTCAAAATGTGCTTCAGCTATGGACCCCACACTTGCCTTTTGGTCACTGTGATGATGGGGGTTTGGACCCCATTGCCACAATGGTCAAAATGTGCTTCAGCTATGGACCCCACACTTACCTTTTGGTCACTGTGATGATGGGGGTTTAGGCCCCATTGCCACAATGGTCATGGGCTGCTTGCATTGTGGGTGCCACACACATATATGTGTGGCACATGTGCTAGGGGGTCACATTGTATGTTGAAAGTCATGTTCGGTGTTGTAGGCATTTGACACAGCCTACACACGCTTGTCATGGTGGTGGGGGGATGTCTTAATCTTGCATTCCCTAGGTTGTGGTGTGCTTGTTGTGTCATGCATTGTCCATCCTATGAGTGGGGGTGGTAGTAGTGGTAGGCATCCAGCCCCCCTGGCTAAGGGTGGTAGTAGTGGTAGGCATCCAGCCCCCCTGGCTAAGGGTGGTAGTAGTGGTGGGCATCCTGCCCCCTGGCTAAGGGTGGTAGTAGTGGTAGGCATCCTGCCCCCCTGGCTAAGGGTGGTAGTAGTGGTAGGCATCCTGCCACCCTGGCTAAGGGTGGTAGTAGTGGTAGGCATCCTGCCACCCCTGGGTGAGGGTGGTAGTAGTGGTAGGCATCCAGCCCCCCTGGGTGAGGGTGGTAGTAGTGGTGGGCATCCTGCCCCCTGGCTAAGGGTGGTAGTAGTGGTAGGCATCCAGCCCCCCTGGCTAAGGGTGGTAGTAGTGGTGGGCATCCTGCCCCCTGGCTAAGGGTGGTAGTAGTGGTAGGCATCCTGCCCCCTGGCTAAGGGTGGTAGTAGTGGTAGGCATCCTGCCACCCTGGCTAAGGGTGGTAGTAGTGGTAGGCATCCTGCCCCCGTGGGTGAGGGTGGTAGTAGTGGTAGGCATCCAGCCCCCCTGGGTGAGGGTGGTAGTAGTGGTGGGCATCCTGCCCCCTGGCTAAGGGTGGTAGTAGTGGTAGGCATCCAGCCCCCCTGGCTAAGGGTGGTAGTAGTGGTGGGCATCCTGCCCCCTGGCTAAGGGTGGTAGTAGTGGTAGGCATCCTGCCCCCTGGCTAAGGGTGGTAGTAGTGGTAGGCATCCTGCCACCCTGGCTAAGGGTGGTAGTAGTGGTAGGCATCCTGCCCCCCTGGGTGAGGGTGGTAGTAGTGGTAGGCATCCTGCCCCCCTGGTTGAGGGTGGTTGGCATCCAGCCCCCCTGGGTTGGGGTGGTGGCGCGCATTCAGGCCCCTGTGTGCATATGTGGCATTGGTGATGGGCATCCCGCCCCTATGGTGCTGCTGTTGCAAGTATATTCAGATTCCCAGTGTATGTGTGTGATGTGTCGTGTACGTGTTGTATGTGTTTTGTGGTTGGTGTCTGACTTACCTTCTGCGCCGTACGCGTCCGTGCCTGTTCCGGTAGTAGATGTAGAATATTGGTATGATCGGGACGAAGGGATTCATGGTTGGTTCGTGTCGTTCGTCCTTCTCGTTGCTTCGCGTCGTCCTCGTCGCTTGGCTTCGTCCTCGTCGCTTCGCTTCGTCCTCGTCGCTTCGCGTCGTCCTCGTCTGTGCTGTGTTCGTCTCGTAGCCGTGGATCGTGTTGTGGCGCGATTCGGAGCTTATGTGCGCCTCTCCCGGATGCTTTGACGTGCCGTGCGTAGCGACGGGTTCGGCGCGTACGGAAAGCGCATCGTACTTGTCCGGCCGGACGGGGCTGCATTTTCCCTTCCGTGCGACTCGATTCGGCGTTTCCGGATTCGCCTCGGTCGGAGAACAGGACCTGGTTTGGGTGAGTACGGCTCGGCCGGAATTTTTGCTGTTGTGCGCATCGTACTTGCTCGTTCGGTGTGTTGTACGGATCGGTCGGGAAACTGGCTTTCGCATGGCTTTTTTCCCGACCGAATGGTATTGGGTGCGCCTCCGACCGAGATCGGAATCGGCCCCTA